>OZ012737.1:334312387-334652387 GCA_963859935.3 Lathyrus sativus
ACTTCTAGCGGGTTACGTAGTCTGTTTATGTTGCAGAAATTGCATCAGGTGCACTTTAGCTATGAAAGTGGCAAAATGGGCATTTGTACATTATTTGCTGACAGTTTTTGAAGATGAGCCATCGCTAGTTTTTTTGAGTAATTAGAACCTCCGTCTCCGAGCTCTTTATTCTCTTTGAAGGTGAACAAAAATTCACGGTAATTTTGGCATCAGGATGTTTGAAATACAGTAATTCATTCAGCAGGCTGGGACTCTGTCATTAGCAGATCTCCGAGACATTTATTTTGTCATGCGGGTGTTATTATGTAGAGATATCAATTTGGTCTGGTTCAAAGCGGTGCGAGAGTTCTCTCTGCAGAATTTATTCTAACAGGCACCCTTTTTTCTGTTTCTCCTGCTATTTGTCAGACAATCAGTGGAAATTTCGATTCGTCTTCGGGTTTATCATATCGGTTTAACTGTGATTTTTTTGGCCGAGTTGGTTCAGGATACTGGATATAGTTATCAGAGACAAATTGAACTTTTGATGCGGAGTATATTTCTGTTTTCGCTGGTTAATCGGACTTCTCTGTTTCTTTTCTGCTCTACTCATTCAAGGCCATGATTAACGTTTCTATCATCAAGTGCGATTTAATTTGGGAATATATTGGAAGAGTTGAACAGCATGTGTTGGAATGTTAAGGTGAGCCCGATTTATTTCATGGGATTTATCCGTGCAAATCTATATGGTATTTGTTTAAGATTTATTGGGTTTAAATATTAATCATAAGGATTTAATTGAAGGTGCTCATTCATTTAATCGAATTTTGGTTAAGAAGTTCATTTGGTTTCGGGTGAAACAGTTGAAAAGAATAATCGAAAAGTAATTTAGATAGGAAAATATATTGAATTTATTCATAATATTTTTGTTATTTAAAATTAAAAAAGAGGAATTAAAATACATTTTATCCTAAAAATCCTAATTTCCTAAAAATATTCTTCATGACCGACTTCACGACTAACCCTTCATGTTCGGCCCGATTCTTCCTTCATACCTACACATAGACAAAAAAAAAACAGAGACCACAGAGGTAAATGTTAGATATTAATTTTTGACACCCTTAGAGTGATTTCATCATCGGGTGTCGGGGGGTAACGGATTTCTCCGTCTCCAGCTCCCAAACCGATTCCCGACCTCGGTAACGATAGGTAATATCCGTTCTATTTTGGCAGGACAGCCGGAAGAAGAGAAAAAGAAGTTTTTAGCCGAAAGTGATTTTGCCGAAAAATGGATTTCAAAGCCAAACGGATTACCAACATGAGTCAAAAATCCATTCCATCAAGTAAATAACAGATGGTCAAAATATCACAGAAATCCATTCCATCAAGTAAATCCGGATTATGAGCAAAACCGAAATCCAACAAGTCAAGAATTGTATTAGAAGCAGATATGGATTACCTGAAAAATCCAAAACAATATCAGGAAACGGAATCCAAATCAATATCTGCAGGATAATCTCCAAGATCCAGAACCAAATCCGCGGATTCAAGTGGTAACCGCAAATCATATCTCAGAATCACAATCGAATCTTATCAGATAATAGTCATCAAAGAAAAATAACGTCATAATACATATCCAAGCCCAACAGAGAGAGATATAAAAGGAACAAGCTCACCAGATGGAATAACCCTAAGAACGAAATCAAAAAACGGCGCCGCAAGCCATTTTAAAAATCCATCAGTAAAACACCAGCCGTGAACAAGAACAATACTAGAGAGATCACCAGAAAAGCTAACCTCGGCTAGACTCAAAGTGAAGTTCCATCCTCACCATCATCATCGTCTGCCAAAACCCGTAAAATGCGTCGAAAACCTAGATGAAATCGACGGCGACTCAGAAAGCTCATCGAGCTCTCATCATCACCAAACATTAACGAGACTCAGAAGCCGAAGATTCCTCATCATCTTCGTTAGGAAGAGACAGAAGAAGCAGAAAAAGCCAAAACTTCAACCGCCGGCCTCAGTCGGACATCATTGGCCGGAGTAACCATCATCACTACGCAAGCAAATCGCTTCGAACCTTCGCAAGGGGTGAGCAATTTGTGGACGCCGTTTGTTTTTGATTGTTTCAGGTACATGCAGAGGGGAGAAGAATAGTACGAGGGTTTTGCGAATGGAAAGCTCAAAGGTAGATGGCAATGGCGCCGTTCAGAGAGCAAGAGATGGGAGAAAGGCTGAAAGAGGCCGTCGTTGAGCATTAGGGTTTCCGAAACCTATTCCTTTTTTTAAGCTTTTATATCAAGGCCGTGTGGGTCGGGTCTGGGGGTAATGACCCAGCCCGACCCAGTTTTCTCTTTTTCAAGTGGTTTTTTGTTGTTATTTTATTTTTTTTCCACCTGGTTCTTTGTGTTTTTTTAATGGTTATTTTGTGATTTTATTAAAATCCTTTTTGAAAAATAAAACTAAAACCTTTTTTTTTGAATTAAAAACTAATAGATTTCTTTTAATGTTAAAACTAAAGAATTTGTTATAGTAAGATTAAAATTTCTTTTAAAAAAATATAAAAATTAAAACCCTTTTTTACTAAACTAAAACATTTTTGGATATAAAATTAAAATCTCTTTTTTATCTTATTAAACTAAACCTTTTTTAAAATTAAAATTAAAAACATTTTTTAAAATTAAAACTACATCTTTTTTAAAAAAACTAATATTAATTTCTTTTTTTTAAAAAAAAGCTTTAATTAAGATCTTTTTTTTCAAAATTATTAAAAACAATAAAGAGAATTCCAAATTTGCATCTTTTTCTTCACTGTCTCATTAGCCGCTTTATTTCTGTCTAATCCTATTGACATTCTCCATTTTTGTTTTTTTCAGATGATTACGTTTAATTACATTTATCATTAGTTAAATACTTAATCATCATATTTGTATCTGTTCACGGGTTGTAATTTTTGCGAGGCAATTGTCGCACTTTTCTTTTCAGCACTTTACATTTCATTACCATATACTTGCTTATATTCCCCTCAAGTTTTACTTTGCTGTTAATTCTGTCACCCTCCGAAGGTTTAGGTCTAACTGTTTGACTACCATGTCAATAGTCCTCACCTTTAACATTTTCCAAACCCTGATTAGCCTAGGCGTCCCGCCGTGGACGAAAATACCCTTTACCCTAGCATTAGGTCAAAGAGTCGCCGTACTCTATTTTACGGTTTCCCGCCGTGGAATCCCTAATTTAACCTTGATTTCAACATACAATTTCAACCTAGAAGTAGGAGTTTCAAGACTCCACGTAAGCGTGTCCTTAAGATACGTTTATTCCCCGTTGAAACATTGACCATATTCAAGACGTTTCTAACCTCGCTTTCAAGGGGAACTACAATTACTCTGATTCCATTCCCGTCAAGATATGTAGGCACAAGATGCGACGTCTTGTCGAGTAAACTTAGAATTAACCCCTTAGGTCTCTTCTTTAATTTTTAATCCCTTTGTATATACCTTAAGCAAATAATAAAGCAAAAATAGCCAATTTGAACAAAAGGTTCCTGTAGAGTACTACAGAAGTTTAGGATGCTAATACCTTCCCTAAGCTTAACCAACCCCTTACCTAGATCTCTCCCCGCGTTGTGTTTACGACGCAAAAATAGGTTTTCCCTCTTTTTACCTTTTCCTTCGGATAAATCAAAGAGAGGTTGTGAATTGAATTGTGATTCAAATTAATTAATAATTTGATATCCTATTTCCACTACAACAGTAGTTATTTGAAGACCACAGAAGGGTCTGGGTCTGTTCATGCTTGGAACTAATTACTCATGTGCAGAAGGGTAGTTGGTTGAAGACTAAAGGAGGATCTGGTTCTGTTCATAGATTAGAGCTTGTGGTAGAAGCCCTGAGTTGTGTATAGAAGATTACCCTCTTTTGGAGATGTAGCTAATCAAAGCTGGTGTAGATGTGTTCTATGAAGATCTTCAGTTGGATTACTAGGCAGCAGTAAGTCCAGTATAGGTACATAAAGAACCATGGGATGGTGTGTCTGTGATATGAACCATCTGTTTTGTGAACTAGTGATTCACTTCTTGGCTAAGAAGTACTCTATCTTGTCATACGGGAGAATGATAAGGTAAAAGGATTGTCTTGGAGTATGATGTGAAGGAATTGAGTGCATTATGATGTGATAAAGTCTCTAGTTTAATCAAGAGTGTTCTATCTTATCATATAGGAGAATGATGAGGTAAGAATGTCTTGGATTATGCGGTGTCTATCTTGTACTCAGCCTAAGGCCATAATACTTGTGGAGAAATGGTCTCTTCTGCTACAAGTAACTCTAGGAAGAGGTGGATCAGTTTCGTGCCTTCTCTCTGTATGAGCATAGAGTTGGTCATGAGAGATAATGTTGGTGATCTTGGAGCAGCTGTTAACAAAGATAGGGGGAGAGCCTCTATTTGATGGGTGTACTACTTGCTTGTGGTTCAAGCAGTAAGTGAATGTGTTCAACATGTGTGTTGAACAGAGAATGAGTTCTTGAAGACATGACGATGCATCTTATGTTTCCCATTCGTGTGCACTTATTACCATTGATATGGGAGAGTTATACTTCTATCCAGGATCTGTTGCTACAAGAGTGCAACTATGTATCAAGGTTGTTTGTGGGTTCAAACAATGTGATTTTTTGTGAAGGTGGAATGTCACACAAGATGTTGTGACATTGAGTTACTGCTTTAGCTCATGGTGAACATGACAGTGTATTCCTTTTGGGTTTGTCATCAGGTGCAAATGGATTAAATCAGACTTGCACAAGCAGTGTTGGGAGTAATATGAAGATGAAGATCAAGACATCAACAACCTTGATCATGTGCAAATGGAAGGACCTTCACCCTGAAGAGTCTTCCAGATAGTAATCCTGCAACTGCTTCTGATATTGGTTCCAGTATGGGTTGTGAATCAAAGGGTGCAGAGATACATGTGCTTCCAGTGTGTGAATATGAAGATGTTGAAGTAAATCTTCATATGGTTGCGTTCTCTCTTTCAGGGGGAGCAATGTTTATGCATGACAAGGGAAGATGTGTACCTGTCTGTTGTGCAGTTGCTGACATGGAGCCATATGTACATAGGCAAGCTTGTGTTCTTGGGCCACTGATGTTGGTTTGAACTAGGGTTGTGTTGACTGACCTAGGAAACAACATTGGTTTTGTCTGGGAGAATTTATTTTTCTCCACTGAATATTTGTGTCTCAAATTAGGGATTTAAGATCAATTGTTACCGGTGGCAAGTATTTAATTGATTATCCGTTAATTGGGGATGTCAAAAGTGTCTTTCCTGAAGGTGCAGCTTCAGACAAGGCAAGAACTCAAGACTGTTCAGGGTGTACTCTCAAGGAGCAATCGTTCAGAGCTGATTTTACACTGGCTATGTCGAGTTCAGCAGAGGGGCTTAAATCCTTGCCAATGGATTGGTGCTTAAGTTGTACAGTCTTTATTAGAGGTCAAGCAGCTTAGATGAGTGTATGTACCTTTACTCCAATTTTTGTCAAGTTTTAACTAAAACAATGGGGAGTAAAGTGTATTAAGTGGGGAGCATGATAGTTTGCGTAAACTACTACAACATGCTCTAATAAGTTGCTTAGGTGTTTTAGCCAAAATTTTCCAAAGGGGGAGACTGTTAGTACCATGTTTTTATGGTTATAGGATTGGTTAAATTTTGGTAAAACATTATTTTGCACCAATGTTAAACAGAATGTCATTACCAAAGTCATGACATCACTGTCTGGTGCAGCAGGAGCTGAAGAAAGTAGCTGCTATGTGTTAGCAGCAGTCACAACAGGTTGAGTTGTGATGAAGTTCCTCACAGGTGGTGAGTGGGGTGTGCTATCATATGTCTTAAGCAGGACATCGATGCAGAAGGAGCTGCTAGTGTATATCTCTTGATAGAATTGGTTTGGATTGATGAGACCATGTTGAAAATACCTCATCAGTAAATATGTCATGGAGATTTACTAGGAACAAGAACAGATTGTATTGGTATTCATAAAAGGATCTTGGAGACCTTTTAGGAAACTTAAATATACATGTTTCTAATGTTATTCTGCAGAATATTGGGTGAAGCCAGGTATGGTGTAAAAAATAATCTGCAGAAGAGTGGAAGTCATACTGAATGTCATGACATTGATCGTATGACATCAGACGGGCAGAGTTTGTTTTTCTATAGTGATACCTGATATATCTCAGGCTAAATTTCAGGAAACCTGTTATGACTTCTTAGTTATCTCAGACGAGATTCTAGGCAGTATCATGACCTAATTTGACAGCACCTTGATCAGTGGAAATTAGGTTTACCTTGTTAAACCTAATGTTTGTTACCTTGGAGCAGCCCAAGCCCAGTCTGCATTGCTATAAAAGGAGTAGCAGAAGCAGAGAAAAAAAAGAGCTCTCACATCAAGAATAACTTGAGTGTAAAATAAAGGTCTACGGTTTTAGAGTCCCTTGTATGTAAGTCACCCTTTGTATCTTTTGATACATTATGGTAGACATATTGGTGAGTGAAGAAGGCTAGTCTTCACGTGTAAAGTCTGTTTAGGAATACTTGTAATCCAAGTAATTGTCTAGTTGATGAATGCATTGGTTAGGTAGATTCTAGGCTGTGTCTCATTCAAAGTTGTGAAGCAAGAGTGTGTGAGTTCCTTGATAAAAGCTGTGAAGCAAGATCAAGGTGTGTATGAAGTGTCTCTTCATATTGAATTCTGTAATTGTTTGAAATCACTGTTGTGTGATTGAGGGGGAGTGAATGGGTATACTCAGGTACTATAGTGTCTCTGTGCTGAAATTGCATTGGGTAGAGATTAAGTGAGGAGTGTAAACTGGAGGTTTAATTCTAAATTAATTATGCTAATAGTGGATTTCCTTCCTGGCTTGGTAGCCCCCAGAAACAGGTGATGTTGCACCGAACTGGGTAAACAATTACTGGTGTTATTTATCTTTCTGCATTTACAATTCTGCACAATTTAAATGGTTAGATAAATAGGTCTGTCAGCCTGCAGATGTCACAACAGACGTCATGATGTTGGTCATGACATTGGGACAATTTAAACAAATTTAAATTGGTCATGGTCTGTCCTCATCCTTGTTGAGCAGAGATCAATGTTCTTGGGACATATGTGATCTGCATACCAAAATTTATGGGTTCGATGTACGCTTTTATTTAGCGAATGTCTGCTTTGATTCGCAGATGTTCTCAACTTCGTGTTGAGCCGGCCTTCGGGTTCGATGCCTGCTTGGATTAGCAGATGTTCTCAATAGCGTGTTGATCCGGCCTTCGGGTTCGATGATCACTTTTATTTAGCGAATGGCTACTTGGATTAGCAGATGTTCTCAACTTCATGTTGATCCGGCTTTCGGGTTCGATGCTCGCTTTATTTAGCCAATTCCTGCTTGGATTAGAAGATGTTCTCAACTTCATGTTGAGACGGCCTTCGGGTTCGATACTCGCTTTTATTTAGCGAATGCCTGCTTGGATTAACATATATTCTCAACTTCGTGTTGAGTCGGCCTTCGATTTCGATTGTTTCTTTTATTTAGCGAATGCCTGCTTTGATTAGCAGATGTTCTCAACTTCGTGTGTAGCCGGCCTTCGGGTTCGATGCCTGCTTGGATTAGCAGATGTTCTCAACTTCGTATGGACCCGGCCTTCGTGTTTGATGCTCACTTTTATTTACCGAATGCCTGGTTGGATTAGAAGATGTTCTCAACTTCGTTTGGAGCCGGCCTTCGAGTTCGATTCCCGCTTGGATTAGCAGATGATCTCAACTTCGTGTCGAGCCGGACTTTGAGTTCGATGCGTGCTTAGTTTCGCAGATGTTCTCGACTACCTGTTGAGCCGGCCTTCGAGTTCGATGCTCGCTTTTATTCAGCGAATGCCTGCTTGAATTAGCAGATGTTCTCAACTTCATGTTGAGCCTGCCTTCGGCTTCGATGCTCGCTTTTATTTAGAAAATTCCTGCTTGGATTAGCAGATGTTCTCAACTTTGTGTTGAGCCGGCCTTCGGGTTTGATGCTCGCTTTTATTTAGAGAATGCCTGCTTGGATTAGCAGATGTTCTCAACTTCGCGTTGAGCTGACCTTTGGGTTCGATGCTCACTTTTTTTTAGCGAATTCCTGCTTGGATTAGCAGAAATTTTAATCTTCGTGTTGAGGCGGCCTTCGGGTTCGATGCTCGCTTTTATTTAGCCAATGCTTGATTGGATTAGCCAATGTTCTCAACTTCGTGTTGAGCCGGCCTTTGGGTTCAATGCTCGCTTTTATTTAGTGAATGCATGCTTGGAATAACAGATGTTCTCAACTTCGTGTTGAGTCGGCCTTCGGGTTCGATGCTCACTTTTATTTAGCGAATGCCTGCTTTGATTCGCAGATGTTCTCAACTTCATGTTGAACCGGCCTTCGGGTTCGATGTCTACATGGATTAGCAGATGATCTCGACTTCGTGTTGAGCTGGCCTTCGGGTTCTAAGCCTGCATGGATTAACAGATGTTCTCAACTGCGTGTTGATCCGACCTTCAGGTTCGATGCTCGCTTTTATTTAGCAAATGGCTGTTTGGATTAGCAGACGTTCTCAACTTCGTGTTGATCCAACATTTGGGTTCGATGCTCGCTTTTATTTAGCCAATTCCTGATTGGATTAGAAGATGTTCTCAACTTCGTGTTGAGCTGGCCTTCGGGTTCGATGCACGCTTTTATTTAGCGAATGCCTGCTTGGATTAGAAGATATTCTCAACTTCGTGTTGAGCCGGCCTTCGGGTTCGATTCTCGCTTTTATTTAGCGAATGTTTGCTTTGATTAGAAGATGTTCTCAACTTCGTGTTTAGTCGACCTTCGAGTTCGATGCCTGCTTGGATTAGCAGATGTTCTCAACTTCCTGTTGAGCTGGTTTTCGGGTTCGATGCCTGCTTGGATTAACAAATGCTCTCAACTGCATGTTGATCTGGCCTTCGGGTTCGATGCTCGCTTTTATTTAGCGAGTGGCTGCTTGGATTAACAGATGTTCTATACTTCATGTTGATCTGGATTTCGGGTTCGATGCTCGCTTTTATTTAGCCAATGCTTGCTTGGATTAGAAGATGTTCTCAACTTCGTGTTGAGTCGGCCTTCGGGTTCGATGCTCGCTTTTATTTAGGGAATGCCTGCTTGGATTAGCAGATATTCTAAACTTCGTGTTGAGCCGACCTTCGGGTTCGATGCTCGCTTTTATTTAGCGAATGCATGATTTGATTAGCAGATGTTTTCAATTTCGTGTTTAGCCGACCTTCGAGTTCGATGCCTGCTTGGATTAGCAGATATTCTCAACTTCATGTTGAGCCGGCCTTCGTGTTCGATGCCTGCTTGGATTAGCAGACGTCAACTGCATGTTGATCCGGCCTTCGGGTTTGATGCTCGCTTTTATTTAGCGAATGCCTGCTTGGATTAGCAGATGTTCTCAATTTCATGTTGATCCAGCTTTCGTGTTCGATGCTCGCTTTTATTTAGCCAATGCATGCTTGGATTAGAAGATGTTCTCAAATTCGTGTTGAGCCGGCCTTCGGGTTTGATGCTTGCTTTTATTTAGGGAATGCCTGCTTTAATTAACAAATGTTCTCAACTTCATGTTGAGCCTGCCTTTGGGTTCGATGCTCCCTTTTATTTAGCGAATTCCTGCTTGGATTAGCAGGTGCTCTCAACTTCGTGTTCAGCCGGCCTTCGGCTTCTATGCTCGCTTTTATTTAGAGAACCTACTTGGATTAGCAGATGTTCTCAACTTCATGTTTAGCTGACCTTGGGTTTCGATGCGCGCTTTTATTTAGCGAATTCCTACTTGGATTAACAGATATTCTTAACTTCACGTTGAGGAAGCCTTCGGGGTCGATGCTCGTTTTTATTTAGCCAATTCCTGATTGGATTAGCCAATGTTCTCAACGTCGTGTTGAGCCGACCTTCGGGTTCAATGCTCCCATTTATTTAGTGAATGTCTGCTTGGAATAGCAGATGTTCTCAACTTCGTGTTGAGTCGGCCTTCAGGTTCGATGCTCTCTTTTATTTAGCAAAAGCCTGCTTTGATTCGCAGATGTTCTAAACTTCGTGTTGAGCCGACCTTCGGGTTTGATGCCTGCTTGGATTAGCAGATGTTCTCAATTGTGTGTTAATCCGACCTTCGGGTTCGATGCTCGCTTTTATTTAGCGAATGCCTGCTTGGATTAGCAGATGTTGTCAACTTCGTGTTGAGCCGGCCTTCGGGTTCGATGCACGCTTTTATTTAGCAAATGCCTGCTTTAATTAATAGATATTCTCAACTTCGTGTTGAGCCGGCCTTCGGTTTTTATGCTCAGTTTTATTTAGCGAATTCCTGCTTGGATTAGCAGGTGTTCTCAACTTCGTGTTGAGCCGGCCTTCGGGTTCGATGCTCGCTTTTATTATTGAATGCCTGCTTTGATTAGCAGATATTCTCAACTTCGTGTTGAGCCGGCCTTCGGGATCCATGCCTGCTTGGATTAGCAGATGTTCTTAACTTTGTGTTGAGCCGGCCTTCGTGTTCGATGCTCACTTTTATTTAGAGAATTCCTGCTTGGATTAGAAGATGTTCACAACTTCGTGTGAAGCCGGCCTTCGAGTTCGATTCTTGCTTGGATTAGCAGATGATCTCAACTTCGTGTTGAGCTGGCCTTTGGGTTCAATGCGTGCTTGGATTAGCAGATGTTCTCAACTACGTGTTGAGCCGGCCTTCGAGTTCGATGCTCGCTTTTATTCAACGAATGCCTGCTTGGATTAGCATATGTTCTCAGCTTCATGTTGAGCATGCCTTCGGGTTCGATGCTCGCTTTTATTTAGCGAATTCCTGCTTGGATTAGCAGATGATATCAACTTCGCGTTGTGCCGACCTTGGGGTTCGATGCTCTCTTTTATTTAGCGAATTCCTGCTTGGATTAGCAGATATTTTCAACGTCGTGTTAGGGTGGCCTTCGGGTTCGATGCTCGCTTTTATTTAGCCAATGCCTGATTGGATTAACCAATGTTCTCAACTTCGTGTTGAACCGGCCTTCGGGTTCGATGCTCGATTTTATTCAGGGAATGCCTGCTTTGATTTGCAGATATTCTCAACTTCATGTTGAACCGGCCTTCGGGTTCGATGCCTGCTTGGATTAGCAGATGATCTTAACTTCGTGTTGATCCGACCTTCGGGTTCGATGCTCGCTTTTATTTATCGAATGGTTGCTTGGATTACAGATGTTCTCAACTTCGTGTTGATCCGGCTTTCGGGTTCGATGCTTGCTTTTATTTAGCCAATGCCTGCTTGGATTAGAAGATGTTCTCAACTACGTGTTGAGCCGGCCTTCGAGTTCGATGCTCGCTTTTATTCAACGAATGCCTGCTTGGATTAGCATATGTTCTCAACTTCATGTTGAGAATGCCTTCGGGTTCGATGCTCGCTTTTATTTAGCGAATTTCTGCTTGGATTAGCAGATGTTCTCAACTTCGTGTTGAGTCGGCCTTCTGGTTCGATGCTCGCTTTTATTTAGAGAATGACTGCTTGGATTAGCAGATGTTATCAACTTCGCGTTGAGTCGACCTTGGGGTTCGATGCTCGCTTTTATTTAGCGAATTCCGGCTTGGATTAGCAGATATTTTCAACTTCATGTTAGGGTGGCCTTCGGGTTCGATGCTCGCTTTTATTTAGCCAATGCCTGATTGGATTAACCAATGTTTTCAACTTCGTGTTGAACCGGCCTTCGGGTTCGATGCTCGATTTTATTTAGGGAATGCCTGCTTTGATTTGCAGATATTCTCAACTTCATGTTGAACCGGCCTTCGGGTTCGATGCCTGCTTGGATTAGCAGATGATCTCAACTTTATGTTGATCCGACCTTCGGGTTCGACGCTCGCTTTTATTTAGCGAATGGTTGCTTGGATTAGAAGATGTTCTCAACTTCGTGTTGATCCGGCTCTCGGGTTCGATGCTTGCTTTTATTTAGCCAATGCCTGCTTGGATTAAAAGATGTTCTCAACTTCGTGTTGAGCTGGCCTTCGGGTTCGATGCACGCTTTTATTTTGCGAATTCCTGCTTGGATTAGCAGATATTCTCAATTTCGTGTTGAGTCGGCCTTCGGGTTCGATTCTCGCTTTTATTTAGCGAATGCCTGCTTTGATTAGCAGATGTTCTCAACTTTGTGTTTAGCCGACCTTCGGGTTTGATGCCTGCTTGGATTAGCAGATGTTCTCAACTTCCTGTTGAGCTGGCCTTCGGGTTCGCTGCCTGCTTGGATTAACAGATGTTCTCAACTGCATGTTGATCCGGCCTTCGGGTTCGATGCTCGCTTTTATTTAGCGAATGGCTGCTTGGATTAGCAAATGTTCTATACTTCGTGTTGGTCCGGCTTTCAAGTTCGATGTTCGCTTTTATTTAGCCAATCTCTGCTTTGATTAGAAGATGTTCTCGACTTCGTGTTGAGCCGGCCTTCGGGTTCGATGCTCGCTTTTATTTAGCGAATGCCTGCTTTAATTAACAGATGTTCTCAACTTCATGTTGTGCCTGCCTTTGGGTTCGATGCTCGCTTTTATTTAGCGAATTACTGCTTGGATTAGCAGGTGTTCTCAACTTCGTGTTGAGCCAGCCTTCGGGTTCGATGCTCGCTTTTATTTAGAGAACCTTCATGGATTAGCAGATGTTCTCAACTTCATGTTGAGCCGACCTTGGGTTTCGATGCTTGCTTTTATTTAGCGAATTCCTGCTTGGATTAGCAGATATTCTCAACTTTGTGTTGAGGCGGCCTTTGGGGTGGATGCTTGTTTTTATTTAGCCAATGCCTGATTGGATTAGCCAATGTTCTCAACGTCGTGTTGAGCCGACCTTCAAGTTCAATACTCCCGTTTATTTAGTGAATGTCTGCTTGGAATAGCAGATGTTCTCAACTTCGTGTTGAGTCGGCCTTCGGGTTCGATGCTTGCTTTTATTTAGCGAAAGTCTGCTTTGATTCGCAGATGTTCTCAACTTCGTGTTGAGCCGGCCTTCGGGTTCGATGCCTGCTTGGATTAGCAGATGATCTCAACTTCGTGTTGAGCTGGCCATCGAGTTCGATGCCTGCTTGGATTAGCCGATGTTCTCAATTGTGTGTTGATCCTGCCTTCGGTTTGATGCTCGCTTTTATTTAGCGAATGCCTGCTTGGATTAGCAGATGTTCTTAACTTTGTGTTGAGCCGACATTCGGGTTCGATGATCGCCTTTATTTAGCCAATGCCTTCTTGGATTAGAAGATGTTCTCAACTTCGTGTTGAGCCGACCTTTGGGTTCGATGCTAGCTTTTATTTAGCGAATGCCTGCTTGGATTAACAGATATTCTCAACTTCGTGTTGAGCCGGCCTTCGGGTTCGACCCTCGCTTTTATTTAGCGAATGCCCGCTTGGATTAACAGATGATCTCAACTTCATGTTGAGCCGGCCTTCGGGTTCCATGCCTGCTTGGATTAGCAGATGTTCTCAACAACGTGTTGAGCCGCCCTTCGAGTTCGATGCTCGCTTTTATTCAGTGAATGCCTGCTTGGATTTGCAGATGTTCTCAACTTCATGTTTAGCCTGCCTTCGGGTTTGATGCTCGCTTTTATTTAGCAAATTTCTGCTTGGATTAGAAATGTTTTCAACGTCGTGTTGAGTCGACCTTCGGGTTCGATGCTCGCTTGTATTTAGAGAATGCCTGCTTGTGTCGCTACCGCGAAAATAAGGTGCCAGCAAAACAGAAGAGTCGCCACCTTTCGTTATTCATCCCTCAAAACGGGAAAGGAAACGATCGGAAAAACCTGACGAAAAGGTATAAGACAAGATCATCGCAACCATTGTCTGGGTTCGGGAGTCGGTTACGCAAGGGGAAGGTATTAGCACCCCTCACGTCCATCGTACTCGATGGGATCCATGCTTGTTGTGTTTATCTGACGGGTTGGTTTTACTATCTACCTATCAAGGCTGGTCTGAAAAGAAAAGAAAATGACTCGGCAAAGCATTGCGCTTTATGCCTACGTATTCTCATCAGAGAATGAGAAATCAGAGTCAACGTAGCTCGACTGACTACGGGTTACGGGGAAGGTGGCTCGCCAATACATCAGTATTGTGCCTACGTACTCTCAACAAATATGAGAGATCAGAGCTTACATAGTTTGGGATAATACGGCTTACAGGGATTCAGATTCATCTGTTTTATTGAGTAGGGTTAACAAACAGTTCCAGCAGTTTGGTGTATGCAGCTCGACCCTTGGAGACTTAGGCGTTACCGTTTGCGGTAGAACTGGGAGCTAACGACACTCTTTTCTTCAGAAAAGCTTCCTTTGAATTAGGGGCCCACGGGGCAAAAAAGATTTGAAGTTTGTTTTCTGTCTTTTACGGAAGAACTATTTTTTATGGTTGTTTGTAGTTCGTACAGCACTAGAGACTATGACCTGGGAACGAATGCGTCGCATATCGTCCAAAGGACGTATACTAAACATTCTAGACGATTGAGAGGAGGCCGCTCAATCATCATTACCCAAGTAGCTTAAGGCTCGTAACGCGCTTATGCTAACTTGCCTTTATTACGTTTTTTATTGTTTGTTTGAGATGAGAAGAGAAGAAAGGACTCTACAGGGGAGACTATCAAGCATCCTACTGTTGTCATGCCAAGAATTCATCCTATGGTTGAGGTTTGAAACAGGGAACTCCTAGAAGTTATCATGCATAGGTTTCAACCTAAAGTTCTAATCATCACTTCCTTATCAAAGGAAGTGAGATTCCTAGGGGATCATGTCAATGATCAACAGAAACAGATAAAGCATCAGCTTAAACAATAAACAGATAAACAACTGTAAAATGCATGCAATGCAAGTGAGGGAGGAAATGTGTGTGGGGCATCAGCCTCCACAAGCTCATCTCAACCTCAAGCCAGATATGAATAACTGCAATCATACAGAAAAAATAAAATGCCATCAGGCAAATCACAAACCACATAGGCAAGGGAGCAGAGCTCTACCGAATACCCGCAAGCAAAGCCATACAGTAAAAATACAAGCAGAGGGAGCAACTCAACCTCTAGTGCAATCATGCTCCTAGCTTAACACAATCTAAACATGAACTTATTCTAATGCATCAAGCAAATCACACAAGTCACATCAATACGGTTTCACAGAAAGCAAGCAGACAGGAAAGAAAGCAGATCAACAGCTTCCACAACTTCACATGAAAGCAATCCTATGACAGCAGCTCAGTCCTCAGTCTGTAACTGTTCTTCAAGGCTTTCATATTCAATAGCAAGTATCAACTTGCTTCTTCAAGCTTTCAATGTATCAGACACAAGTGTCAACTTGTTATTCTCCTTCAAGCTTCAGCTCTCAATTTCAATTTGAATCCTCTTCATATAAGTGTCAACTTGTTCTTCCTGGTCTTCAAGCTTCAGCTCCAATGGCAACTTCAAACAAAGGGGAAGTGTAACCTCTAGAATCTTCATTCTTATATCAAGGAACTCCATCCTCTAGCAAGGGAGAAAGATTCATCTAACAAGAGTAGGGTGGGGATATGGAGAAGCAAAGTGAAGACCAAAGGTCACCTCTAAGCACTCCACCATCAAGGAAAGGAACCCTCAAAGGTTCTACCAACTTGTGAGGAGCCACACATCCTACCGAAGTAGGGATGGGGCCTTCACAATATGACCTTACATCATAGGGAGGAATGGAAGTGATCAACACCTTCCATGTTTCATGAAGGAAGAAGGTTTATTCTAAAGGATCTCCCTAAAACCCTAATCCTTAACCCTAAACAAACTACACCAAAAAGAGAGAAATATTCAAGTCCAAGCTCCACGATACATTCCACAGCAGCCCACACAAGTCTTCATCATCATCCAAGAGCAAGAGAAGCAAAACCCTATTCTAAGGGAACTAATGAAATCATTCTAGTTGAATTAGCAAGTTAGGATCACCTAAAACCTAGTATTAAAGTTAATTCTACCTAAAATACTAAAATCAATTATAAAATCCTACAAAAATAACTATAGGAACCTATGTCAATCATGACTCTACCAGGTTAATTCCAGAGATCAAATCCTCAAATAAGACCTAGAAATAAATTCTTCACTACAAGGTACTAAGCTTAAACCCTAAAAAGGAGCACCTAAAGTTTCAACCTAAAAACACCACCTAATTTCACCACAAAAATGTGAGAAAGCATACTATGGGAGCATACATGTCTAAGCTAATCACACACAAAAAATCAAGCCAAAACTCATCACCAAGTGATCACACTAAAATCATCAAAAAGAGGTGTCAACCATGGCAATTTTATTATCACATAAAATGTAAAAAATGCACAAAAATTGAAAATGCATTATTTTCCTAATACTTTTATTCAATAAAATTCTAGATCCAATCATGAATCAGGGGGAAACAATCCGGAATTAATTGACCTATTTTTCTATTTTTCATGAATTATTGTCAAACTAGCATGAAATGATGAAATTAAAAGAAAAACAAAAGAATTAATAAAAGTTGCGTAGCAAATAGCAAATAACATCAGTTCAAATCCTGGGTTGGGCCAGATGGGGGGTGTGGATATCAATCCCAGCGCTAGGCCCATTCACTTCAGTTAAGTGAAACGATGCGTATTGATGAAGAAGTCCAAGTCTGACTTTCAGAACCAATCGTGGCCGTGCGTTGCTTTTAATGAGTCAATATCCAAGACTGATCCAACGCTTCTTGTGCATCGTCCTCGTTCAAACATTCAGATGGAGGGAAATTACAGACGGTGGCCTGAACAGTGGCGCCACCGTCTTCTCCGGTGAAGACCAACACACAGTTCTTCAAAAATTACAAAATGATACATCATGTTGTCTAGTTTTTCATGATGATCATGAATCCAGCCTTAGAATCATCTAATTCCCTATAGATTTTCAAAACCGATTAGCCATTCTAAAATACACCACATTCTTGAATCTCATCAGAACTTCAATTAAATGCACAGAAATGATCCTTATCTCATGGTGATCAATTTCCCCTATCTAATCTTGATTATCAATCCAAGAATTTCAAGAATTCAGCTTCAACAGAAAATGATCCACATCCTAACTTGTCTCTAATTCCCAAATTGATCATCACAAATCCATCTATACATCATCAAGATCCTAACCACCTATAAATATCTATCTATCTCCTCCTAGATTATGCACAAAAACGAAATGTACCAACCTGTGTTCAGAGGTGTAACAGAAGGGGTTATTGCTCACTTCAGCCTCCAAGATGATGCAGATACACTCCAAAACTCCTTCAAAAGCTAATGCAATCTTCAATTTCTCCTGAATTGGTCTTGAACTCAGAACTCGATTTCAACTTGCAGCTATGAAATTTCAACTTCACTCTCTGCTTCCGGCTTCAATCTCTTCCAAAAAGTGAACTGAATACACTTACCAACTTATATATAACTCATTAGAATCATCTAGAACTCTCTCAAAGCTTCAGAATGAGAAATTGGATTTTCAAATTCTCTCCAAAATATCACTTACACCAGTCACAATTCCCACTCTATTTTGGCTTTAGCAAGCTTGCATTCAACTTCTCATGAGATTTTGAACATGAATGGTGATGTTTCCCTCCTTGTTTTCATCCAATGGCTTGTGTATGTCATGTTACTTCATCATGAAAAAACAAAGAAAAAGGGCATGATATGGGACTCAAACCATAATTCTAACATTGCCAAAGTTTCTAAAATGCTTTTTCCATTCAAAAAATGATATTACTTTGCTTCATTTGCACACAAAATGATTTATTTGAATTTTTGGTCATTTAATCCATTTTAATCCTTCCTTTTTCACCACTTCTTGAACCAAGTCTTTCCTTGAGCCATTCAATGTCTCCTTGATACATGGTCAAGGTAAAAAACCCATTTTGAGAAAATTTCAAGTTGAACAAAATTTCATTTGAGGTGTCTAAGTTGGTGAAAATGGCCTATAACCAAAAATGACCTATAATCATAACTTCCCAAAATACCCTTGACTTGTCAAAGCCATAACTTGAGTTCTACAAATCCTATCAAGGACTTCTAGTACTCTCTAGAAAGCTAAGAGAATAAGGAATACCATTCATGTTGACCAAAAGTTCATAGGAATCATCCTTCTTGGGGATAAGTTTCATGCAATTTGGGTAACTTTTAAGCTCCAAATTCACATACCTCAGATGACTTGTAACTTGTCTGGCTCATAACTTGAGTTCTATAAACCCTATCAAGGACTTCTAGTACTCAAATTAAATCTAAGCGCATGCTCTACAACAATCATGTTGGGGTCAAGATGAGATGACAATCATATCTTGAGCTAAATTGCCTTGAAGATAGGGGTCAAACTAGGGGATTTTACACTGTCAAGTCTTAGAAACCCTAGCTTGAAACTTCTCAAACTCTTCAATCATGATGAGTTAACCTTAAAATAATTCTTAGAACACCTCAATGTATCAATCCATGATCACATGGCTCTTGGATTAGGTCTCAATCTTCCTTCAAATCCTCAGTTGACTTAGGGTTGACCCAGTCAGACCCTAGTTGCACCACTCATGGCTGAGGCTTCTTAATCTTGCACAATGACCTGTCTAGGCCTCAAAGTGATCTTCAACACTTCTCATGAGCTCTCTCAAGACCTCAAGTCTAACTTTATGGCTTCAGAATCATCTGATGACTTCCCACAACTTTCAAGTTAGGAGACCTACACACTTGGCTTCAACCACTCTCTCTGAGGATCTTTTAACCTCTCTGACAAGGATGTCAACCCTTGAGCACTTGAATAACTTTCTTAGCTTAGCTTCATAGTCTTGTATAGCTCTTAATTAGTAATCATACCTCTTGATATCCTGCACACATGTCAATGAAATGCAAATGATAATGCTAATATGAATGAAATGAAACATAAGCTAGGTAAAGAAATGTTGGGCAAATTTTGGGGTGCAACAGCTGCCCCTATTCAAACGGCTTAGACCTGACTGGGTGAGAAGCGAACGACTCTCAAAGAATCAAGGTAAAAGACGGTTGAATACCAACAAACTCGGAAATTTGCCAACTGCAAAAGTACACGGTACTCTGATGGGACAAATCTTTGGAAACTGAAATAATAGCTGCACGGCAACTAGTTGGAGAAATACTGATCTGAACCTCCGTCAGGATGATTCTTTGATTTATCTGATATCATTGCGTCCTCAAATCATCAAGGGATCACCGGTTACACGATAACAGGTGATTTTCCAACCGTACAGGTAAACGATACTTTGATTGTTAGGAACATCTTCAAAAACTGAGCATGACAAGTGCACGGCAACTCTGCTGGAGAATTGGTCACACGGTAACCGGTGAAGGGTCTACTCTCAAATCTCCGTCAGGATGATCATCTAATTTTGCTGTAGATCTTCATCCTCAAGTCATCAAGGGGTCGCTGGTTACACGGTAACTGGTAATGGATGGTTGATCATGCCGTCAGACATCCTGCGTCATAGCAGATGAATTCCTTATCGTCACCTATGGACTCATCGTGTCGCTAGGCACGTCGACAACGTCTTTGTCGGACTTCATCAGTAAGTCAAGGGTTTTGGTACCCGCTGCCGGACTTCAATCATCAAGTCTTCAAGGAAATTTCAACTTCTCTGTTTAAAACCTACTGGGGATGACACATCTCCGCTGGGGATTCTGGAGAACTATCAAATAACTCTGCTTCGGGGATCCAAAAATCATTCTGGATGAATCAACTCTGCTGAGGACTTCAAGAATCATCTTGGACAAATAACTCCGTCGGGGACTTCAAGAATCATCCTGAACCAATAACTCTGCTGGAGTTTTCAGGAATCATCCTGAGCAACCACTCTGCAGGGGACTCTAAGCATCAACTTGAGCAACCAACTCTGGCGACTTCACTGGGGATTTTAAGAATCATCTTAAGCATACAACTTCGCTGGGGAATTCAAGAATCATCTTGAGCAAACCATTCTATGGAGGAACACCTGCAAAACAAGAACAGTAACGACCTAGCTCATGTTTCGTATGCATATGCTTTGACAATGGCGTAATGCTCCACACGGTGGAAATGCTACGCGTTTTAGGGTAAATGTTATGCAATCATGCAAAATGCTACGACCCCATCAACAAAATAAATGCTGAAGGGAGAATCCTCCTTCCAAGGAGAAAGGACCACTCTGGTGGAGGAAGGACTCATCCTGCCAAGGAGGAGAAGTTACACCAATCTCAATTGGACTAAGCCTGGGGAAACGATATTCAGCTGACTGCTGCAGGGGAATAAAGTTCTCCGAGAACCTGAACCTGCTCATCCGAGTATTCAAACCACAACTGCTGAGGAAAACAATGTCAATCGCAGAAATAAACTACAAGGCCTTCACGGCAAAACTTCCCTGGAGATAACGACTCCGATGGGGAAATACAGCATCAGCTATTCAACATTCTACTGGGGAAAACCAATCATGGCCCGCACGACTTCCAAGTACTCGGCTCTCTTGGGGGTTTGCAAACTCGGCTGGGGAAGAAGGAATCATCCTGCTTTCTGGGGAGAGTACAACTCTATGGGGAATCTCAATTCCGCTGGAGATTTCAGTCTTGAATTATCGAGTGTTGCATACTTGCGAATAGGTTTCTATGAGAATCTGCATATTGACCCAGTGCTGGGGACGAACATACACTTCAGTGTATTGCTCAGATGGGGAGATGACGATCCTTCAGGATACCTCTGATTGGGGAGAATCTTCTCTGCTTGGGGAGACATATCAATGCTTACAATCTCATGTTCAGACTCCGTGGGGAGATGCTGCTGCACTCGCTGGGGTAGAAGGAATCATCCTGCTTGGGGACGCATACGGCGTACTGCCTGGAATATGCTACCTGCAACAACACAAACAAACAGACAAGATACCCTTCTCAAAGGGACCTATCAAGGTTATCATCTTGTGACAATGTTCAAGTAATTCGTTGTTTCAACAATCAGTGGCCTAGGCCAGTAAGTTTATGTATGCGCATTTTATCAAAAACATCGACGTTTTTTCGCAAACAAAACAGATAGATGCTAAACAAACAAACAGAATTGCTGAATAGTATACATTTTATTGATGACGAACCCCTGAATGGGTAAAAATGTTTTACAACAGATGCAAGCTCCTGGAATGAGGAAGCTGCGCAAATATAAAAACATAAATATACATCAGTATATACACAAATTTCGGCAATGCGGCATAGACGAACACCATGAGTTGATCCCTCTATGACCCACTCGACTTCGATACTTCTCCGACGCTTCAGCTTCAGAAGAGATTGATTCAGATAAACGGCTTTCAGGTCTTCCAAACCACTAAACAATGAAAGTCCACACGCGGAACGCAGTCATTTGCTTTTTCAAATCCCTAACTTTTGCCTGAATCGCCCTTTCGGGTTTTCGATTCACCGGGATACCCTTTTTTGCCGAAGTCGCCCTTCCGGGTTTTCGACTTTGCGGGTGTATATTTTTCCATTTATATCCCTAATTTTTGCCCGAACCTTTTTCCTTTTTTATGGTTCGCCGGGATGCCCCATTTTTGCCTGGATATTCTTTTTCTTTCCAGCGGGTCATTTAAGCAAAGTATTTTTTAACTACGTCCGCGTTCACTAGGGATGCAAAATCTTAGCCATCCATCTTGGATAACAACAAGGCTCCTCCCGAGAAGACCTTGCTGACGATGTACGGACCTTCATAGTTGGGATTCCACTTGCTTCGGTGATCGGAGTGTGGAGGAAGAATCTTCTTCAGGACGAGATCACCCGTCTGAAAGCTTCTAGGATGCACCTTCTTGTCATAAGCTTTTTTCATTCGGCTTTGGTACAGGCGACCATATGCGATCGATGCTAATCTCTTCCCGTCCATCAGGCTGAGTTGGTTTAGCCGGTTCTTAATCCATTCTGCCTCATCGAGTTTCACATCAACCAAAACTCGTAAAGAAGGGATCTCAACTTCTAACGGTAGGACAACTTCCATACCGTACACCAGTGAGAAAGGAGTTGCCCCGGTTGACGTACGTACCGTCGTACAATAACCGTGTAGTGCAAATGGCAACATCTCGTGCCAATCCTTATATGTCACAACCATCTTCTGCACAATCTTCTTAATTTTTTTATTGGCCGCTTCAACGGCGCCATTCATCTTCGGCCGGTAAAGAGATGAGTTGTGGTGTTCAATCTTGAAACTCTGGCACAGTTCCTTCATCATCTTTTTATTCAAATTCGAACCATTATCAGTAATGATCCGCTCGAGAATTCCTTATCGACAGATGATGTCCCTCTTTATGAATTTAGCCACCACCTGCTTGGTCACGTTAGCATACGAGGCTGCCTCCACCCACTTGGTGAAGTAGTCGATGGCTACTAGAATGAAGCGGTGACCGTTAGATGCAGTGGGCTCGATCTTGCCTATCATGTCGATGCCCCACATGGAGAACGGCCACGGGGAAGACATGACATTCAACGGGCACGGCGGCACATGAATTTTATCAGCATAAATCTGGCATTTATGACATCTCTTCGCGAATTTAAAGCAATCCGACTCTATCGTCAGCCAGTAATATCCTGCTCTCAGGATCTTTCTTGTCATAGAATGCCCGCCGGCGTGCATACCAAATGTGCCTTCATGGACTTCTTCCATGAGCATACTCGCTTCTTTCTCATTTACACATCTGAGTAGCACGAGACCGTGGTTTCTTTTATACAACACTCCATCAGGATTGAGATAAAAATTTCCAGACAGCCTCCTCAGAGTCTTCTTATCCTGGGTTGACGCTCCTGCATGATATTCCTTAGTCATAAGGAAGGTATGGATGTCATGGAACCATGGCTTGCCATCAGAGGCTTCCTCGATCGCAAAGACGAATGCAGGTCTAACAAGACGAGAAAGGACAATTCTTGGAGCTTTATTCCAAAAATTGACTTTATACATCGAAGCCAACGTGGCTAAGGCATCGGCCATCTGATTCTCAGCCCTGGGCACATGATGGAGTTCCACTCGATCAAAGAACGGAAGCAGCCTTCTGGCATAGTTCATGTATGGCACCAAATTCGATTGACGAGTCTCCCACTCCCCTTTAATCTGGTTAATCACGAGTGCCGAGTCACCATATACATCTAAGTTCTTGATTCTCAAATCAATTGCTTCTTCTAGACCCATGATGCATGCTTCGTACTCTGCTTCGTTATTGGTGACCGGAAACGTCAGTCTAGCGATGAACGGGATGTGGGATCCATGGGGAGTCGTGATGATTGCCCCAATGCCACTTCCGTAAGAATTAACCGCCCCGTCAAATATCAATTTCCATTGGGATTTCCTATCTGGACCCTCGTCGGGCAACGGTTCATCGCAATCTTTCACCTTGAGAAACATGATATCCTCATCAGGGAATTTAAATTTCATCGGCTGATAATCTTCGATCGGCTATTCGGCAAGGTAATCATACAATACACTTCCCTTGATGACCTTCTGGGAAACGTACTGAATGTCATATTCTGTCAACACCATTTGCCATCTGGAAATCCTGCCCGAAAGTGCTTGCTTCTTAAAGACGTACTTGATCGGATCCATCTTCGAAATTAGCATGATTGTGTGGTTGAGCATGTACTGTCGTAAACGTTTGGCAGCCCAGGCTAGCGCACAACACGTCTTCGCCAGCATTGAGTAACGAGATTCATAATCTGTGAAATTTTTACCCAAATAGTAAATGGCATGCTCCTTTTTTCCTGTCTCGTCGTGCTGACCGAGAATACACCCCATACTATTCTCAAGAACTGTCAAGTACATGATTAAGGGTCTTCCGGCCACTGGGGGTATCAAGATCGGAGGTTCCTGTAGATACAGTTTTATCTTATCAAATGCCTTCTGGCAATCCTCGTTCCAGATAATCGCCTGATCTTTCTTTAGCAGTTTGAACATCGGTTCACACGTGGCCGTGAGCTGAGAGATAAACCTTGCGATGTACCCAAGAAGCCATATACTTCTTTTTCGGTTTTTGGCGCTGGCATTTCTTGTATTGCTTTTATCTTCGCAGGATCAACCTCAATGACTCTTTCACTCACGATAAACCCCAATAGTTTTCCAGACCGTACTCCGAAAGTACACTTGTTAGGATTCAGCCTCAACCTGAACTTCCTAAGCCTCTCTAAAAGCTTCAACAAATTGACTAGATGTCCCTCCTCTGTTGGGGACTTCGCAATCATGTCATCAACATAGACTTCAATCTCATGATGAATCATGTCATGAAACAAAGTAACCATTGCTCGTTGGTAAGTGGCCCCTGCGTTCTTCAGACCGAAAGGCATTACCTCGTAGCAAAATGTTCCCCACGGTGTAATAAATGTAGTTTTCTCCATGTCCTCCGGCTCCATCTTGATCTGATTGTAGCCGGAGAAGCCATCCATGAACGAAAATACGGAGAACTGAGCTGTGTTGTCGACCAACACATCAATATGAGGGAGCGGGAAATCATCTTTAGAGCTCGCCCTATTCAAATCCCGATAATCGACGCACATTCGTACCTTACCGTCCTTCTTCGGTACAGGCACTATGTTGGCGACCCACGGAGGGTAAGTAGTGACCGCTAAGAAGCCAGCATCAAGCTGTTTCTGCATTTCTTCTTTGATCTTAACGTCCATATCTGGCCGCGTCCTCCTGAGCTTCTGTTTAACGGGAGGACAATCTTCTCGCAACGACAAGTGATGGACCACGATGTCAGTGTCAAGTCCGGGCATGTCTTCGTATGACCAAGCAAACATGTCACTATACTCTCTCAGCATCTCGACCAATCTCTGCTTGACATCACTCTGCAATGCAGCCCCTATCCTGACGTTCCTGACCAGTTCTTCAGAACCCAAATTCACAATCTCAATCTCTTCCTCGTGAGGCAGAATAACTTTCTCTTCTTGTTTCAACAAGCGGGCCAACTCTTCGGGAAGGTCTTCGTCTTCATCAATCTCTTCTTTGGCTTGATAGATCGGGCAATCGAAGTCGAAGTGAGTCGTAGAAGGTCCATAGTCGATGTCATCTGCTTTGTGAATCCTGCAAAATCAAGGGTTAAGCTTAAAACAAGGATATGCAGGTTAGCACAAACCCTATTGCCATATTATTGTTTTTCAAAACAAATATAAAACAGGAATAACAAAGATCACAACATTTGAATGCGAAGAAAAAACGCCTTTTAATTTATTGGTAAAATGCATGCACATAACCAAACAAGGCCCTGATAATAAAACCACTATGCCCCGGGTAGGACATAGGGTTGTACAATAATTGGAGAAAGTAAATCATTACTCTTTGCCTGTCACTTGGATTGTATCCCTGATGGACCAGTTGTTGAGGCTCTGGCCTGGTTTGCTTGGCTGGATCCAGGAATCCAGGTCGCAATCGCTGTCTCCGCCGTCTTCAGACACTGAGTTGACACTTTCAAATATCACCCCGCCACTGGTAAACTGGATCGGCCCTTTACCTCGCGACGCACTGTGAGAAGAGGAGGCTTCAGCTGTAGGAGAGTATCCTAACCCAAACTTGTCCTGTTTGTTAGGTATTTCTAGAACATGCCCCCAGGCTGGGGTAGATCCGGCTTGAACAACGACCCGGGCTTCCTTGAAGGAAGAGAGAGTCATCTCTGGTTTCTCAATCATTACAGGAGTCACGTCCTTGACATTAACAGCTTCGAACGCCTAACATAGGGTTTCGTGGATTTCCCCATCCATCTCAACATATTTGAACGACGACAAATGGCTCACCATTATGTCTTCCTCGCCATATACAGTTACAATGCTGCCCCCTACAGCATACTTGAGTTTTTGGTGCAACGTAGAGGTCACGGCACCAGCAGAATGGATCCATGGCCGACCTAAGAGACAGTTGTAGGCTGGCATGATGTCCATGATGTAGAACACTGCGTCGAAAGTTTCCGGCCCAACTTGGATTGGCAGAGTTACCTCTCCAAAGACATGACGCTTGGTTCCATCGAAAGCCTTCACCACAAGATCACTGGGTGTGCAAATCAATCCTCGAGTATCTAACTTCATCAATGCCTTCTTCGGAAGAACATTGAGCGATGACCTAGTGTCCACCAACACGTGAGCCATAACTGTTCCCCTACACTCTATCGAGATGTGCAGGGCGCTGTTGTGGTTTCTTTCCTTCCGCGTCAGCTCCAGGTCAGTGAACCCTAACCCGTTTCCAGCATTCACGTGGGCTACTACCCCTTCCAACTGGTTGACCGAGATTTCCTTCGATACATATGTGGCATTCAAAACCTTTAACAGCGTGTTGCGATGTGACTCCAGACACAGCAGCAAATTCAGGATGGAAATTTTCGATGGTGTTTGATGGAGGTGATCAATGATCTTGTAATCACTCTTCTTGATCAACCTCATGAACTCTTCAGCGTCCTTTACAAGTAAGTCCTTCTCTACCCCACGAGGGGTTTCCTCAACGACTTTACTCTTTGCCTTATCGGTTTCTTCAGCTTTGTCTACTTTGTCCACCACAATCTCAGGTTGAACAAATACTCTTCCGTTGCGCGTGATTCCGCCAATTCCCACTAGGTTATCCACCGACTGCCCAGATGGTTCTAGTTCCAACTTCTGTCCGTTACAGTAGACGTCTGCCCCATAATGCCACGGGACAGCATTGGTGCTTTCAAAAGGTATCGGCCCAGCTTTGGTGATGGTAATTATGGGCGGCCTGAGTGCAGAAATGGTTATCGTCTGGCGAGGGATGGTGATGGTGGCAACCTCATCATCCTGCTTCAGCATTACCTCTCCAGATCCACCTTCGGCCCTTCGGCTAAACTGCAAGATTCCTTCGGTCATCAAACTCTGAATCCCTATTGTCAATCGTTCGCATCCATCAGGACGAGTCGCACAACCTATACACAATTCTCCACAGCCTGGAAAGAAGCCTCTCTTCATTAGCTTGGCTTTAACGAAGCTAAGCGGTGTCTTCAGATCCTTGACATCGGTCAACACATCTAAATCCTATTCTTCAATAATGGCATTCACCCCACCTCCCCTATGATTCGGCATAGGGTTCTTTGTGACATTCGATACATTATCTGAGAAATTGATGATCTTAGCATCCACCATATCTTGCACCTTGTGCTTGAAGGCTTTGCAATTTTCTATCGTGTGGTCGGGTGCCCCTGAGTGAAAATCACATGTTGCATTCGCATCATAACCCTGTGGAGGTGCCCCTGTCAAGGGAGCCAGGGTTCTTTTCTGGACTAGCTGTAACTGAAGCAGAGTTTGTAACAGCTGAGCATAAGACATGGGCGGCGTTTCAAGGTGTCGACTTGACAGAGGTGCCCTGTTCTGATACCTTCTGTACCCTTGCTGATTTGGCTGCTGCTGCTGCGGCTGCTACTGTGGCTGGGGTTGCTGGACAGCAGGGATGGTTATGCTAGCCACCTGTTGGCGCTGGCCCTTACCTTTCCTTCGAGCGTTAGACACGGCGCTCGTCTCTCCTTCACGCATTTTGTTACCATATGGTTTCTTTCCTCCTCCAGTTGAGGATAGATCAACACCCTGAATTTTTCCCAATTTGATCCCATTTTCAACGTGCTCGCCAGTAATGATGAGATCTGAGAAACTCCCTGACATACCGCTGACCAATTTCTCGTAATAGACCCCCGGGAGAGTGGCTACAAACATCTCAACAAGCTCTCTTTCAACCATCGGCGGCTGAACTCTAGCTGCTAATTCACGCCATCGCTGGGCGTATTCTTTGAATCCCTCGTTGTTCCTCTGTGACAAATTCTGCAGTTGAACCTGGTTCGGAGCCAAGTCACTGTTATACTGATAATGGTGTACAAAGGCCTCAGCCAGTTCCTTCCAAGTGCGAACACTGGTGGGTTCCAAACCCATGTACCATTCTAGGGATGGCCCGGACAAGCTATCCTGAAAGAAGTGCATCCGCAGCTTCTCGTCTTCAGAGTGAACGGACATCTTTCGGTAGTATGACCTTAAGTGGACACGAGGGCAAGTGGTGCCCTTGTATTTCTCACAGTCAGGTACCTTGAATTTAGGAGGCACCTTGAAATCAGAAATCAATCCCAATTTAGTCATGTCGACCCCCATAGTGTTCAGGTTCTCGAAATTCCTCATTTCGTCCTCGAGTACCTTAAACCTCAGATGTGCTTCAGCAGTCAGTTCTCCTTCAGCACTCCTCTGTGAGAACAAATCTTCTTGACGATCTTCCAGCCAAGGCTGAGGCCCATACAGATTTCCAGCACCTGTGTTGCCATTGCCTAGTCCAGTGTTGCCATTAGCTTCAAAATTTCCATTACCGACGCCAGTCGTATTACCATTGAGCCCGATGTTAGTGACCACATTGCCGTTACCACTTCCATTCCCCCTGGTCACGGGGATGCCACCCTGAGGAGTTTCAATAGGAGGAGGGGTTGGAACACTCCCACCGTGGAGTACCCCATTGCTGTCAACCCTTGAGATCAGAGGCTGGACCAATGTTCTGAGCTGGTCTTGGCCGTTGGCAACCACTTGCATGAGCTCCATGAAGCGGTCCATCCTCTCTTGGAGTTCCTGAACGTCAGTTTGCACTTGTTCCATTGCTCTAGCTTGATTCGCTCTGGTCGGATAGCGGTGGATCGGTCTTCGATCAATCCTGGAACAACCTGCATACACAAAGGGTTAGAAAAAAATGACAAGGTGCTCGTCATGCAAATGCAAACGTGTGTCTGTGCCTTGGGGAGATCCCCCCCCCCTCCCCGATCCTAGCTTCCGAGACAAATAAAGTCTATGATTCAATCTTGGAAAAGAAATCCTCATATATTCATCTGAAAAGCCCGCTCGGGTAGCGTACAACTGTGATCACATACAAATGAAGCTATACGGCATGACCCCAACCAACAGACCTGGTGGTGGTCAGCATATCAATGCATAAAATGTACAAAGAAAATACAAAAAGATCAGGTGCGGCCACGAGCACGGGCATATTCTATCAACTTCTTTGTAGTGGGATGATCTGACTGAGTAAGCAAACCATGGGCCAGTAGGTCCCTCTGCCTGATGAACTCTGGGAGGTTATCGGCAACGCTCCTAGAAACACCTTCTTCAGAATGGTTCTCGACTCTTCTCCTTTTAGCATCAGCTCGGAGTTGAGAATCTTGCAAATTTGCCTTGGCCTCAGCCAATCTATACTGGACGTCTCGTCGCAGCGAGGCTTCAACCTCTGTCTTCTCATCTTTCACTATAATCTGGGCTTCTAGCTCGGCTACTCGTTGCTTCAGTTTTTTTCCCGCTCTTTGTACTTGGCTATGGTGCTGCTCCAGACCCTCTCGTATTGGGTTAACTTCCGGTACACTCTGTCCAGATCCTATTTCTTGGTTGTCAACACGCCATGCACTGACTTCAGATCCAACCCCAGACGTTCCCTAGCATCAGTTTCTTTGGTCAGGTTGGAGCCTAGACGGTTGATCATCTCAGTCTGCTTCTTGCAGGTATAAACAGCTTCACTTTTCTCTTTCCAAAGTCGAGCGATCTCTTTCTCCAACTCTTCGTTGGCCTTTCATAGCTCTTCCTTCTCTTGGAGTACCTGGTTGAATTTCTGAATATCAACTGTAGTAGGCTCTTTATACACGAGAGGATAAAATGGTTCCATGGCAGGAAACGGCATTAGAAACTTGGCGGCTCTCTCTCGAACCCAAGTCACGTACGGATCAAAGGCCTTGTTGTTGCTTTTTCCTAGCAAGACTTTCCCCTTTCGGTGAATTTTGCTCCAAGCATTATGTACCTTGATCAAAGTGTCGCCTTCAAGCAACCCTGTGAAATACAGAGATTCCCGTATCTCTTCCTCTTCAGGAGAACCTCGTAGTGCATACCCAAATTGTCGTACCAGCAGAGATGGATTGTAGTTGATACATCCATTCCTTCCGACCAGGGGGAAGTTCGGAAAGCCACAGCAGCTATACACAATATCTTTGCCCAGCAGATCTCTATCAAACCAGATAATATTGTCAACAGTCAAACCCATCAAGCGCGCGGACCAAGGTGAAGACTCAACAGAATCAATGAACGGCCCTGACTTAGGAAGATGGCTAGAAAACCACTTATACAGTAAAGGAGCACAACATGCCACGTTCTTCCCCTTTCTGTTTTCATTCTTATTGTGAACTGAATGGTAGACATCTCCGAGGAGAGTGGGCACTGGATTCCCGGAGGCAATTATGTGGCAAGCATCCATGCTTATGAAGTCCGGATGACTTGGGAATAGCACGATCCCATATATACAGAGGGCTAAGAAGGCATTGAGTACATCCCAGCGACCCTTCTCGGCAAACTTTCGGGCTTTTTCCATCAGGAACTGCAAAAGGAAACCATGCACTCCAATCTTTCTGGATAACATCCCTTCCAATTTAGACTCATCTACATGCAGAGCGTCAGTCAGCTTACTCAGTTTGGGTTCACCCTCAACATGGTAGTAAGGCATTTGATTCATCAAAGGCACCCCTAACAGGTCAGAGTACTCCTCCAGGGTCGGAGCTAGGACATAGTCTGGAAACACAAAGCATCTGAGCTGTGGGTCGTAGAACTGTAGCAGGGCGTAAAGGCCATTCAACTCGTACGTAGGAAGCTTATACATAATACCCAGAAGTCTCCCATAACTCTTTCTAAAACTCTCCATCACCGTCTTATCTGCTAAGGAAATCAAAGTTCGTAATTCTCGGATGTCAGGTGTTGGTAGCTTGTAAGCCACCGTCTTCTTCAGAGATGCCATATCTTCCATAAGGATCAAGATCACTAGAACCAGGGGAGAAATATGCACCTGCAACACAGACACACGTTAATGGCATGCAAATGAGGATGCAAGCAATGCAAACTGCAATCATGCAGCAGGAGATCAAGATGACTGTGCTGTTGAGGAGATGAAGGCTTTGCATCAACAAAACCACAATACTGCTCTGTCAAGAACAATCATATCTCTGATGAGAAGAAACCCCTGATACCAGACCATAAATCTGCTCTGTCAAGAACACCCACATATCTGATGATGAGAACCTCTGATACCAACAAAACTGATTCACTGTCAAGAAAGCCAGGTAGTCTGAAGGTTAAGGTTTCCTGCAACAAACCTGACCCTGCTCATAGGTATGGACCTAATCACGGAAAAGGTTCGGCATCCTATGCGGTCATCAGTGTCACAGACTTTCAAGACATGATGATACGATACCCAGGAGGTGTGGCATCATCATCTCTTGAAGCGGCCTCACTTAGCTGAATTCCAAATGATCGGTTCCCAGAGTCGACAATCCTCAGATCCGACAACCCCTCGAGTCCAAAGGACCAATAGGAAGCCATCAAAAAGAACCTCGTCTGAGTGTGGATTACATGGGAACAGATGCAAGAAAAGCAAGCACGTCCTCCACTAACGCACTCTAATACTATGTAGCTCTCAAGCCTGGGTCTGGATTCTCACTCATCAGAATGCCCCTCCCACAACAATGCAGATAATCATATCATACTAAAAATAAAGTGCGGGAAATAAAATGCGATAAATAAACACAACCCAACAAGTAATCATACAAGCGCTAGGATTGACTCTCGCAGGGGACGTTGGATCCCCAAATTGACTCGCATAAGGGACGTTGGATCCCAGGAAACTATCAAGTCCCCAGCAGAGTCGCCAGCTGTCGCTACCGCGAAAATAAGGTGCCAGCAAAATAGAAGAGTCGCCACCTTTCGTTATTCATGCCTCAAAACGGGAAAGGAAACGATCGGAAAAACCTGACGAAAAGGTATAAGACAAGATCATCACAACCATTATCTGGGTTCGGGAGTCGGTTACGCAAGGGGAAGGTATTAGCACCCCTCACGTCCATCGTACTCGATGGGATCCACGCTTGTTGTGTTTATCTGACGGGTTGGTTTTACTATCTACCTATCAAGGCTGGTCTAAAAAGAAAAGAAAATGACTCAGCAAAGCATCGCGCTTTATGCCTACGTATTCTCATCAGAGAATGAGAAATCAGAGTCAACGTAGCTCGACTGACTACGGGTTACGGGGAAGGTGGCTCGCCAATACATCAGTATTGTACCTACGTACTCTCAACAGATATGAGAGATCAGAGCTTACGTAGTTCGGGATAATACGACTTACGGGGATTCAGATTCATCTGTTTTATCGAGTAGGGTTAACAAACAGTTCCAGCAGTTTGGTGTATGCAGCTCGACCCTTGGAGACTTAGGCGTTACCGTTTGCGGTAGAACTGGGAGCTAACGACACTCTTTTCTTCAGAAAAGCTTCCTTTGAATTATGGGCCCACGGGGCAAAAAAGATTTGAAGTTTGTTTTCTGTCTTTTACGGAAGAACTGTTTTTTATGGTTGTTTGTAGTTCGTACAGCACTAGAGACTATGACCTGGGAACGAATGCGTCGCATATCGTCCAAAGGACGTATACTAAACATTCTAGACGATTGAGAGGAGGCCGCTCAATCATCATTACCCAAGTAGCTTAAGGCTCGTAACGCACTTATGCTAACTTGCCTTTATTACGTTTTTTACTGTTTGTTTGAGATGAGAAGAGAAGAAAGGACTCTACAGGGAGACTATCAAGCATCCTACTGTTGTCATGCCAAGGATTCATCCTATGGTTGAGGTTGGAAACAGGGAACTCCTAGAAGTTGTCATGCATAGGTTTCAACCTAAAGTTCTAATCATCACTTCCTTATCAAAGGAAGTGAGATTCCTAGGGGATCATGTCAATGATCAACAGAAACAGATAAAGCATCAGCTTAAACAGTACACAGATAAACAACTGTAAAATGCATGCAATGCAAGTGAGGGAGGAAATGTGTGTGGGGCATCAGCCTCCACAAGCTCATCTCAACCTCAAGCCAGATATGAATAACTGCAATCATACAGAAAAAATAAAATGCCATCAAGCAAATCACAAACCACATAGGCAAGGGAGCAGAGCTCTACCGAATACCCGCAAGCAAAGCCATACAGTAAAAATACAAGCAGAGGGAGCAACTCAACCTCTAGTGCAATCATTCTCCTAGCTTAACACAATCTAAACATGAACTTATTCTAATGCATCAAGCAAATCACACAAGTCACATCAATATTGTTGCACAGAAAGCAAACAGACAAGAAAGAAAGCAGATCAACAACTTCCACAACTTCACAGCAAAGCAATCCTCTGACAGCAGCTCAGTCCTCAGTCTGTAACTGTTCTTCAAGGCTTTCATCCTCAATAGCAAGCATCAACTTGCTTCTTTAAGCTTTCAATGTATCAGAAACAAGTGTCAACTTGTTCTTCTCCTTCAAGCTTCAGCTCTCAATTTCAATTTGAATCCTCTTCATATAAGTGTCAACTTGTTCTTCCTGGTCTTCAAGCTTCAGCTCCAATGGCAGTCTTCAAACAAAGGGGAAGTGTAACCTCTAGCATCTTCATTCTTCTAACAAGGAACTCCATCCTCTAGCAAGGGAGAAAGATTCATCTAACAAGAGTAGGGTGGGGATGTGGAGAAGCAAAGTGAAGACCAAAGGTCACCTCTAAGCACTCCACCATCAAGGAAAGGAACCCTCAAAGGTTCTACCAACTTGTGAGGAGCCACACACCCTACCAAAGGAGGCATGGGGCCTTCATAATGGGACCTTACATCATAGGAAGGAATGGAAGTGATCAACACCTTCCATGTTTCATGAAGGAAGAAGGTCTATTCTAAAGGATCACCCTAAAACCATAATCCTTAACCCTAAACAAACTACACCAAAAGGAGAGAAATCTTCAAGTCCAAGCTCCACCATACATTCCAAAGCAGCCCACACAAGTCTTCATCATCATCCAAGAGCAAGAGAAGCAAAACCATATTCTAAGGGAACTAATGAAATCATTCTAGTTGAATTAGCAAGTTAGGATCACCTAAAACCTAGTATTAAAGTTAATTCTACCTAAAATACTAAAATCAATTATAAAATCCTACAAAAATAACTATGGGAACCTATATCAATCATGACTCTACCATGTTAATTCTAGAGATCAAATCCTCAAATAAGACCTAGAAATAAATTCTTCACTACAAGGTACTAAGCTTAAACCCTAAAAAGGAGCACCTAAAGATTCAACCTAAAAACACCACCTAATTTCACCACAAAAATGTGAGAAAAATACTATGGGAGAATACATGTCTAAGCTAATCACACACAAACACTCAAGCCAAAACTCATCACCAAGTGATCACACTAAAATCATCAAACAGAGGTGTCAACCATGTCAATTTTATTATCACATAAAATGTAAAAAAATGCACAAAAATTGAAAATGCATGATTTTCCTGATATTTTTATTCAATAAAATTCTAGATCCAATCATGAATCAGGGGGAAAAAATCTGAAATTAATTGACCTATTTTTCTATTTTTCATGAATTATTGTCAAACTAGCATGAAATGATGAAATTAAAAGAAAAACAAAAGAATTAATAAAAGTTGCGTAGCAAATAGCAAATAACATCAATTCAAATCCTGGGTTGGGCCAGATGGGGGGTGTGGATATCAATCCAAGCGCTAGGCCCATTCACTTCAGTTAAGTGAAACAGTGCGTATTGATGAAGAAGTTCAAGTCTGACTTTCAGAACCAATCGTGGCGGTGCGTTGCTTTTACTGAGTCAATATCCAAGACGGATCCAACGCTTCTAGTGCATCGTCCTCGTTCAAATATTCAGATGGAGGGAAATTACAGACGGTGGCCTGAACAGTGGCGCCACCGTCTTCTCCGGTGAAGACCAACAAACAGTTCATCAAAAATTACAAAATGATACATCATCTTGTCCAGTTTTTCATGCTGATCATGAATCCAGCCTTAGAATCATCTAATTCCCTATAGATTTTCAAACCCGATTAGCCATTCCAAAATACACCACATTCTTGAATCTCATCAGAACTTCAATTAAATGCACAAAAATGATCCTTATCTCATGGTGATCAATTTCCCCTATCTAATCTTGATTATCAATCCAATAATTGCAAGAATTCAGCATCAACAGAAAATGATCCACATCCTAACTTGTCTCTAATTCCCAAATTGATCATCACAAATCCATCTATACATCATCAAGATCCTAACCACAAATAGATTTCTATCTATCTCCTCCTAGATTATGCACAAAAACGAAATGTACCAACCTGTGTTCAGAGGTGTAACAAAAGGGGTTCTTGCTCACTTCAGCCTCCAAGATGATGCAGATACACTCCAAAACTCCTTCCAAAGCTAATGCAATCTTCAATTTCTCCTGAATTGGTCTTGAACTCAGAACTCGATTTCAACTTGCAGCTATGAAATTTCAACTTCACTCTCTGCTTCCGGCTTCAATCTCTTCCAAAAAATGAACTGAATACACTTACCAACTTATATAGAACTCATTAGAATCATCTAGAACTCTCTCAAAGCTTCAAAATGAGAAATTGGATTTTCAAATTCTCTTCAAAATCTCACTTACACCAGTCACGATTCCCACTCTGTTTTAGCTTTAACAAGCTTGCATTCAACTTCTCATGAGATTTTGAACATGAATGGTGATGTTCCCCTCCTTGTTTTCATCCAATGGCTTGTGTATGTCATGTTACTTCATCATGAAGAAACAAAGAAAAAGGGCATGATATGGGACTCAAACCAAAATTCTAACATTGCCAAAGTTTCTAAAATGATTTTTCCATTCAAAAAATGATATTACTTTGCTTCATTTGCACACAAAATGATTTATTTGAATTTTTGGTCATTTAATCCATTTTAATCCTTCCTTTTTCATCACTTCTTCAACCAAGTCTTTCCTTGAGCCATTTCAATGTCTCCTTGATACATGGTCAAGGTCAAAACCCCATTTTCAGCAACTTTCAAGTTGAACAAAATTTCATTTGAGGTGTCTAAGTTGGTGAAAATGACCTATAACCAAAAATGACCTATAATCATAACTTCCCAAAATACCCTTGACTTATCAAAGCCATAAATTGAGTTCTACAAATCCTATCAAGGACTTCTAGTACTCTCTAGAAAGATAAGAGAATAAGGAACAACATTCATGTTGACCAAAAGTTCATAGGAATCATCCTTCTTGGGCAAACGTTTCATGCAAGTTGGGTAACTTTCAAGCTCCAAATTCACATACCTCAGATGACTTGTAACTTGTTTGGCTCATAACTTGAGTTCTATAAACCCTATCAAATTAAAGATAAGCTCATGCTCTACAAAAATCATGTTGGGGTCAAGAAGAGATGACAATCATATCTTGAGCTAAATTGCCTTGAAGGTAGGGGTCAAACTAGGGGATTTTACACTGTCAAGTCTTAGAAACCCTAGCTTGAAACTTCTCAAACTATTCAATCATGATGAGCTAACCTTAAAATAATTCTTAGAACACCTCAATGTATCAATCCATGATCACATGGCTCTTGTATTAGGTCTCAATCTTCCTTCAAATCCTCAGTTGACTTAGGGTTGACCCAGTCAGACCCTAGCTGCACCACTCATGGTTGAGGCTTCTTAATCTTGCACAATGACCTGTCTAGGCCTCAAAGTGATCTTCAACACTTCTCATGAGCTGTCTCAAGACCTCAAGTTTAACTTCATGGCTTCAGAATCATCTGATGACTTCCCACAACTTTCAAGTTAGGAGACCTACACACTTGGCTTCAACCACTCTCTCAGAGGATCTTTTAACCTCTCTGACAAGGATGTCAACCCTTGAGCACTTGAATAACTTTCTTAGCCTAGCTTCATAGTCTTGTATAGCTCTTAATTGGTAATCATACCTCTTGATCTCCTGCACACATGTCAATGAAATGCAAATGATAATGCTAATGTGAATGAAATGAAACATAAGCTAGGTAAAGAAATGTTGGGCAAATTTTGGGGCGCAACAGCTTGGATTAGCAGATGTTCTCAACTTCGCGTTGAGCCTACCTTGGGGTTCGATGCTCGCTTTTATTTAGCCAATGCCTGATTGGATTAGCCAATGCTCTCAACTTCGTGTTAAGCCGGCCTTCGGGTTCAATGCTCCCTTTTATTTAGTGAATGCATGCTTGGAATAACAGATGTTCTCAACTTCGTGTTTAGTCGGCCTTCGGGTTCGATGCTCGCTTTTATTTAGCGAATGCCTGCTTTGATTCGCAGATATTCTCAACTTCATGTTGAACCGGCCTTCGGGTTCGATGCCTGCTTGGATTAGCAGATGATCTCAACTTCTTATTGAGCTGGCCTTCGGGTTCGATGTCTGCCTGGATTAGCAGATGTTCTCAACTGCGTGTTGATCCGACCTTCGGGTTTGATGCTCGCTTTTATTTAGAGAATGGATGCTTGGATTAGCATATGTTCTTAACTTCATGTTGATCCGACTTTCGGGTTCGATGCTCGCTTTTATTTAGCCAATGCTTGCTTGGATTAGAAGATGTTCTCAACTTGGTGTTGAGCCGGCCTTCGGATTCGTTGCACACTTTTATTAAGCAAATGCCTGATTGGATTAGCAGATATTCTCAACTTCGTGTTGAGCCGGCCTTCGGGTTCGATTCTCGCTTTTATTTAGCGAATGCCTGCTTTGATTAGCAGATATTTTCAACTTTGTGTTAAGCCGGCCTTTGGGTTCGATGCTCGTTTTTATTATTGAATGCCTGCTTTGATTAGAAGATGTTCTCAACTTCGTGTTAAGTCGGCCTTCGGGTTCCCTGCCTGCTTGGATTAGCAGATGTTCTTAACTTCGTGTTGAGCCGGTCTTCGTGTTCGACGCTCACTTTTATTTAGAGAATGCCTGCTTGGATTAGAAGATGTTCTCAACTTCGTGTGGAGCCGGCCTTCGAGTTCGATTCTTGCTTGGATTAGCAGATGATCTCAACTTCGTGTTGAGCCGGCCTTCGGGTTCGATGCGTGCTTTGATTAGCAGATGTTCTCAACTACGTGTTGAGCCGACCTTCGAGTTTGATGTTCGCTTTTATTCAGCGAATGCCTGCTTAGATTAGCATATGTTCTCAACTTCATGTTGAGCATGCCTTCGGGTTCGATGCCCGCTTTTACTTAGCGAATTCCTGCTTGGATTAGCAGATGTTCTCAACTTCGTGTTGAGTCGGCCTTCGGGTTCGAAGCTCGCTTTTATTTAGAGAATGCCTGCTTGGATTAGCAGATGTTCTCAACTTCGCGTTGAGCTGACCTTGGGGTTCGATGCTCGCTTTTATTTAGCGAATTCCTGCTTGGATTAGCAGATATTTTCAACTTCGTGTTGGGCCGGCCTTCTGGTTCGATGCTCGCTTTTATTTAGCCAATGCCTGATTGGATAAACCAATGTTCTCAACTTCGTGTTGATCCGGCCTTCGGGTTAAATGCTTACTTTTATTTAGCGAATGCCTGCTTTGAGTCGCAGATATTCTCCATTTCATGTTGAACCGGCCTTCGGGTTCGATGCATGCTTGGATTAGCAGATGATCTCAACTTCATGTTGAGCTGGCCTTCGGGTTTGATGCCTGCTTGGATTAGCAGATGTTCTCAACTGCGTGTTGGTCCGACCTTCGGGTTCGATGCTCGCTTTTATTTAGCGAATGGTTGCTTGGATTAGTAGATGTTCTCAACTTTGTGTTGATCCGGCTTTCGGGTTTGATCCGGCTTTCGGGTTTGATGCTCGCTTTTATTTAGCCAATGCCTGCTTGGATTAGAAGATGTCCATAACTTTGTGTTGAGCTGGCCTTCAGGTTCGGTGCACGCTTTTATTTAGCGAATGCCTGCTTGAATTAGCAGATATTCTCGACTTCGTGTTTAGCCGGCCTTCGGGTTCGATGCCTGCTTGGATTAGCAGATGTTTTCAACTGCATGTTTATCTGGCCTTCGGGTTTGATGCTCGTTTTTATTTAGCGAATGCCTGCTTGGATTAGTAGATGTTCTCAATTTCGTGTTGATCCAGCTTTCGTGTTCGATGCTGGCTTTTATTTAGCCAATGCATGCTTGGATTAGAAGATGTTCTCAACTTCATGTTGAGCCGGCCTTCGGGTTCGATGCTCTCTTTTATTTAGCGAATGCCTGCTTTAATTAACAGATATTCTCAACTTCATGTTGTGCCTGCCTTTGGGTTCGATGCTCGCTTTTATTTAGCGAATTCCTGCTTGGATTAGCAGTTGTTCTCAACTTCGTGTTGAGCCAGCCATCGGGTCCGATGCTCCCTTTTATTTAGAGAACCTGCTTGGATTAGCAGATGTTCTCAACTTCATGTTGAGCCGACCTTGGGTTTCGATGCTCGCTTTTATTTAGCGAATGCCTGCATTAATTAACAGATGTTCTCAACTTCTTGTTTTGCCTGCCTTTGGGTTCGATGCTCGCTTTTATTTAGTGAATTCCTAATTGGATTAGCAGTTGTTCTCAACTTTGTGTTGAGCCAGCCTTCGGGTTCGATGCTCGCTTTTATTTAGAGAACCTGCTTGGATTAGCGTTCTCAACTTCATGTTGAGCCGACCTTGGTTTTCGATGCTCGCTTTTATTTAGCGAATTCCTGCTTAGATTAACAGATATTCTCAACTTCGTGTTGAGGCGGCCTTCGGGGTCGATGCTTGTTTTTATTTAGCCAATGCCTGATTGGATTAGCCAATGTTCAAAACCTCGTGTTGAGCCGACCTTCGGGTTCAATGCTCCTGTTTATTTAGTGAATGTCTGCTTGGAATAGCAGATGTTCTCAACTTCGTGTTGAGTCGGCCTTCGGGTTCGATGCTCGCTTTTATTTAGCGAAAGTTTGCTTTGATTCGCAGATGTTCTCAACTTCGTGTTAAGCCGGCCTTCGGGTTCGATGCTTGCTTGGATTAGCAGATGATCTAAACTTCGTGTTGAGCTGGCCATCGGGTTCGATGCCTGGTTGGATTAGCAGATGTTCTCAATTGCGTGTTGATCCGGCCTTCGGTTCGATGCTCGCTTTTATTTAGCGAATGCCTGCTTGGATTAGCAGGTGTTCTCAACTTTGTGTTGAGCCGACCTTCGGGTTTGAACCTCGCTTTTATTTAGCGAATGTCTGCTTTGATTAGCAGATGTTCTCAACTTCGTGTTGAGCCGGCCTACGGGTTCCATGCCTGCTTGCATTAGCAAATGTTCTCAACTTCGTGTTGAGCCGACCTTCGTGTTCGATGCTCACTATTATTTAGCAAATTCCTGCTTGGATTAGAAGATGTTCTCAACTTCGTGTGGAACCGGCCTTCGAGTTCTATTCCCGCTTGGATTAGCAGATGATCTCAACTTCGTGTTGAGCCAGCCTTCGGGTTCGATGCGTGCTTGGATTAGCAGATGTTCTCAACAACGTGTTGAGCCGGCCTACGAGTTCGATGCTCGCTTTTATTTAGCAAATACCTGCTTGGATTAGCAGATGTTCTCAACTTCATGTTGAGCCTGCCTTCGGGTTCGATGCTCGCTTTTATTCAGCAAATTTCTGCTTGGATTAGTAGATGTTCTCAACTTCGTGTTGAGTCGGCCTTCGGGTTTGATGCTCGCTTTTATTTAGAGAATGCCTACCTGGATTAGCAGATGTTCTCAACTTCGCGTTGAGTATACCTTGGGTTTCGATGCTCGCTTTTATTTAGCGAATTCCTGCTTGGATTAGCAGATATTTTCAACTTCGTGTTGAGGCGGCCTTCGGGTTCGATGCTCGCTTTTGTTTAGCCAATGCCTGATTGGATTAGCCAAAGTTCTCAAGTTCGTGTTGAGTCGGCCTTCGGGTTCAATGCTAGCTTTTATTTAGTGAATGCATGCTTGCAATAGCAAATGTTCTCAACTTCGTGTTTAGTCGGCCTTCGGGTTCGATGCTCGCTTTTATTTAGCCAAAGTCTGCTTTGATTCGCAGATATTCTAAACTTCATGTTGAACTGGCCTTTGGGTTCGATGCCTGCTTGGATTAGCAGATGATCTCAACTTCTTGTTGAGCTGGCCTTCAGGTTTGATGCCTCCATAGGAAGTTGGATTAATAGATGTTCTCAACTACGTGTTGATCCGACCATCGGGTTCGATGCTCGCTTTTATTTAGCGAATGGCTGCTTGGATTAGCAGATGTTCTCAAAGTCGTGTGGATCCGGCTTTTGGGTTCGACGCTCGCTTTTATTTAGCCAATGCCTGCTTGGATTAGAAGATGTTCTCAACTTCGTGTTGAGTCGGTGTTCGGGTTCGATGCACGTTTTATTTAGCAAATGCCTGCTTGGATTAGCAGATATTCTCAACTTCGTGTTGAGCCGGCCTTCGGGTTCGATTCTCGCTTTTATTTAGCGAATGCCTGCTTTGATTAGCAGATGTTCTCAACTTCGTGTTTAGCCGACCTTCGGGTTGGATTCCTGCTTGGATTAGCAGATGTTCTCAACTTCCTATGGAGCTGGCCTTCGGGTTCGATGCCTGCTTGATTTAATAGATGTTCTCAACTGCATGTTGATTTGGCTTTCGGGTTCGATGCTCGCTTTTATTTAGCGAATGGCTGCTTGGATTAGCAGATGTTCTATACTTCGTGTTGATCTGGCTTTCGGGTTCGATGCTCGCTTTTATTTAGCCAATGCCTGCTTGAATTAGAAGATGTTCTCAACTTCGTGTTGAGTCGACCTTCGGGTTCGACGCTCGCTTTTATTTAGCGAATGCGTGCTCAGATTAGCAAATGTTCTCAATTTCTTGTTGATCCTGCTTTCATGTTCGATGCTCGCTTTTATTAAGCCAATGCTTGCTTGGATTAGAAGATGTTCTCAACTGTATGTTGATCCGGCCTTCGGGTTCAATGCTCGCTTTTATTTAGCGAATGCCTGCTTGGATTTGCATATGTTCTCAATTTCGTGTTGATCCAGCTTTCGTGTTTGTTGCTTGCTTTTATTTAGCCAATGCATGCTTGGATTAGAAGATGTTATCAACTTCGTGTTGAGCCGGCCTTCGGGTTCGATGCTCGCTTTTATTTAGTGAATGCTTGCTTTAATTAACAGATGTTCTAAACTTCATGTTGAGCCTGCCTTTGGGTTCGATGCTCGCTTTTATTTAGAGAACCTGCTAGGATTAGTAGATGTTCTCAACTTCATGTTGAGCCGACCTAGGGTTTCGATGCTCGCTTTTATTTAGTGAATTCCTGCTTGGAATAGCAGATATTCTTAACTTCGTGTTGAGCCGGCCTTCGGGGTCGATGCTCGTTTTTATTTAGCCAATGCCTGATTGGATTAGCCAATGTTCTCAACGTCGTGTTGAGCCGACCTTCGTGTTGAATGCTCCCGTTTATTTAGTGAATGTCTGCTTGGAATAGCAGATGTTCTCAACTTCGTGTTGAGTCGGCCTTCGGGTTCGATGCTCGCTTTTATTTAGCTAAAGTCTGCTTTGATTCGCAGATGTTCTCAACTTCGTGTTGAGCCAGACTTCGGGTTCCATGCCTGCTTGGATTAGCAGATGTTCTCAACTTCGTGTTGAGTCGGCCTTCGTGTTGGATGCTCACTTTTATTTAGCGAATGCCTGCTTGGATTAGAAGATGTTCTCAACTTCGTGTGGAGTCGGCCTTCGAGTTCGATTTTCGCTTGGATTAGCAGATGATCTCAACTTCGTGTTGAGCCGGCCTTCGGGTTAGATGCGTTCTTGGATTAACAGATGTTCTCAACTACGTGTTGAGCCGACCTTCGAGTTCGATGCTCGCTTTTATTCAGCGAATGCCTGCTTGGATTAGCAGATGTTCTAAACTTCATGTTGAGCCTGCCTTCGGGTTTGATGCTCGCTTTTATTTAGCGAATTCCTGCTTGGATTAGCAGATATTTTAAACTTCATCTTGAGGCGGCCTTCGGGTTCGATGCTCGTTTTTATTTACCCAATGCCTGATTGGATTAGCCAATGTTCTCAACTTCGTGTTGAGCCGGCCTTCGGGTTCAATGCTCGCTTTTATTTAGTGAATGCATGCTTGGAATAACAGATGTTCTCAACTTCGTGTTTAGTCTGCCTTCGGGTTCGATGCTCGCTTTTATTTAGCGAATGCCTGCTTTGATTCGCAGATATTCTCAACTTCATGTTGATCAGCCTTTGAGTTTGATGCCTGCTTGGATTAGCAGATGATCTCAACTTCGTGTTGAGCTCGCCTTCGGGTTCCATGCCTGCTTGGATTAGCAGATGTTCTCAACTGCATGTTGTTCCGACCTTCAAGTTCGATGCTCGCTTTTATTTAGCGAATGGTTGCTTGGATTAGCAGATGTTCTCAACTTCGTGTTGATCCAGCTTTCGGGTTTGATGCTCGCTTTTATTTAGCCAATGCCTGCTTGGATTAGAAGATGTTCTCAACTTCGTGTTGATCCGGCCTTCGGGTTTGATGCACGCTTTTATTTAATGAATTCCTGCTTGGATTAGCAGATATTCTCAACTTCGTGTTGAGCCGGCCTTCGGGTTCGATTCTTGCTTTTATTTAGCGAATGCCTGCTTTGATTAGAAGATGTTCTCAACTTCGTGTTTAGCCGACCTTCGGGTTCGATGCCTACTTGGATTAGCAGATGTTCTCAACTTCATGTTGAGCTGGCCTTTGAGTTCGATGCCTGCTTGGATTAACAGATGTTCTCAACTGCATGTTGATCTGGCCTTCGGGTTCGATGCTCGCTTTTATTTAGCGAATGGCTGCTTGGATTAGCAGATGTTCTATACTTCGTGTTGATCTGGCTTTCTGGTTCGATGCTCGCTTTTATTTAGCCAATGTCTGCTTGGATTAGAAGATGTTCTCAACTTCATGTTGAGCCGGCCTTCGGGTTCGACGCTTGCTTTTATTTAGGGATTGCCTGCTTTGATTAGTAGATGTTTTCAACTTCGTGTTTAGCCGACCTTCGGGTTCAATCCCTGCTTGGATTAGCAGATGTTCTCAACTTCATTTTGAGTCGGCCTTCATGTTCGATGCCTGCTTGGATTAGCAAATGTTCTCAACTGCATGTTGATCCGACCTTCGGGTTCGATGCTCGCTTTTATTTAGCGAATGCCTGCTTGGATTAGCAGATGTTCTCAATTTCGTGTTGATCCAGCTTTCGTGTTCGATGCTCGCTTTTATTTAGCCAATGCATGCTTGGATTAGAAGATGTTCTCAACTTCGTGTTGAGCCGGCCTTCGGGTTCGATGCTTGCTTTTATTTAGCGAATGCCTGCTTTGTTTAAGAGATGTTCTCAACTTCATGTTGAGCCTGCCTTTGGGTTCGATGCTCGCTTTTATTTAGCGAATTCCTGCTTGGATTAGCAGATGTTCTCAACTTCGTGTTGAGCCGGCCTTCGGGTTTGATGCTCGCTTTTATTTAGAGAACCTGCTTGGATTAGAAGTTGTTGTCAACTTCATGTTGAGCTGACCATAGGTTTCGATGCTCGCTTTTATTTAGCAAATTCGTGCTTGGATTAGAAGATATTCTCAACTTCGTGTTGAGGCGGCCTTCTGGGTCGATGCTCATTTTTATTTAGCCAATGCCTGATGTGATTAGCCAATGTTCTCAACGTTGTGTTGAGCTGATTTTCGGGTTCAATGCTCCCGTTTATTTAGTGAATGTCTGCTTGGAATAGCAGATGTTCTCAACTTCGTGTTGAGTCGGACATCGGGTTCGATCCTAGCTTTTATTTAGCGAATGCCTGCTTGGATTAGCAGATGTTCTCAACTCGTGTTGAGTTGAGTTTCGAGTTCGATGCTCGCTTTTATTTAGCCAATGCCTGCTTGGATTAGAAGATGTTCTCAACTTCGTGTTGAGCCGGCCTTCGGGTTCGATGCTCGCTTTTATTTAGTGAAGCCTGCTTGGATTAGCAGATATTCTCAACGTCGTGTTGAGCCGGCCTTCGGGTTCAATGCTCGCTTTTATTTAGAGAATGCCTGCTTTGATTAGCAGATGTTCTCAACATCGCGTTAAGCCGGCCTTCGGGTTCGATGCCTGCTTGGATTAGCAGATGTACTCAACTTCGTGTTGATTCGGCCTTCGTGTTCGATGCTCGCTTTTCTTTAGCGAATGCCTGCTTGGATTAGAAGATGTTCTCAACTTCGTGTGCAGTCGGCCTTCGAGTTCGATTCTCGCTTGGATTAGCAGATGATCTCAACTTCGTCTTGAGCCGGCCTTCGGGTACGATGCGTGCTTGGATTAGCAGATGTTCTCATTTGCCTGTTGATCCGACCTTCGGGTTCGATGCTCGCTTTTATTTAGCGAATGGCTGCTTGGATTAGCAGATGTTCTCAACTTCGTGTTGATCCGGCTTTCGGGTTCGATGCTCGCTTTTATTTAGCCAATGCCTGCTTGGATTAGAAGATGTTGTCAACTTCGTGTTGAGCCGGCCTTCGGGTTCGATGCACGCTTTTATTTAGCGAATGCCTGCTTGGATTAGCAGATATTCTCAACTTCGTGTTGAGCCGGCTGTTGCACCCTAAAATTTGCCTAACCTTTTTCTTACTTGGCTTTTGTTTCATTTCATTGGCATATCATTGGTCTAGCATTTGCATAGCATAGCATTATTCATTTAGCAGGGGATCAAGTGTGGTTTATATCAAGAGGAGCCTATCTAGAGGTCTTATTCAAGCTTGAGAGGTCACCAAAGCCATCAGAAAGTGGGTTGTGTTCTTGAGAAGTTTGGATGTTGATATGTGGTTCATCTTTTAACTTGGGTGCCAATTGAAGACCATCAGTGGGTTATGAAGCCTTGGTCATGGATAGGTAGGTGGATAGAGCTTATTAGAGGCCTTGAGGGTCATGATAGAGTTCATTCAATTGCTTATGCCGAGTGTGGAAAGTCACAATTTAAGGTGTTGCAATTAGGGTTTTCATCTGGTCAACCTTGAGTCAACTGTGCAATTAAGAGATTAAGACACAATTCTAAGTCGTTGTGATCATGGAAGGTTGTGTTCAGGCATTTGAGATGTCATTCCAAGATCAATTCAAGAAGAATTCACAGTGTGAGGAGTTGCTAAACTAGGGTTCTCAGGGTAAAATCCCCTATTTAGTGCCTAACTTCAAGACCACTTATCTCAATATACAAGTTTCATCTAAACTAGGGTTCTCAGGGTAAAATCCCCTTCTCAAGGTTATGTTGAGGCATGTTCTTAGCTTTAATTTGAATACTAGAAGTCCTTGATTGGATTTATAGAATTCAAGTTATGATCCAGACAAGTTACAGGTCATCAGATGAACGTGAAATTTATCTGCAAAAGTCAACCAACTTCCAAGGCACTTTTGACCTAGAAGGATGTTTCTTCTCAAATTTTGGCCAACACGAAAGTTATAGGTCTTGATCTTAGCTTTCCAAAATGTACTAGAAGTCTTTCATCTGATTTGTAGAACTCAAGTTATGAGGTTTACGAGTCAGGGGTATTTTGGGAAAGTAAGATTATAGGTCATTTTCATTACAGGTCAAGTTCACCACTTTGCATACCTCAAATGAAAATCTTGCCAACTTGAAAGTTGCTCCAAATGGGATTATTTGGTCAACCAAGCCTCAAGGGATCATTGACATAGCTTGGAAATGAGAATGTATGGAGAAAATTTCATGAAAAGAAGTTTGAAAAGGCCTAGTTTGGATTTAATGCCAATTAAATCAATTTATGTCATGTTGGTGCATTTTTTGAGTGCAAATAATGTTTTAAGAACATTGGAAAAATCAGAAATCCATTTTGAAGTCATTTGGTGTGCCAATTTCATGGTTTCTTCATCTTTAAGCAACATAATGGAAATCCACCGTAGATTCGTTTCCAAGGGCTCAATCTCAGCCACACATGATCCTTGCATCATAAGTAACTGATATGAATCAATGTACAAGCTGGTTTGCTCTTTTTCACCATTTCCATAAAGCTTCAAACTCAAAAATGTGAATTTTGGATTGGATTCTTATGGGCTCCCATTGGGCTGAAAATCATTCAAGATCCATTGTATATAACATTTCAATCATTCCTAACAGAAAATAACTGATTTTGGAGGTAGTTACAACAAAAATTCATGGAGAAAAAGTGGTGAAAAATGGATTTTTGAATTTGGAGTTTTACACATTTTCAAGCAAGATTGAGCATGGTAGAAGCTTCTATGATGATTATGGAATAATTCTGGACACTTTTCTTGAAGCTTCAACAACATCTCAAGCCATCATTGAAGCTCTAAACAAGGTTTTTATTTTTCATCAATGCTCTCTGTTTGTGTTGAAATTAGGCTCCATTTTCACATAATTATGATCCTTAGGATGTGTAGAAGCTTTTAGGATTAGTTTGGTTAGGTTCCATGAAACTTCAAGAATTGACACCCTAGGTTGTAATTTGATTTTCTCTCTTGTTAGTGGATGAAAATGGAAAAGAATTTGATATTCATGATGTAGGAAGTGAGAGGAAGAGATTAGTATCATCAATTGTAAGTTTTGAGAAAATTGATTTTCTTGAGTGATTCTTGGATGATATGGAATTCTGAGTTTTAATAGAGGAATGTAGAAACAAATTAGATATTTGGATTCTACATGAAAAATCACGCGAAATTGGTTAAAGAAATGTCGAAAACGGTGAAAAAATGAAGAAGCTATGTTGTAGCTCTCAAACCGCGGTGGCCAGACCTCTTGGGGAAGACGACCGGAATTCGTTCCGGCGCCGGCGAAAGTTGGACGAAGAAGACGACGCACAACCGTCCGATCGCATGAAAACCTTGACTTGGTAATCGCGGCGTGCCGCCAAGATCGTGCCGCGTGGCCTATTCTCATGTGCAAAATGCTGTTTTTTTTTATTTATTCTCCCAGCTAGGCCTTGATGCAATTCGCTGCTTACACCCCCGTTTCACAGGCCCACACGGAATACACGTTGGATAAGTACTAACCGCACCTCCCACATGTTCCATTTTAATTTCTTTTTTTTTCTTTAGTTTTAATTGATGGCTGTTTAGTTTTAATTTAGTAAAAATATAAGTTGAGCTTAATAAATCTTGAAATAAATCATGTGAGTATTTTAATATGTTTAGAATGTTTTCATATTTTTTAATTTCAGTTTTAGTGTATTTTCCAATTAATTGCATATTTTCCATTTTAGTATGTTTTTAATAGTTGAGATATTACATGCTGTGCTTTATGATTTTATTTCTCATTCAATAATTCATATTAGCCTCTAATTGTTTGTATGGTGTATGTTGACACATGAGATAATATTGTACTATTTTTCTTGCAATTTTTAGATTGCATTTGAATAGGTTTTGAGATGGATTTTTATAGCCAGCCCCATGTGAATCCCCCATAGCATATATCTTGATTTAGCCTCTGATTAGTATACTTAGACTTATAGTTTGGACTTGAAACTTTAACCATAGACTCCTAACACATTTAGGATCCTTTAGGACATTTATAAAGATTTTAGGACCTGACTTCCTATTTTTCCCATATTTTACTTTCTGACTAAAGTTTGTGTATTCATGATTGCACCTTCTCATAGTTTGGCCTAATAATTTAACTTTTAGCCAACTTAAAGCACCCAATCTTCCCATTAACCCTTAGTACCTAGGTTGACACCCTTTTCGGTTTATTTTCAAGCCATTAGAATACCTTTAAGTTCCCTTAGGATGACTTCTTTTAGAGCTAAAACATTTAAGGTTTCTTTGGAGCTTTTTGTGATGATTCTTTCCCTTGTGTGATTTCTTCCTTGGGCTTTGCCCTACCCTCTTTCTCCAAGTCTTAAAAAGGAGCCCTCCTGGGAGAGCCTAATCCTTCCTTTGGTTGGATTATATGCATTCCTCAGGAGGTTGAGCCTAGAATTGACCTTCCCAGTATAGTACATTCCTTTGGTTTGTACTATCTTTCTCCTTCAAATCTTGATAAGGAGCCCTCCTGGGAGAGCCTAATCCTTCCTTTGGTTGGATTCTGTGCATTCCTCAGGAAGTTGAGCCTTGGATTGACATTCTTGGCATGGTATATTCCCTTGGTTTATATATTGTCATCCATCTCCAAGTCCTTTTCTTAGGATCCCTCTTGGGAGAGCCTAATCCTTCCCTTGGTTGGATTTTGTGCATTCCTCAACAGGTTGAGCCTGAGATGGACGCTCTGTGTTGATAAACTTTAAATCAGTTACTTTAGATTGATATCTAGGACTAATACCCAGTCTTTCCTGTCCTATTGACATAGGATCCCTCTTGGGAGAGCCTAATCCTTCCTTTGGTTGGATTCTGTGCATTTCTCAAGAGGTTGAACCCATGATGGACTCTGGTGTTGATACACCTCCAACCTGATGTAGCCTGGGATGACTTCCCTGTTGCTCATTTTGTTTTCTCTCCCTTGTTCAATTTGCTTGATGCATTAGAATAGGTTCATACATAGAATATTTTAGGTTAGGATAGTTGCATGACTGCATTGAGAGGTTGAGTGGGTCTCCCTCTGCTTGTTTGCATTGAAAGGTTGAGCCTGTCTCCCTTTGCTTCTGTGTTTTCTCTGTGCATATCTGTTTGCATCCTGTGTTTGCATTAGAATTTTAGGCCTCCTCCTTCTACTTGTATTGTTGCATCACATCTGCATCCAGTTACCGTATGTTTCACCTGCTTGACAACTGTGTTTCTTTTTCCCCGTTTCTGTAGTTAGCTGAACTACAGCTGCTCTGATTTCTCGTACCGGACGAGAATATGTAGGCATAGGATGCGATATCCTAGCGAGAACACTAACAACTAACTTATTTGTTCTCTCGCTTCCGTGCGATCGAGACTTCCCCGCTGACGACTGATGTTCCCTTTCTCTTGCCCTAGCGCAATTGAGACCAAACCATAGTTCTAGTTCCCGTAGGTTCCCATACCTTTAAACCAATGACATACTACGTCTGTTCTACCGCAAACAGGTAACGCCTAAGTCTCCAACGGTCGAACAGCATACACCTAACTGCTAGAATGCGTACGCTAGTATCGTCAATCCCTTCTCTCACACCTGCGTGATCGAGAACACCCCGGTTACCCGTAGTTAGCCCGAACTATGTTTGCTCTGATCTTTCATGCCGTGTGAAAGTACGTGATGACGAGAAAACGCATCGATTATATCGCTAGATTTCATTGACGTTTTATCGCGCATTGACCGTTTTAACGCTCGATTTCTCGAGTTTTTCTTACTATTTTGCAGGTACATCGTTATGTGAGGCCGAATCATGAATTAAGAAGAAAGGAACGAAAGAAACCACAAGAAATGAAGCAAGGCAGAAGCCTGCAAAAAGTCTGCATAATTTGTAACAGCCACGGTCGTTACAAGGGTGTCACGACCGTGACACCCCAATTTGGGCCATCACGACCGTGAGGAAGTAGTCACGACCGTGACACTTAAAATCCTCAAATAACGAACGTGAAGACCTTGTCACGCCCGTGACAAGGATAAAACTTAGTTTTGACTCAGACTACGTCAAGCCACCACTGAAGACCACTTCTCCTAGTAATTCTCCTCAAGGCAGCACGTGAAGACGACTTCTCCCATTTTTGCTGCCACTTTCCAACATTTTCTCAACCACTTCAGCAAAGCCCAAGAAGCAAAAGACCAAGACACCAGCCCATCAAAGGATCTATAAATAGCACCAGCTGAGGTGAACTGAGGGACAGACTTCATTATCCAAAATTCCTGCGGAAGCTCTGCCGAATTACCTTACGACCAGAATTTTCATTCCAGCATTATTTTATTTTCTGTCTTGCTTTATTTGTATCCAAACCAACCGTGTAACAATTTCCAACATTAGGGAATTGTTACACTTTTATTTGTTTCCAACCTTCAGCATTCGTTTTAATTTTTATTTCCGCCTACTCCAAGCCTTCCGGTCTGTGGAAGGAGTCTACTCAGATATTTGTTAATCAGGTTTTTCAATTTATTGCACTTTAATTTAATTATAATGTCTATTTATTTTTCTGCCATGAGTAAGTTATTATTTAATTCTGTGTCTGATTCAATCTCGATGAGTAGCTAAATACCTTAGGGCGGTATGTAGTTATAACAAACTTAACCGGTAAAATATAACCATAGGCTAAAATAATTAATCACTTAACATTCTGGCTGATACTTTTTAATTAAAATAGACCTTTTCGTTACGAGAGTAAGAAAAGGGTATTAGGTTGGGTCAAGACCACGAGAGTGTGAGATTTAACCAGATAGCTAAAGTTAGGCATTTAAATTAAATACAGCGAGAGCGCTTTAAGATAAATTAGAATTATTTAGTTTCCAAAAATTACCTCTAAACACTTATGGGCTAGCGAGAGCAGGCATAGGGCTTTAGGGATAAGATCTGATACAAGACCACGAGAGTGTGAGTTGAGGGTATTTAAACTAGTAATCTCTACCGAATAGATTAAGTGAACATCTTTATACGCCTAGGTTAGATTGACCCACCTAAGTTAGTATAATTACATACCGACCGCCTTAGTATTATTTTATTAAAAACTCAAATTTAATTCCGCCTTTAATATTCTTAAAAACCAACAACAATCGTGACAACCGTTCGCCTTAGCTAAACTAGAAGTTCATCTAGCACTGAGTAACAATAGAATCCCTGTGGATCGATAATCTTAAATATTACTTCGATGGGCTGTGCACTTGCAGTAAGATACCGCTAGACGCATAAGTAGACACGTCTTTAGCCCATCAAGTTTTTGGCGCCGTTGCCGGGGAACGAACCCGGGTCACCCGCGTGACAGGCGGGAATACTCACCACTATACTACAACGACTTGAGTGGATGAGTTTGTTCTTCAGCCATCCCTGCGTCTGGTTTTACGACTGGTTTAGGCGGATCTAATTGAAGATCTGGAATATTGGAATTGTTTTCGAAATAGAATATACGTCTTCTTACGTGTAAGAAGCGTTCCGATTCAGGGATTAGAGGTTGCAAGTCTTCGCTTTTGGAGCGAGTACTTGGCATACACTCGGAGATTAGATTAAATTAAATAGTTGATACCTTAGTCTAGACAATGCTACCTAAATGCACTAGTAACTAAATTAAGGAATCCCCGGCAACGGCGCCAAAAGCTTGGCTTCAATCTCTGCCTTCGAACTCAGTAACTACGTGGGCAGAACTTAAGAAAGTTTTCTTGAATAGGTATTTTCCACCTAGCAAGACAGCCATGCTGAGAGCTCAGATCAACGGATTTAAGCAAAGAGAAAGTGAATCATTATTCGAAGCTTGGGAACGCTATAAGGATCTACTTAGACTTTGTCCACATCATGGATTAATAGACTGGATGGTCATCCATACCTTCTATAATGGACTCTTGTACAACACAAGAATGACAATTGACGCTGCCGCGGGTGGTGCATTGATGGACAAAGAATATCGTGATGCCTATGCACTTATCGAAAGTATGGCTCAAAATCATTACCTTTGGGGAAGCGAGAGAGTCGCAACTGAGAAACCAACAAAGGGAGGTATGTACGAAGTAAGTAGTATGGACCAAGTCAATGCGAAGTTTGACCAACTAAGCCAAAAGATCGATAACTTGGCCATAACACCTGCAGCCACCGTGGCTGCAGTAACACCTAACTGTGAGTTATGTGGAGTCCCAGGACACGAAGTCTCTGATTGTCAACTATTGACAGGAACTCCCACTGATCAAGTGAATTATGCTCAAGGAAACCCTTACTCAAACACATACAACCCAGGTTGGAAGAATCATCCGAACTTCTCCTATAAGAATAACAATGCTTATTACGCACCAGGTCAAGCACCAGCTACATCACCAGGATATCAAAAGACTGCTCCTAATATCCCTAGAAAATCGAACCTTGAATTGATGATGGAGAGCTTTATAGCTAGCCAATCTCAGACAAACAAGGACTTCTTAAACCAAAACATTCACACTAGTGAGCAGATTAAACAATTAGTGAGCAAAGTAGATGCATTAGCTACACATAACAAAATGCTTGAAACTCAGATTTCACAAGTAGCTCAACAACAAGCACCTACTGCTGCACCAGCTGGAGTATTCCCTGGACAACCTCAACCTAATCCGAAAGGACATGCTAACGCTGTAATATTAAGAAGTGGCAAGGAACTTGACGGACCTACCGATCCAAGACTTGACAATCCAGCCATGTACCAACAACCGGATAAACCGACTGAAGTGGTGAATGATCCAGAAGAAAAGGAAGATGAAAATCGAGAAGTAGTGGAGAAAGAACAACCTTATGTGCCTCCACCACCCTATAAACCACCAATTCCGTACCCTCAAAGATTAGTAAGTTCCAAGACGACGGGTCAATTTAAGAAATTTGTCGAACTTCTGAAACAGTTGAATATTACTATCCCGTTTACAGAAGCAATTACTCAAATACCCTCGTATGCTAAGTTTTTAAAAGAAATCTTATCCAATAAGAAAAAGATAGAGGATAACGGAACAGTTACACTTACTGCCGAGTGTAGCGCCATAATTCAGAATAACATGCCTCCTAAGCTAAAAGATCCAGGAAGTTTCTCTATACCCTGTGTAATAGGAAAATTCGTCATTGACAAAGCTCTGTGAGATTTAGGAGCCAGTATCAGTGTTATGCCCTTAACGATTTGCAAAAGGCTAGACATGGGAGACCTAAGACCAACTAAAATGTCTGTCCAACTAGCCGATCGCTCTGTTAAATATCCTGTAGGCATACTAGAAAACGTCCCAGTACGTATAGGACAATTCTACATTCCTACTGATTTTATAATCATGGACATCTCTGAAGACTCCACTACACCTATCATACTAGGAAGACCATTCTTAGCTACCGCCGGAGCTATAATAGACGTGAAAAGAGGAAAGCTAACCTTTGAAGTAGGTGAAGAGAAAGTCGAATTTGTTTTAACACAATTCTTACAATCACCAGCTATAGAGGATACATGCTATCTAATGGACGTAATTGACGAATGTGTAAGAGAAATGGAACTGGAGGAGACCACTTATTCTGAAATAATGAAAATTCAAATCCCTCCAATTCTCGAAGATGATAATTGGCGAAAACCGTATCAGGATGATAGTCTAAGCGAAAGTTTAGCACTTACACCAGATCCCATGCCAAGTAAAGATAAACCTACATTAGGATTAAAAACTTTACCTAATAACCTAAGGTACGAATTCTTAGACGTTGAATGTAAAAGACCAGTTATAGTAAATTCCAGTTTAGGAACTATAGAGACAAAGAAACTTTTAGATGTCTTGAAGAAATATCCAACTGCATTAGGATATAACATATCTGATCTCAAAGGAATATGTCCTTCAGTTTGCATGCATCGCATTCTGCTTGAAGAAGATTGCAGAACCTCCAGAGAGTCTCAAAGAAGAATAAACCCAACCCTTAGCACTGTAGTAAAGGAAGAAGTCAAGAAATTATTAGATGCCGGGATAATATATCCAATCTCTGATAGTGAATGGGTTAGTCCAATACATGTAGTGCCAAAGAAAGGAGGTATCACTATGGTGAAAAACGCACAAGGCGAATCGATATCACAAAGAGTAGTGACGGGATATAGAGTGTGCATAGATTATCGTAAACTAAACAAAGCCACTCGAAAAGATCATTTCCCATTACCTTTCATAGATCAAATGTTGGAACGATTAGCCAAGCATTCTTACTTCTGTTATCTTGACGGGTACTCAGGATTTTTCCAAATCCCTATCCATCCTGATGATCAAGAGAAGACTACATTCACATGTCCCTATGGAACGTTCGCTTATAGGCGAATGCCCTTTGGATTATGCAACGCTCCTGCAACCTTTCAAAGATGTATGATGTCAATCTTCGCAGATTTTATAGACAACATCATGGAAGTGTTCATGGACGACTTCTCTGTATGCGGGCAGAGCTTTGAAGGATGTTTATCAAACTTAGAAATGGTGTTAGAAAGATGTGTAAAAGTAAATCTCGTGCTTAACTAGGAGAAATGTCATTTTATGGTCAACGAAGGAATAGTATTAGGTCATGTAATATCAGACAAGGGAATTGAAGTTGATAAAGCTAAGATTGAAGTAATAAAAGATCTTCAACCCCCTAAAACCGTTCGAGAAATACGAAGCTTTTTAGGACACGCCGGTTTTTACCGACGATTCATCAAAGATTTTTCGAAAATCACCAAACCTCTTACTGGTTTATTAATGAAAGACGCTGAGTTCATATTCAATGAAGATTGTCTTAAAGCATTCGAAACTCTAAAAACAACCCTCATCACCGCACCAATCATGCAACCCCCTGACTGGAGATTACCTTTCGAAATCATGTGCGATGCGAGTGACTATGCTGTAGGCGCCGTCCTGGGTCAGAGAAAGGAAAAGAAACTCCATGCGATTTACTATGCCAGTAGAACCTTGGATTCTGCCCAGATGAACTACGCTACTACAGAAAAAGAATTGCTAGCAGTTGTCTTTGCGCTTGACAAATTCCGCTCTTACCTAGTTGGAGCAAAAATAATCATTTACACAGACCATGCTGCTATCCGATATCTATTAACTAAGAAAGATGCCAAACCAAGACTCTTAAGATGGATTTTACTCTTACAGGAGTTCGATCTAGAAATAAAAGATAAAAAAGGTACTGAAAACGTCGTAGCAGACCATTTATCTAGAATAGAAGGTATTAAACCCGAACAAGTGCCGATTAACGATGATTTTCCGTATGAACAGCTGATAGCACAAATAGGAAGCGACCTAGCGCAGTTAGATATAGATGAACCAGAACCCATGGAAACAATACAGACAACTGTAGGACTGCCATGGTACGCTGACATTGTCAACTACCTAGCCGCAGGAGCCCTTCCACCAGATCTAACCTACCAGCAAAAAAAGAAATTCTTTCATAATCTGAAACATTACTATTGGGATGAACCGTTATTGTTCAAAAGAGGACCAGATGGAATCTTTCGCCGATGTATTCCCGAAGAAGAAATAGAAGATGTCATTGCTCAATGTCATTCATCTCCTTATGGTGGACATGCAAGCACTTCCAAGACTTGTGCAAAAATCTTGCAAGCCGGCTTATACTGGCCGAATCTATGGAAGGATGTCCACATCGCTGTTATAAGTTGCGATCGGTGCCAACGCACCGGCAATATTTCAAGAAGAGATGAAATGCCCCAAAAGGGAATTTTAGAAGTAGAAATCTTCGACGTCTGGGGAATAGGTTTCATGGGACCATTCCCATCATCTTTCGGTAATAATTACATACTCGTAGCTGTTGATTATGTCTCGAAATGGATCGAAGTCATAGCTTCTCCTACAAACGATGCACGAGTAGTAATGAAGCTTTTCAAAAACATAATCTTTCCCAGATTTGGTGTACCTCGACTCGTCATAAGTGACGGTGGCTCGCACTTCATTTCGAAAATCTTTGACAAGTTACTATCTAAATATGGAGTACGACACCGTGTGGCTACGCCATATCACCCACAAACAAGTGGACAAGTCGAAGTCTCAAACAGAGAAATTAAACAAATCTTAGAAAAGACTGTCGCCATATCTCGGAAAGATTGGTCATCTAAACTTAATGAAGCTCTATGGGCTTATAGGACCGCTTACAAGACACCCATAGGTACTACACCTTTCAAACTAGTTTATGGAAAATCTTGTCACCTCCCAGTAGAACTAGAACACAAAGCTTATTGGGCGATCAGAACTCTCAATATAAACTATAATGCTGCAGGAGAAAAGCGAATCCTAGACATTAACGAATTAGAAGAATTACGGTTAGATGCATATGAAAATGCTAAGATATATAAAGAAAGAACTAAGCGATGGCATGATAAACGCCTATCCAGGAAAGAATTTAGTGAGGGAGACGTTGTACTCCTCTTTAATTCAAGACTTAGGCTCTTTCCTGGAAAATTAAAGTCTAGATGGTCAGGACCCTTTGATATAACTAAAGTATTCCCAAGTGGAGCAATAGAAATTAAGGGTAAGGATAGTGAACCATTCATAGTAAACGGACAACGTCTAAAACACTATCATAAAGTTGAAAATAGAGGTTATGCGAATAATCTAAAGCTTTTAGAATTGTCCACCAATTCCCCTGATTAATCTAAACCAAAGCATTACGTCAGGCTTTTGACAATAAAAACAGCGCTTAGTGGGAGGCAACCCATTTACCTATTTACTTATTTAAACTATTCTTTTCTTTTAGAGCATTTTTAATTATCGTTATTACTATTTGTTTAAATTGTTTTGTCAGTTTTATTTTACATCACATTTACCGCCATTACATTTCAGCATTTCATTTTCTTATTTTTATCTTAAATCACTTTTTACAGATTTTCTAAAGTCTTTTCCACTGATTTGTTTCCCCCGTATTTTCACTGACCATGGCTAACCAACCCATTAACTATATGGAAACCAAATTTAGAGGTAGGAACCAAAGAATGAAGTTCGAAGAGTTATCACAGAGGCCAATGGATCTGACCCTGTACCCAAATGATAGGACTATGGAAACCTTAGGTATACATGATAGTGTCATGTACTTGTTCAACCGACTCGGATGGGAGAATGCAATGATCCAGCACAAGTTTGCGACTTACCGCGAGCTCACCCTTGAGTTCCTTAGTTCCCTACTTTACCTACCTGAGCGCGGTTTTGGGTCTAGGAAAGGATTTATTAGTTTCCGCCTATTTGGAATAGAATACGACTTTAACCATAAAGAACTAGCTGACCTGTTAGGATTCCCTAGTGGACCTTTTGCTTTTACTACCACACAGGTAGAATTGATGGATGTGGAGCTAGATTTCTTTTGGGGAACTCTGACCGGAAACTACCACCCTGAACCAAATGACATGAACAATGATGAGATCCATAACCCTGCTCTCCGTTACTTCCACAAATTCCTCGCCCATACCTTCTTTGGAAAAGAAGAAAACATTACCGGAGTCTCTAAAGATGAATTATTTATTATGTCATGTTTCACTACTGGACAGTCTGTTAATGGTGTACCTTTCATGATGCAAACCTTCACCCACATCCAAGAAGAACCTGAATTACCTATAGTGGTAGGAGGTCTTGTAACCATGATTGCTGATGCCTTAGGACTTAGGTACCAACTGGACAGGTGCACCCGCCTGGGAACCATCCGCCTAATGAATCTTAAATTCTGCTTCAATAGACATATCATAAGGAATTTAGGACGCCCACCTTTTGAGTACCTGATCCGGAACGAGGTAGTCACCCTGTTCACATTGCCCAATCATGCTAAAGTAAGTGTTTATAATAAGGATAACTGGCTTTATGAGTTAAACCCACCTGATTATCCAGCCACTCCTGAAACACCTCAGTCTCACAGGATAACAGATGATATAATGACCGCTGTTGAAACTGACCCTGAGACGCCTCCTGGATACCATGACACTGACCCAACTGACAAAGTTCATGAAACCCCTGGAGCGAATCACGGAGAGTACGCTAACAACTTACAAAACATCATGCACACTCTCAATGCCTATCAAATTGACATTAATCTATTCAAAGAAGACATTAAGAGTATGCGATTGGACATCATAGGATTGACTGACATGGCCTGCGAACAATTCTATCATTTGGACTCCGCCATCGAAGACCTGAAGAAACGCCTTTGAAACGGCTATCAGTGATTTAGTTTATTAATTTTTTCTCATTATTTTTTCTCATTATTTTAGTTTCCAGTTAAATTTATCTTTCGCAACAATTTCATAACATAATTTCCGTTTATGTAATTTCAATTTTTCTTTATGCCATGCACCTTTTATTTCAATTATTTCTTCATTTTTAGCAGCTTATATACTTTTTCTACTTTTTCTATATACTGTATGACTACATTATTTTATGTATACAATCTTAGGTTCGTATACTACTGTGTTGCAAATGATATATAATATGGTGTGTGTTTAATATAAGTGTTACTAAATAAAATAAATTATTATCAATTTATAAATAACGTGAGACAGTGTTCTTTTCTGGGAATTATTCAGCACAACAAGCCCTCACGGTCGTCACACTTAACTTACGATCGTGACGTGCTCATTTAGTGTGTCACGACCGTTACGCCCCTGTCACGACCGTGACGACCTCTATTACAGAGATCGTGAGAAACAGAACTGTTTCTCATCGTGTCCCCTCTTCTTCTCCATCCATAACCTATCCAAAACACTACCCACTCATTCCAAAACCGCCGTAACCTCTCCACTACCCCATTAATCCTCCATTATCATCCACCATTTTATTTAACCTCTCCCGTATTTAACCCGAACCTCAATCTCTCTCATTCTACCATCTTTCTCACAAAACCTCACAAAATCCTTCCTCCCTCACTCTTCACTCTTGCATGTTATGGATTCCATCATTTTCAGAGAAGGTGAAGCTGGAGTAACCCAGAGAGACCGTTTCATCCGCTTCCAGAACCGCGGTCTGCAACCCACCCACTACATTGCCACTGACTGTCTGCGAGAACTCGGAATGTTGTCCAGCGTTCAAAGCCTACTGCAAAAGGCCGGTCTGTGGGACCTCTGTCGTCAGCCTCAGCCTACTTTCGAACTTCTGACGCTGGAGTTCCTCAGCTCTTACAGTTACATCACCTCTCCCGGTTCTCAGAGTCAGCTTACCGGCATCGTAACATTCAGACTGCACGGCCGGGAGTTCAACCTCACGCAAACCAGGATCGCCGAGCTGTTAGGTTTCGATCACGGCACCGAAGCCCACCGTCGCGTGCCCGACAATTTCAGTGAACAAGCATTCACTCTATGGCACGACCTTACCAACACCCGTGCGACCACCTTCCAGAGCCTCAACGCCACACACATCCACAACCCGGCTATCCGCTACTTTCACCGGGTCATCTGCAACACAATCTTTGCCAGAGAAAGCAACCACAAGCTCAACTCCAAGGAGCTTCTGTTCTTATACTGTGCCCTCCATGACGAGCCAATCAACGCTGCCCCCTTTATGCTTTACCACATCCAGGCCATTGCACACCGAGGCTCCTCCCCGTTCTTCATAGGCGGCATTGTCACCACCCTCGCCATTCAGTTGGGGCTTGGTGACGCGCTCGCTAATCAGCCTCACCTCGCCGCCGAATTCCTGACCATGAGCTACTGCCGGTCCGCCCACCTGATCGCGCAGCGAGAGGATGGCAGGTACAGCCCTGTTGTCAATGGCACCATTTTCCACCACATCACTCTGCCGTCCCGCACCCGCATCGACCCATCCAACCGAGCCAACTGGCTCTTTGTTTTACCAGCTGCTGCCGATCACATCCCGGTTCATGATGATCAGGCAGACGCCCCAGGGGACGAGATGCAGGACGCTATGGATGCAACGGAGCCTGCCCAGGATATCCCCGAGACATCTACCAGGAAGCCCTCTGCTCCCGCAGTCACACTTGAGGAGGTCCTACTTGCGATTCATCAGCAGAACCTGATGAACGCCGCACTGGAGCGACGGCAGAAGGCGCAGTATGATGCTTTACTCGGCACCATTACTGCCAACCAGGAGGCCACCAATGAGCGGTTTGGAGAACTTTTCGGCGAGCTCGAGGCGCTCCGCATCAGCATTACTGCTACCTCAGGCACCGGCTCTGATCCCGACGCGACTCCCTCCAGACGCCGCTCTCGCACCAGAGGCCGAGCCCGCGGTCCTCAGCAGCAGTAATTTACTTTTATGTTGTTTTTCATTTTTAGTCTTGTACTGTATTTGTACCGCATTTATATCACAAAATTGAGGACAATGTCTGATATAGTGTGGGAGAGGTACTTTTCATTTCAGTGTACTTTTTCATTTCAGTGTACTTTCAATTCCGTTGTATTCCTTTTAGCAAAATCAATGAAATGAGCAAATATGTGCGCTATTTTCTTTAATTTCGAGCTTTCCCCGATTATTAAGTCATACCAGAAAAATCTTTAATTACTCGCATTACCCGACTTACCACCGAATGGTTCGTAATTACGAAGCCGGGAACGATTAAACAAGACCAATACAATCTTGACATCTTCGACCCCCTGCTTAAGAAATTCCATCCCGATCACCATTGCGAGTGCACCTTTAGTTTCAGTTCAAAAGTAACCCCCAGTAGTTTATACTAGCAGTCAGCACCGTCTGAACACAAACCACGTGGGGAGCCGATGAATATAAGCGTTTGATGCCTAATCAAATAATGATCCTTCGTATCTCAATGCAAAATGAAAAGAAATTGCACCAAAGTACACGGTCGAAGATAAGAAACGAGAAATATGAGAAGGAATCCGTTTCGAGTTGGTTCAGAGGTATTGGTTCTGAACTCGGTAGGGCGTGCTACGGCTCGATCCCCCACAACCTCCGAATCGGATAAAACATGAAGGGTTACCACACTCGTGTACCAGACCCCGTGCTAAAAAAAGGATCAAAATCGCTAACCGGCTACTCCACTACGTGCGTGCGAAGGCAAAGGGCTTAATGTGACTGCGCTAGAACGAAGTCGGGCGAAATAAGATCGAAAAACTCTAGGTGAAATCGTAATGTGATCGCCGATTGTTTCGCTTGACGGGAAGTCGACGACATAGCTTGTTGCTTGTGTCATTAGAGTATCGGTAGTGTTCTATCAAAGTACCGGACTATCCGACAAAACGATCCACCGTACGGTTTGTTACAAGTATGCGCGAAAAAATCTTGTCCGCCGATTTTCAACCGACTATTTGCTTGAGGACAAGCAAAGGTTTAAGTTTGGGGAAGTTTGATGACGAGAAAACGCATCGATTATATCGCTAGATTTCATTGACGTTTTATCGCGCATTCACCGTTTTAACGCTCGATTTCTCGAGTTTTTCTTACTATTTTGCAGGTACATCGTTATGTGAGGCCGAATCATGAATTAAGAAGAAAGGAACGAAAGAAACCACAAGAAATGAAGCAAGGCAGAAGCCTGCAAAAAGTCTGCATAATTTGTAACAGCCACGGTCGTTACAAGGGTGTCACGACCGTGACACCCCAATTTGGGCCATCACGACCGTGAGGAAGTAGTCACGACCGTGACACTTAAAATCCTCAAATAACGAACGTGAAGACCTTGTCACGCCCGTGACAAGGATAAAACTTAGTTTTGACTCAGACTACGTCAAGCCACCACTGAAGACCACTTCTCCTAGTAATTCTCCTCAAGGCAGCACGTGAAGACGACTTCTCCCATTTTTGCTGCCACTTTCCAACATTTTCTCAACCACTTCAGCAAAGCCCAAGAAGCAAAAGACCAAGACACCAGCCCATCAAAGGATCTATAAATAGCACCAGCTGAGGTGAACTGAGGGACAGACTTCATTATCCAAAATTCCTGCGGAAGCTCTGCCGAATTACCTTACGACCAGAATTTTCATTCCAGCATTATTTTATTTTCTGTCTTGCTTTATTTGTATCCAAACCAACCGTGTAACAATTTCCAACATTAGGGAATTGTTACACTTTTATTTGTTTCCAACCTTCAGCATTCGTTTTAATTTTTATTTCCGCCTACTCCAAGCCTTCCGGTCTGTGGAAGAAGGAGTCTACTCAGATATTTGTTAATCAGGTTTTTCAATTTATTGCACTTTAATTTAATTATAATGTCTATTTATTTTTCTGCCATGAGTAAGTTATTATTTAATTCTGTGTCTGATTCAATCTCGATGAGTAGCTAAATACCTTAGGGCGGTATGTAGTTATAACAAACTTAACCGGTAAAATATAACCATAGGCTAAAATAATTAATCACTTAACATTCTGGCTGATACTTTTTAATTAAAATAGACCTTTTCGTTACGAGAGTAAGAAAAGGGTATTAGGTTGGGTCAAGACCACGAGAGTGTGAGATTTAACCAGATAGCTAAAGTTAGGCATTTAAATTAAATACAGCGAGAGCGCTTTAAGATAAATTAGAATTATTTAGTTTCCAAAAATTACCTCTAAACACTTATGGGCTAGCGAGAGCAGGCATAGGGCTTTAGGGATAAGATCTGATACAAGACCACGAGAGTGTGAGTTGAGGGTATTTAAACTAGTAATCTCTACCGAATAGATTAAGTGAACATCTTTATACGCCTAGGTTAGATTGACCCACCTAAGTTAGTATAATTACATACCGACCGCCTTAGTATTATTTTATTAAAAACTCAAATTTAATTCCGCCTTTAATATTCTTAAAAACCAACAACAATCGTGACAACCGTTCGCCTTAGCTAAACTAGAAGTTCATCTAGCACTGAGTAACAATAGAATCCCTGTGGATCGATAATCTTAAATATTACTTCGATAGGCTGTGCACTTGCAGTAAGATACCGCTAGACGCATAAGTAGACACGTCTTTAGCCCATCAGTACGTAGGCACGAGATGCAATATCTTGGCGAGCAACCTTCCCCTGTAACCCGTAGTTATCCGAACTACGTTGACTCTGATTTCTCGTTCCAGACGGGAATACGTAGGCATAGAACTGTTGTGTTCTGCCGAGTCATTGTCTTTTCTTTTCAAACCAGACTTTTAGCGTAGATAGATAAATCAACCCGTCAGATAAACACAACAAGCGTGGATCCCATCGAGTACGATGGACGTGAGGGGTGCTAATACCTTCCCCTTGCGTAACCGACTCCCGAACCCAGACAATGGTTGCGATGATCTTGTCTTATACCTTTTCGTCAGGTTTTTCTGATCGTTTCCTTTCCCGTTTTGAGGCATGAATAACGAAAGGTGGCGACTCTCCTGTTTTGCCGGCACCTTATTTTCACAGTAGCGACAATTGGCGACTTTGCTGGGGAATATAGCTGCTGGGGACTTTTCCCACCCCTTATGTTGGGACCGTTTCCCATCCCCTATGCGAGTCAATCCTAGCGGTTGTGTGTTTATCTCTTTGGGTTTTGTACATGCCTATTGTACTTTAGCTTTATTTTCTCGCATTTTATTTTCAGCATTATATTATATCATTATTGTGCTGTGGTGGGAAGGGCATTCTGATGAGTGAGAAGCCAGACCCAGGCTTAGGAGCATATACTTAGTATTAGAGTGGATTAGTGGTGGACGTGCTTGCTTTGCTTGCATCAGTTCCCATGTAATCCACACTCAGACGAGGTTCTCTTTAATGACTTCCTATCGGTCCTTTGGACTCTAGGGGATATTGGTTCTGAGGATTGTCGACTCTGGGGACCGATCATTTGTGACTCAGCTAAGTGAGGCCGCTTCAAGACATGATGATGCCACACCTTCCTGGGCATCGTATCATCGTTTCTTGAAAGTCTGTGACGCTGGGGAACGCATAGGATGCCATACTTTGTTCGTGATTAGGTTCATTCCTGTGAGCAGGGTCGGGTTATTGCAGGAAACCTTTACATTCAGACAACCTGGTTTTCTTGATAGTGAATCAGTATTGTTGGTATCAGAGGGTTCTTATCATCAGAGATGTGTTCGTTCTCGACAGTGCATAATTATTGGTCCTCTTCAGGGTTTTATTATCAGAGCAGTATTGTGATTATGTTGCAACAGAGCTTTGGTCTCCTCAACAACACACTCTTGATCCCTTGCTACATGTTTGCATTTGCATCTGCATATCATTTGTATAACAGGTACCTCCGGGCTGTTTTTCTAACCCTCTGTTGATGCAGGTTTTAGGATAGCCGATCAGCGAATTCATCGTTACTCTACGAGAAGTAATTGCAAGAAAGCTATGGATCAAATGCAAGCTGAAATGTAGGAGATGCGCGACAGGATGTCGCAGTTCATGCAAGTCATGGAAACTGTGGCCAAGGGCCAAGAGCAACTTCAGACTCTGGTGCAGCCTCTGATTGCACGGGTTGACGGTCATGGTGTGCTACATGGTGGGGTTGCTACTAATCCTTCTCAAGTCGGGACTCCTCGAGCGGGTGATGCTGTACCAGTGGTCGTTCTCAATGCTGACGAGAACGGTAATGGAGCTGGGAATGGGAATGTAACTGGTAATGGTAACGGACATACGGAAATCAACGGAAATGTTGGGGCTGGAAATGTTGGTTTTAATGTTGGAGCTGGACATATTGGTTTTAATGTTGGAGCTGGAAATGCTGGTTTTGGTGTTGGTGCTGGAAACACTGGTGTAGGTATTGGTGGTGCCAATGTAGGCTATGGTAATCAGGGCGTTGGCAATGCAGGTTTTGGAAACGCAAGCAACAACGGTGTTGGGATGGGTGCCTACAACGCTGGTTTTGGGTCGGGTGTTGCTAATTAGGGCTTTGGTAATGTGGGGTATGGTCCCAGGCTTAATCAGACTGGCTTTGGTCCTAATGCCGCTTACGCTGGGTATGATAATGAGGATCCTCATTGGGGCGAGGATCGTCAAGAAGACGTTTTCCCTCCGCTGGGCATGAATCTCGAGATGCCCACAGAAAATGACCGAAGGTTCAAGCTGTTGGAGGAACAAGTGAGAGGTCTAGCCAATCAGAATTCCATGGGGTTAGACATGGCTAATATGGGGTTGGTTCCTGGCTTGAGGGTGCCGCTCAAGTTCAATTCACCTACTTTTGACAAGTATAAGGGGGATACCTGCCCAAGAGTTCATGTACGGTCTTATTATCGGAGAATGTCTGCTTCTAATGGCGAAAAGATGCCGATGCATTTCTTCCAGGATAGCTTCTCTGGACCGTCGCTTGATTGGTACATGGGGTTAGAGCCCACCCAGATTGGTAGCTGGAAAGAGTTGGCAGAAGCCTTTGTAAAGCAGTATCAATATAACAGCGACCTTGCTCCAAACAGGGTCCAACTTCAAAATCTTTCTCAAAAGAACGGCGAGAGCTTTAAAGCGTACACCCAGAGGTGGCGTGCGCTTGCAGCTAGGGTGCAGCCACCCATAGTAGAGCGTGAGTTGATGGATCTCTTTGTAGGCACTTTCTCTGGTATGTATTATGACAAGCTTCTCAGTTGTACGATGGGTAGTTTTTCTGATATGATACTCTTGGGAGAATGTATAGAGAACGACATCAAGATCGAAAAGATTCAAGCAGGAGAATCAGCCTCAGCGGGAGGAGGGAAAAAGGTATTTGGAAATAAAAAGCAGGAAGACACTAATTCGGTATATAGTGCTCGGAGAAGGGATAGAAGTCAGAATTATCGCGGGCAGCAGGTCGCCAGTGTGACAATTCTCGTACCTCAACAGCAACCACAACAGCCGCAGCAGCAACAGAGACAACAGAATTCTGCTCAGCGAAGAATTCAGGATAGGGATAGGGCCGTGAGAAGGGTATTCGATGTGCCTCCAATGCCGTATGCTCAGCTTCTTCAGACTTTACTACAACTACAGCTTGCTGAGAAAAGGACGTTAGCTCCGCCGAAGGGCACGCTTCCTTTTGGTTATGATGCCAATGCATATTGTGAATTCCACCCCGGGGCACCCGGTCATAACATAGAGAATTGTCATGCATTCAAGCACAAGGTACAAGACTTGATTGATAGCAAGGCAATCAACTTATCCAATGATGTTCCCAACATGGTACAAAATCCTCTGCCAAACCACGGACAAGCTGGAAGCGGCTGAGTTGCCGACAAGTCAAGATACAAGGAGCCCAGTTCCCAGAAGCTGGCAATCTGCATTTTATCATGTCATTTCTTTACATTTGTAGTTTCTTTCCTGTTAATTGCAAATTTCGTTTGTAAAGCTCGTTGTTTTCAATCGATATTGATAATGAAATAAATATGCATGTTTTGAATTAATCCATTCGTGTTCACTATATTGATTTCTTTTATTTCAAAACGCTTGTTTAAGTGGAATCCGAGGAGGATGACGAAATCCAACGAGCCACAAGCTTCCAATGCTATGCTTTTGAATAAAAACCTGTTGATGATGTACATGCATTGTTTCAATCCCAAACACCGGAGATATAAGGAAGATAATCCCTTGTTAACCCCTTTGAGCTTAATTGTAGGAGTTTCTTTCAGAAAATGAAAAATGTAACACCCCCTTCTATACCCCCAAATAAACAATAATATATATGTAGGCACATATAAATCTTATTAGAGTATAATTTAAAATACGGTATAAAAGAAGTATGTCACATTATTACCAATAAAACACTCAACACCTGCTCTATAAAATTATGCAACAGTGGAATAGTTTTCAAAGTAGAGGAACTTAGTCCATAAATCCACATCTCGATATTTAGAATTAAAGCGGAAGATAAAACATTTGAATTACCTCAAAACATTTAATCACATAAATACATGTTATCCAGTTGGTTCATCAATATCATTCATGTTACAAAATATCATTAACTGATACATCACAAGTGTATCACAAAAGAATGCTATACAAGCCTAACTACTCGGTATTACATTATCAGAGCAGTCCGACTCAAAAGAATGAAGCTATACTTCACAAAAGAAACCTCCAGCAACCTAATCTGCAACGCCTCATAGAGCATTATAAAACAGCAGAAGGGTGAGAAATATTACCATAATAACCGATGCATAAGATTATATATATACAAGTAACAATTACATATAATCCACATTTTCTCACCACAATTCATTTCCATAATCATATTCATCGCGTCATCCTTATAAACCAATATGAACATTCATCAAGCATATCCCTTCATGCATATTTCACAATTATCCAATACACATTCACTCACAAGCACATTTCATATATCAATGACATTTATGCTATGTGACTCAATCACAACTCAATGCAACTCAATGCTATGTGGTACCAACACTTGTTATCATTTTTCGGTTTTTACATTTAAACCGGGTCCACCCTTTTAGACTGATAACAACAAAGCCCGTCCCCTAGGCTTTCAAACCCACCCTTCTAGGTTTGGGACAAGCCACTAGTCTCCACGAAACTAGCAATCATTGCCTCTTGACTAAATGATGCATATGCAATCAACCAACAAAAATGCACTTAAGACCCTTCTCGTGTATTAATCCCATGCATTCAATAATTCATCCCTTCAAGAATTACAACATGATTGCACACACAACATATTCTCAACAAATCAAGGCATTCACATTTAATACCATTAACGTACTTCACAAGTCATGCACACATATCCACAATGTTCTCATGCATACTTAACACACAATTGCATACAACATTATGCATTCAATACCATCATCACATTCATCAAAACAATGCACACATATCCACGATATGTTCCCATGCATTACATACATTAGCATACAAACAATATACACTCTCATGCTTATTAGACAATACACACATATTCGCTAATATGTTCTCATGTATTCCTAAGCAATTCAAACAATACACATATCACAATCTAGGATTCACGCCCGAAGGCTACCCACAGCTCATCACATTAGTACACAAGTTATTCATATCACATAGGATTAACATAATTGAACTAAGCAATCAATCATTGGATGGATAAAACAGAAAAGAAAAACTATGTTGTCCTGCTCGCCACCCTTCGCCTGGCGAATGCTCGCTGGACCTTCGCCTGGCGAACTCGCCAGCGAACAAAGTCAGTAGCTACTGACTTGCTTCGCTACCCTTCGCTAATGTACTCGCCTGGCGAACCTTCGCCACTCACCTTCGCCTGGCGAACTTGCCAGCGAAGACCACTGGAAGTTTTTGTGGAATTATTCGCCAGCCATTCGCTGGGCTTTGCCCGGCGAAGCTTCGCCTCCACTCGCCTGGCGAGAGCCAGCGAACCTGCGAAACCAGAAACCCCAATCTGCCCCAAAACTTCCACTCTCCAAAAACCGATCGATTCATGATAAACCAGTCTCAATAACCTTGGTCCAACCACACCCAACTCATCTATACCAATTATTTCAGTTTCTAACCGATTAAACCACGGTTCTACCGATTAAATCCGTTTTGCCCTAACTTGGAAAATGGTGGAAACTCATAACAAACCCCAACCCACACATACATAACCACACACATTGATCAAATAATAATGTTTCTCACCCTTACCTTGATTGGATTGAAGCTTGAAATTGATTCTTGATGATTTCTCCAAGTTTCCCTCTTCTCTTCTCTTTTCTCTTCTTTTTCTATTCTTTCTCTTCTATTTCCTTTATCTTACTATCTTTTCTTTTCTCTTCCACTTTCCTTATATACTTCCTTATTTTCTTTCCTTCCCATTTCTCTTCTCAAAAATTCTCTACCAAATAAATCCAATAATTAAAATAAGTCAATTAATTAAATTAATTAACATTAATAATTAATTAATGAAATTTGGGCTATTACAACCCTCCCCCACTTTAGGAATTTTCGTCCTTGAAAATGTTACCTGGTTCAAACAATTCTGGATAAGACTCCCTCATTTGGCTCTCGAGTTTCCAAGTCACATTTCCACCAGCCGGTCCTCCCCAAGCGACCTTCACCAAAGAAATATCTTTGCCTCGAAGTTGCTTCAACTTCCGATCTTCTATCCGCATAGGTGATGCCTCCACAGTTAGGTTATCTCTCACCTGCACATCATCTGCTTGGACTACATGAGACGGATCCGCAATGTATTTCCTCAACTGAGATACATGGAACACATCATGGAGATTAGCAAGCGACGGCGGTAAAGCCACACGATAGGCCACTTCTCCTATCCTCTATAAAATCTGATAAGGACCAATGAAACGCGGCGTCAACTTACGCGACTTCAATGCCCTACCAACACCAGTCATTGGAGTAACCCGAAGAAACACATGATCTCCCTCTTGAAATTCAAGTGCCTTTCTCCTCTTGTCATGATAACTCTTTTGACGACTTTGAGAAATCCTCATCTTCTCTTGAATCAGCTTAATCTTGTCCGTAGTCTGCTGAACTATCTCGGGTCCAACTACCGAACTCTCTCCGGACTCATACCAACACAGTGGCGTCCTACACCGCCTACCATACAATGCTTCGAACGGTGCCATACCAATACTCGAATGAAAACTGTTGTTGTAAGTAAACTCAATCAAAGGCAAGTAGCTATCCCAAGCTCCTCCTTTCTCCAATACACAAGCTCTCAAAAGATCCTCAAGTGATTGAATAGTCCTCTTGGTCTGACCATCTGTCTGAGGGTGATAAGCTAAACTCAAACGCAACTTCGTACCCAAGGCACTTTGCAAGCTCTCCCAAAATCTCGAAGTGAACCTCGGATCCCGATCCGACACAATACTAGACGGAATACCATGCAAACTAACAATCCTCTCGATGTATAGCTTTGCCAATTTCTCTAACGGATAATCCATTTGCATAGGAATAAAGTGAGCAGATTTAGTCAATCTATCCACGATAACCCAAATAGCTTCAAAATTACCCGGCGTCCTCGGTAATCCAGAAACAAAATCCATAGAAATACTATCCCATTTCCACTCAGGAATAAATAACGGTTGCATCAAACCCGACGGTTTCTGATGCTCAATCTTCGACTTCTGGCAAGTCAGACAAGAATACACAAATTCGAAAATATCCTTCTTCATACGAGGCCACCAAAATATTTTCCTCAAATCTTGATACATCTTAGTAGCACCCGGATGAATACTCAATCCGCTACGATGTCCTTCCTCAAGAATACTCTTTTTTAGTCCATCAATATCCGGTACACAAACTCTATCTCGACACCTCATAATACCATTCTCGTCAATTCGAAAATCACCACCTTGGCCATGGTTGATCAAAGTCAACCGGTCAACTAAACCCAAATCGGATTTCTGTCCTTCTCTAATTTCGTCCAGAATACCACTCGTAAGCTTCAACATTCCAAGCTTAACCCCATAAGAAGTCCTCTCACTCACCAAACTTAAATCTCGAAATTGGTCAATCAATTCCAACTCTTTCATCATCATCATCAACATGTGCAACGATTTCCGACTCAACGCATCCGCTACCACATTCGCTTTACCCGGGTGGTAATTCAACCCAAAATCAAAATCCTTCAAAAGCTCTAACCACCTTCTTTGCCTAGAATTCAATTCCTTTTGATCAAAGAGATACTTCAAACTCTTGTGATCACTAAACACTTCAAACCTCGCACCAAACAAATAATGCCTCCAAAGTTTAAGCACAAACACAACGGCGACCAACTCTAAGTCATGCGTCGGATAATTCTTCTCATGCACTTTGAGTTGCCTCGAAGCATAGGCTACAACTTGATTATTCTGCATCAACACACCTCCCAAACCCATCAAAGAAGCATCGCAATACACAACAAACGTCTCTTCCAGATTTGGGAAAATCAAAACAGGGGATGTCGTGAATCTTCTCTTAAGTTCCCGAAAACTCTCTTCACACTTGGCATCCCAAACAAAAGCTTGACCCTTCCTAGTCAACTGCGTCAACGGTAATGATAACTTAGCAAATCCTTCAATGAACTTACGGTAATAACCCGCTAAACCAAGAAAACTTCTAATCTCAAAAACTGATTTCAGAGTCTCCCTTTGCGACACCGCTTCAACCTTCGACGGATCAACCGCAATACCTTCGCTTGAAATTACATGACCAAGGAAAGTCACTTCTTTCGACCAAAATTCACACTTAGAAAGTTTCACAAACAACTGCTTCTCTTTCAACACAGACAACACAATCTTCAGATGCTCGACGTGCTCTTCTTCACTCTTCGAGTAGACCAAAATGTCATCAATAAACACCACAACGAACTTGTCCAAATAAGGATGGAAAATCCTATTCATGTACTCCATAAATACACCTGGTGCATTAGTCACACCAAATGGAATTACAAAATATTCATAGTGTCCATACCTCATTCTAAAAACAGTCTTCTGAATATCCTCAACTTTCACACGAATCTGATGATACCCAGACCTCAAATCTATTTTACTGAACACACTTGCACCAACCAACTGATCCATCAGATCATCAATCCTCGGAAGTGGATACTTGTTCTTGATAGTCACCTTGTTCAACTGTCTGTAATCCACACAGAGTCTCATAGTATCTTCCTTCTTCTTAACCAACAACACCGGTGCACCCCACGGCGATACACTCGGACGAATAAACCTCTTCTCAAGAAAATCTTCAAGTTGACTCTTCAACTCTTTCAATTCCGATGCGGACATATGATATGGATCCATCGATATTGGACTAGTTCCAGGAATTAAGTCTATCGAAAACTCTACTTCTCGTTCCGGCGGTAGATCTCTTATCTCGTCAGGAAAAACTTCCGGAAAATCACAGATGATTGGTAAGACATCAATTGCCTCACTTTCACCAATACTCAAAGTTGCCATCAACATAAATACCCTTGCACCATCTCGCACTGATTCTTTCACTTCTTTAGCAGTCATCTGCATCCAGTTACTGTATGTTTCACCTGCTTGACAGTTGTGTTTCTTTTTCCCCGTTTCTGTAGTTAGCTGAACTACAGCTGCTCTGATTTCTCGTACCAGACGAGAATATGTAGGCATAAGATGCGATATCCTAGCGAGCACACTAACAACTAACTTCTTTGTTTTCTCGCTTCCGTGCGATCGAGACTTCCCCGCTGACGACTGATGTTCCCTTTCTCTTGCCCTAGCGCAATTGAGACCAGACCGTAGTTCTAGTTCCCGTAGGTTCCCATACCTTTAAGCTAATGACATACTATGTCCGTTCTACCGCAAACACGTAACGCCTAAGTCTCCAACGGTCGAGCAACATACACCTAACTGCTAGAATGCGTACGCTAGTATCGTCAATCCCTTCTCTCACCCCTGCATGATCGAGAACACCCCGGTTACCCATAGTTAGCCCGAACTACGTAGGCACGAGATGCGATATCTCGGCGAGCAATGTTCCCCCGTAACTCGTAGTTATCCGAACTACGTTGACTCTGATTTCTCGTTCCAGACCGGAATACGTAGGCATAGAACTATTGTGTTCTACCGAGTCATTTACTTTTCTTTTGAAACCAGACTTTTAGCGTAGATAGATAAATCAACCCATCAGATAAACACAACAAGCGTGGATCCCATCGAGTACGATGAACGTGAGGGGTGCTAATACCTTCCCCTTGCATAACCAACTACCGAACCCAGACATGGTTGCGATGACCTTATCTTATACCTTTTTGTCAGGTTTTTCCGATCATTTCCTTTCCCTTTTTGTGGGATAAATAACGAAAGGTGGCGACTCTCCTGTTTTGCTGGCACCGTATTTTCACAATAGCGACACCGGCCTTCGAGTTCGATTCTCGCTTTTATTTAGCGAATGCCTGCTTTGATTAGCAGATATTCTCAACTTCGTGTTTAGCCGACCTTCGAGTTCGATGCCTGCTTGGATTAGCAGATGCTCTCAACTTCCTGTTGAGATGGCCTTCGGGTTCGATGCCTGCTTGGATTAACAGATGTTCTCAACTGCATGTTGATCCGGCCTTCGGGTTCGATGCTTGTAACGCCCATTTTAATTATCCAGTTTTCGATGCTTTTGCGCTATTTATTTTTTTCGGCATGTCTGTGGGGGTGTGTTCGGGCGCGGATGGGTGTAGGTCTTAAGTTGGAATTTAATCAAATAATATCGGACCTTAAGAATTATAATAATATTATTATTAACGATAAATGATAATTAATAAATAATAGTGATATTAGTAATATTGATATTATTATTATTATTATTATTATTATTATTAATATACTAATATTATGTTAATAGAATTGGATGAAGATAATATGAGGAGTTAGTGAATAAGGGTAAGAATGGAAAGAGTCGAAAAGGGTATTGAGGGCATAAGTGGAATTGGGAGAAGTTGGGAAAAGAAAAGAGAAAGAGAACGCCTGAAGGAGAAGAGAGAAGAGGAATACAACCAAGAGTGGAGGAGAGCAGCTGAGCAATTGGAAGAAGAGGAGGCTAGGATTTCCGTTTGGGGCAAGGATTCAACATTCGGAACTAGAATTCGAGGTAAGGGGGGGGGGGGGGGGAGAAAGTGATCAAAACGGGTAGATAGCATGAATGTTAGGTAGTGGGAATTTCCCCTAATCCCATGAATTTTGTTATGCATGTTGTTGTTGTTATGATTTTGTATCGATTCTGTTCATGTTGATTGCATTGCATGTTGTTGATGTTGAGTTGTTGGGAGAATTAGGGTTTCCGGGCAAACTGACATTGTTATGCCAGAACTGAGCAATTATCAGAACTGTGGTTGTTATCGGGTAGAAACTAGGATGGGTAGTGTAGGTTGTGGCCTTATAACGTATCGTTATGGTTGGGGATTCGTTTGGATTTAATCGGGTGCAAGGAGGTGAGCGATTTTGATTCTGAGTTGTAGAATGTTTCTGGAATCGCAGACATTCGCCGGGCAAGCGGGATAGCGAGGTTTCGCCAGGCGAATGGTGGCGAGTGCTCGTAGCGAGGTCTCTCCAGGCGAGTGTGCAAGCGAGAGACAGCGAATACTTACAGTAGCTACTGTCTGTCTTCGCTGAAGGGGTCGCCAGGCGAATGGTGGTGAAGGTTCGCTGTGAGGCTTCGCCAGGCGAATGGGCCAGCGAACGTGACAGAATTCTGGGAATTTTGTGCTGTGTTGTTTCGTTCTTGTACCGTTAGACCTCAGTTGGTCGTGGGTGATTCTGAGGGTTAACAAGGCACTGTTGTGTGTATGTGTGAACACGGGAACGTGATTCCTCGTAGTATTCATATAGTTGATTGTGTGTATGATAGTTATTATGTGTGCTGGTGATATGGTGTGGGATGCTTGAAATGTGGCATGTGATACCTGAGATATGTGATAGATATGATCTGTGGATTACGTGTAGCGTGTGTGCTAGTATTTGTTGTGGTGCATTGTGTTATGCATGGCATGTGAAGGGGTTGATCATACTGCTCGGTGGGGCGTATGAAATAAACTCAGGCTCCGAAAAGGAGTGGATGCAGGGGTTGATCATATTGCTCGGTGGGGCATATGAGATAGACTCGGGATTCCGTAAGGGAATGTGAAGGGGTTGATCATACTACTCGGTGGGGCGTATGAAATAAACTCAGGCTTCGAAAAGGAGTGGATGCATGGGTTGATCATATTGCTCGTTGGGGCATATGAGATATACTCAGTGGGATAGATCGTTGCCTAGGGTGCCTCGAGTGATCTATCCGGGTTCGATGATGAACCGTGAGTCGGTACCGCATTTCATGTGTCGAGTTGCATGTGTTGCATAGTGATGTATATGTTGCAATGGTGTGGGACCATAGGTCCGAGATGATGCGTGTGAATTATGTTGTGTGTCTACTGCCTTCATATTCATGTTTACCGTTACCTTTATGATTTGTTCGTAATTTCTCACCCCTTTACCTTTGTTGTGGTCTGTGCTTCTTCGGAAGTATAGAGATTTCAGGTGATGGCTAGTTTGTTCTGTGGCGAGTCGTAGGGATGCTCTGATACGTAACACCGGGGCTTTTGGGATTTCTTTGTTATATGATTTTTCTGGTGCCCCTGTGGCGTATCTTGTTGATGATATGTTTTGGTGGATCTTTTGATGTATGGTTGTACATGATGTATGTTTTGGACAGATAGTCGACGCTGATGTACCTGACTTGTATATGATGTTGATCTATATATATATATATATATATATATATATATATATATATATATATATATATATATATATATATATATATATATATATATATATATATATATATATATATATATGATGATTTTCCACTGCTTATATGTGGTTAAATTCTTTAATGAAAATGTTTCGTTTGGTTTTCTTTTGTGACATCCCGTGTGTGATGTGAAACTCTGATGTTTACCTATTTTAATTGCACTTATTTTATTTTTGGGAGCGGGGTGTTACAATGCTCGCTTTTATTTAGCGAATGGATGCTTAGATTAGCAGATGTTCTATACTTTAGGTTGATCCGGCTTTCGGGTTCGATGCTCGCTTTTATTTAGCCAATGCCTGCTTGGATTAGAAGATGTTCTCAACTTCGTGTTGAGCCGGCCTTCGGGTTCGATGCTCGCTTTTATTTAGGGAATGCCTGCTTGATTTAGCAGATATCCTAAACTTCGTGTTGAGCCGAACTTCGGGTTCGATGCTCGCTTTTATTTAGTGAATGCCTGCTTTGATTAGCAGATGTTTTCAACTTCGTGTTTAGCCGACCTTCGGGTTCAATGCCTGCTTGGATTAGCAGATGTTCTCAACTTCATGTTGAGCCGACCTTCGTGTTCGATGCCTGCTTGGATTAGCAGATGTTCTCAACTGCATGTTGATCCAGCCTTCGAGTTCGATGCTCGCTTTTATTTAGCGAATGCCTGCTTGGATTAGCAGATGTTCTCAATTTCGTGTTGATCCAACTTCCGTGTTCGATGCTCGCTTTTATTTAGCCATTGAATGCTTGGATTAAAAGATGTTCTCAACTTCGTGTTGAGCCGGTCTTCGGGTTCGATGCTCGCTTTTATTTAGCGAATGCCTGCTTTGATTAATAGATGTTCTCAACTTCATGTTGAGCCTGCCTTTGGGTTCGATGCTTGTTTTTATTTAGCGAATTCCTACTTGGATTAGCAAATATTCTCAACTTCGTGTTGAGGCAGCCTTCGGGTTCGATGCTCGCTTTTATTTAGCCAATGCCTGATTGGATTAGCCAATGTTCTCAACATCGTGTTGAGCCGACCTTCGGGTTCAATGCTCCTGTTTATTTAGTGAATGTCTGCTTGGAATAGCAGATGTTCTCAACATCATGTTGAGTCGGCCTTCGGGTTCGATGCTCGCTTTTATTTAGCGAAAGTCTGCTTTTATTCGCAGATGTTCTCAACTACGTATTGAGTCGGCCTTCGAGTTCGATGCCTGCTTGGATTAGCAGATGATCTCATCTTCGTGTTGAGCTGGCCATTGGGTTCGATGCCTGCTTGGATTAGCAGATGTTCTCAACTGCGTTTTGATCCTGCCTTCGGGTTTGATGCTCGCTTTTATTTAGCGAATGCCTGCTTGGATTAGCAAATGTTCTCAACTTCATGTTGATCCGACTTTCGGGTTTGATGCTCGCTTTTATTTAGCAAATGCCTGCTTGGATTAGAAGATGTTCTCAACTTCGTGTTGAGCCGGCCTTCGGGTTCGATGCTCGCTTTTATTTAGCGAAGCCTGCTTTGATTAGCAGATGTTCTCAACCTCGTATTGAGGTGGCCTTCGGGTTCGATGCCTGCGTGGATTTGCAGATGTTCTTAACTTCGTGTTGTGCCGACCTTCGTGTTCGATGCTCACTTTTATTTAGCTAATTCCTGCTTGGATTAGCAGATGTTCTCAACTTTGTGTGGAGCTGACCTTTGGGTTTGTTTCCTGAATGGATTAGAAGATGATCTCAACTTCGTGTTGAGCCGGCCTTCGGGTTCAATGCGTGCTTGGATTAGCAGATGTTTCCAACTGCTTGTAGAGTAGGCTTTCGAGTTCGTTACTCGCTTTTATTCAGCGAATGCCTGCTTGGATTAGCAGATGTTCTCAACTTCATGTTGAGCCTGCCTTCGGGTTCGATGCTCTCTTTTATTTAGCGAATTCCTGCTTGGATTAGCAGATGTTCTCAACTTCGTGTTGATTCGGCCTTCGGGTTTGATGCTCGCTTTTATTTAGAGAATGCTTGCTTGGATTTGAAGATGTTCTCAACTTTGCGTTGAGCCGACCTTGGGGTTCGATACTCGCTTTTATTTAGCGAATTCCTGCTTGGATTAGCAGATATTCTCAACTTCGTGTCGAGGCGGCCTTCGGGTTCGGTGCTCGCTATTATTTAGCCAATGCCTGATTGGATTAGCCAATGTTCTCAACTTCATATTGAGCCGGCCTTCGGGATGAACACTCGCTTTTATTTAGTGAATGCCTGCTTGGAATAGCAGATGTTCTCAACTTCGTGTTGAGTCGGATTTCGAGTTTGATGCTCGCTTTTATTTAGTGAATGCCTGCTTTGATTAGCAGATGTTCTCAACTTCGTGTTGAGCACCCTTCGGGTTCGATGCCTGCTTGGATTAGCAGATGTTCTCAACTGCGAGTTGATCCGGCCTTTGGGTTCGATGCTCGCTTTTATTTAGCGAATGACTGCTTGGATTAACAGATGTTCTAAACTTCGTGTTGATCCGGCTTTCGGGTTTGATGCTCGCCTTTAGTTAGCCGAGGCCTGCTTGGATTAGAAGATGTTCTCAACTTCGTGTTGAGCCGGCCTTCGGGTTCGATGCTCGCTTTTATTTAGCGAATGCCTGTTTGGATTAGCAGATGTTCTCAACTTCGTGTTTAGCCGACCTTCAGGTTCGATGCCTGCTTGGATTAGCTAATTTTCTCGACTTCGTGTTGAGCCAGCCTTCGTGCCTGATGCTCACTTTTATTTAGCGAATGCCTATTGGATTAGCATATGTTTTCAACTTCGTGTGGAGCCGGCCTTCGGGTTCGATGCCTGCTTGAATTAGCAGATGATCTCAACTTCGTGTTGAACCGGCCTTCGGGTTCGATGCCTGCTTGGATCAGCAGATGTTCTTAACTGCGTGTTGAGCCGACCTTCGAGTTCGATGCTCTCTTTTATTCAACGAATGCCTGATTGGATTAGCAGATGTTCTCAACTTCATGTTGAGCCTGCCTTCGGATTCGATGCTCGCTTTTATTTAGCGAATGCCTGCTTAGAGTAGCAGATGTTCTCAAATTCGTGTTGATCCAGCTTTCAGGTTCGACGCTCGCTTTTATTTAGCCAATGCCTGCTTGGATTAGGAGATGTTCTCAACTTCGTGTTGAGCCGGCCTTCGGGTTCGATGCTCGCTTTTATTTAGCGAATGTCTGCTTTGATTAACAGATGTTATCAACTTCATGTTGAGCCTGCCTTCGGGATCGATTATCGCTTTTATATAGCGAATTCTTGCTTGGATTAGCAAATGTTCTCAACTTCGTGTTGAGCCGGGCTTCGGGTTCGATGCTCGCTTTTATTTAGAGAACCTGTTTGGATTAGAAAATATTCTCAACTTCATGTTGACCCGACCTTGGGTTTCAATGCTCGCTTTTATTTAGCGAATTCCTTCTTGGATTAGCAGATATTATCAACTTCGTGTTGAGGCGGCCTTCGGGGTTGATGCTTGTTTTTATTTAGCCAATGCCTAATTTGATTAGCCAATGTTCTCAACTTCGTGTTGAGCCGACCTTCGGGTTCAATTCTCCCTTTTATTTATTGAATGCCTTCTTGGAATAGTAGATATTCTCAACTTAGGGTTGAGTCGGCCTTCGGGTTCGATGCTCGCTTTTATTTAGCGAAAGTCTGCTTTGATTCGCAGATGTTCTCAACTTCGTTTTGAGCCGGGCTTCGGGTTCGATGCATGCTTGGATTAGCAAATGATCTCAACTTCGTGTTGAGCTGTCCATCGGGTTCGATGCCTGCTTGGATTAGCAATTGTTCTCAACTGCGTTTTGATCTGGCCTTCGGGTTCGATGCTCGCTTTTATATAGCGAATTCCTGCTTGGATTAGCAGATGTTCTCAACTTCGTGTTGAGCCGACTTTCGGGTTCGATGCTCGCTTTTATTTAGCCAATGCCTGCTTGGATTAGAAGATATTCTCAACTTCGTGTTTAGCCGGCCTTCGGGTTCGATGCTCGCTTTTATTTAGCGAATGCCTGTCTGGATTAACAGATATTCTCAACTTCGTGTTGAGTCGGCCTTCGGGTTCGATGCTCCCTATTATTTAGCGAATGCCTGCTTTGATTAGTAGATGTTCTCAACTACGTGTTGAGCCGGCCTTCGGGTTCGATGCCTGCTTGGATTAACAAATGTTCTCAATTACATGTTGATCTGGCCTTCGGGTTCGATGCTCGCTTTTATTTAGCGAATGAGTGCTTGGATTAGCAGGTGTTCTCAACTTCGTGTTGATCCGGCTTTCGGGTTTAATGCTCGCTTTTATTTAGCCAAGGCCTGCTTGGATTAGAAGATCTTCTAAACATCGTGTTGAGCCGGCCTTCGGGTTCGATGCTCGCTTTTATTTAGCGAATGCCTGCTTGGATTAGCAGATATTCTAAACTTCGTGTTGAGCCGACCTTCGGGTTCGATGCTCTCTTTTATTTAGCGAATACCTATTGGATTAGCAGATGTTCTCAACTTCGTGTTTAGCCGACCTTCGGGTTCAATGCCTGCTTGGATTAGAAGATGTTCTCAACTTCGTATTGAGCCGGCCTTCGGGTTCGACGCTCGCTTTTATTTAGCGAATGCCTGCTTTCATTAACAAATGTTCTCAACTTCATGTTGAGCCTGCCTTCGGGATCGATGCTCGCTTTTATTTAGCGAATTCTTGCTTGGATTAGCAGATATTCTCAACTTCGTGTTGAGCCAGCCTTCGGGTTCTTTGGTCTCTTTTATTTATCGAATGCCTGTTGGATTAGAAGATGTTCTCAACTTCGTGTGGAGCTGGCCTTCGGGTTCGATGCCTGCTTGGATTAGCAGATGATCTCAACTTCATGTTGAGTCGGCCTTCGGGTTTGATGTCCGCTTGGATCAGCGGATGTTCTAAACGGCATGTTGAGCTGACCTATGAGTTTGATGGTTGCTTTTACTCAACGAATTCCTGCTTGGATTAACAGATGTTCTCAACTTCATGTTGAGCCTGCCTTCGGGTTCAATGCTCGCTTTTATTTATCGAATTCCTGCTTGGATTAGCAGATGTTCTCAACTTCGTGTTGAGACGGCCTTCGGGTACGATGCTCACTTTTATTTAGAGAATGCAAGCTTGGATTAGCAGATATTCTCAACTTCGTGTTGAGCCGACCTTGGGGTTTGATGCTCGCTTTTTTTTAGCGAATGGCTGCTTGGATTAGAAAATATTCTCAACTTCGTGTTGAACCGGCCTTCGGGTTCGATGCTCGCTTTTATTTAGCGAATGAATTCTTTGATTAGAAGATGTTCTCAACTTCAGGTTTAGCTGACCTTCGGGTTCGATGCCTGCTTGGATTAGCAGATGTTCTGAACCTTGTGTTGAGATGGCCTTCGGGTTTGATGCTCGCTTTTATTTAGCGAATGCCTGCTTGCAATAACAGATACTCTTAGCTTCGTGTTGAGTCGGCCTTCGGATTCGATGCTCCCTATTATTTAGCGAATGCCTGCTTGGATTAGCAGATGTTCTCAACTTCGTGTGGAGCCGACCTTCGGGTTCGATTCCTGCTTGGATTAGCAGATGATTTCAACTTCGTGTTGATTCGGCCTTCGGGTTCGATGCGTGCTTGGATTAACAGATGTTCTCAACTGCGTGTTGAGCCGGCCTTCGAATTTGATGCTCGCTTTTATTCAGTGAATGTCTGCTTGGATTAGCGGATGTTCTCAACTTCATGTTGATCCAGCTTTCGGGTTCGATGCTCGCTTTTATTTAGACAATGCCTGCTTGGATTAGAAGATGTTCTCAACTTCGTGTGGAGCCGGCCTTCGCGTTCGACGCTCGCTTTTATTTAGCGAATTCCTGCCTGGATTAGCAGATATTCTCAACTTCGTATTGAGGCGGCCTTCGGGTTCGATGCTCGCTTTTATTTAGCCAAAACCTGATTGGTTTAGACAATGTTCTCAACTTCGTGTTGAGCTGGCCTTCGGGTTGAATGCTCGCTTTTATTTAGTGAATTCCAGCTTAGAATAGCAGATGTTCTCAACTTCGTGTTGAGTCGGCCTACGGTTTCGATGCTCACTTTAATTTAGCGAAAGTCTGCTTTGATTCGCAGATGTTCTCAACTTCGTGTTGAGCCGGCCTTCGGGTTCGATGCATGCTTGGATTAACAGATGATCTCAATTTCGTGTTGAGCTGGCCATCGAGTTTGATGCTCGCTTTTATTTAGCGAATGACTGCTTGGATTAGTAGATGTTCTCAACTTCGTGTTGATCCAGCTTTCGGGTTTGATGCTCGCTTTTATTTAGCCAATGCCTGCTTGGATTAGAAGATGTTCTCAACTTCGTGTTGAGCCGACCTTTGGGTTCGACGCTCGCTTTTATTTAGCGAATGCCTGCTTAGATTAGCAAATATTCTCAATTTCGTGTTGAGTCGGCCTTCGGGTTCGATGCTCTCTTTATTTATCGAATGCATGTTCGATAAGAAGATATTCTCAACTTCGTGTGGAGCTGGCCTTCGGGTTCGATGCCTGCATGGATTAGCAGATGATCTCGACTTCATGTTGAGCCGGCCTTCGGGTTCGATGCCCGCTTGGATCAGCAGATGTTCTAAACTGCACGTTGAGCCGACCTATGTGTTCGATGCTCGCTTTTGTTCAACGAATTCCTGCTTGGATTAGCAGATGTTCTCAACTTCATGTTCAGCATGCCTTCGGGTTCAATGCTCGCTTTTATTTATCGAATTCCTGCTTGGATTAGCAGATGTTCTCAACTTCGTGTTGAGACGGCCTTCGGTTTTGATGCTCGCTTTTATTTGGAGAATGCATGCTTGGATTAGCAGATGTTCTATACTTCGTGTTGAGCCGACCTTGGGGTTTGATGCTCGCTTTTTTTTAGCGAATGCCTGCTTGGGTTAGCAGATATTCTCTACTTCGTGTTGAGTCGGCCTTCGGGTTCGATGCTCGCTTTTATTTAGCGAATGCCTGCTTTGATTAGCAAATGTTCTCAACTTCGGGTTTAGCCGACCTTCGGGTTCGATGCCTGCTTGGATTAGCAGATGTTCTCAACTTTGTGTTGAGATGGCCTTCGGGTTCGATGCTCACTTTTATTCAGAGAATGCCTTCTTGGATTAACAGATGTTCTCAACTTTGTGTTGAGCCGACCTTGGGGTTCGATGCTCACTTTTATTTAGCGAATGCCTGCTTGGATTAGCAGATATTCTCAACTTCATGTTGAGGCGGCCTTCGGGTTCGATGCTCTCTTTTATTTAGCCAAAACCTGATTGGATTAGCCAATGTTCTCAACTTCATGTTGAGCTGGCCTTCGGGTTGAACGCTCACTTTTATTTAGTGAATTCCTGCTTGGAATAGCAGATGTTCTCAACTTCGTGTTGAGTCGGCCTACGGGTTCGTTGCTCGCTTTTATTTAGCGAAAGTCTGCTTTGATTCGCAGATGTTCTCAACTTCGTGTTGAGCCGGCCTTTGGGTTCAATGCATGCTTGGATTAGCAGATGATCTCAACTTCGTGTTGAGTTGGCCATCGGGTTCGATGCTCGCTTTTATTTAGCGAATGACTGCTTGGATTAGTAGATGTTCTCAACTTCGTGTTGATCCATCTTTCGGGTTCGATGCTCGCTTTTATTTAGACAATGCCTGCTTGGATTCGAAGATGTTCTCAACTTCGTGTGGAGCCGGCCTTCGCGTTCGACGCTCGCTTTAATTTAGCGAATTCCTGCTTAGATTAGCAGATATTCTCAATTTCGTGTAGAGCCGGCCTTCGGGTTCGATGCTCTCTTTATTTATCGAATGCATGTTCGATAAGAAGATGTTCTCAACTTTGTGTGGAGCTGGCCTTTGGGTTCGATGCCTGCATGGATTAGCAGATGATCTCAACTTCATGTTGAGTCGGCCTTCGGGTTCGATGCCCGCTTGGATCAGCAGATGTTCTAAACTGCACGTTGAGCCAACCTATGAGTTCGATGCTTGCTTTTGTTCAACGAATTCGTGCTTGGATTAGCAGATGTTCTCAACTTCGTGTTCAGCCTGCCTTCGGGTTCAATGCTCGCTTTTATTTTTCGAATTCCTGCTTGGATTAGCAGATGTTCTCAAATTCGTGTTCAGACGGCCTTCGGGTTCGATGCTCGCTTTTATTTAGATAATGCATGCTTGGATTAGCAGATGTTCTATACTTCGTGTTGAGCCGACCTTGGGGTTTGATGCTCGTTTTTTTTTAGCGAATGCCTGCTTGGGTTAGCAGATATTCTCAACTTCGTGTTGAGTCGGCCTTCGGGTTCGATGCTCGCTTTTATTTAGCGAATGCCTGCTTTGATTAGCAGATGTTCTCAACTTCGGGTTTAGCCGACCTTCGGGTTCGATGCCTGCTTGGATTAGCAGATGTTCTCAACTTTGTGTTGAGATGGCCTTCGGGTTCGATGCTCACTTTTATTCAAAGAATGCCTTCTTGGATTAAAAGATGTTCTCAACTTCGTCTTGAGCCAACCTTGGGGTTCGATGCTCACTTTTATTTAGCGAATGCCTGCTTGGATTAGCAGATATTCTCAACTTCGTGTTGAGGCGGACTTCGGGTTCGATGCTTGCTTTAATTTTGTGAATGCCTGCTTGGATTAGCAGATGTTCTCAACTTCGTGTTGATCCGGCCTTCGGGTTCGATGCTCGCTTTTATTTAGCGAATGGCTACTTGGATTAGCAGATGTTCTCAACTTCGTGTTGATCCGACTTTCGGGTTCTATGCTCTCTTTTATTTAGCCAATGCCTGCTTGGATTAGAAGATGTTCTCAACTTCGTGTTGAGCCGGCCTTCTGGTTCGGTGCTCGCTTTTATTTAGCGAATGCCTGCTTGGATTAGCAGATATTCTAAACTTCGTTTTGAGCCGGCCTTTGGGTTCGATGCTCGCTTTTATTCAGCGAATGCCTGCTTGGATTAGCAGATGTTCTCAACTTCATGTTGAGCCTGACTTCGGGTTCGATACTTGCTTTTATTTAGCGAATTTCTCCTTGGATTAGCAGATGTTCTCATCTTCGTGTTGCGCCGCCCTTCGGGTTCGATGCTTGCTTTTATTTAGAGAATGCCTGCTTGGATTTGAAAATGTTCTCAACTTCACGTTGAGCCGACCTTGGGGTTCGATGCTTGCTTTTATTTAGCGAATTCCTTCCTGGATTAGCAGATATTCTCAACTTCGTATTGAGGCGGCCTTCGGGTTCGATGCTCGCTTTTATTTAGCCAAAACCTGATTGGATTAGACAATGTTCTCAACTTCGTGTTGAGCTGGCCTTCGGGTTGAATGCTCGCTTTTATTTAGTGAATTCCAGCTTGGAATAGCAGATGTTCTCAACTTCGTGTTGAGTCGGCCTACGGGTTCGATGCTCACTTTAATTTAGCGAAAGTCTGCTTTGATTCACATATGTTCTCAACTTCGTGTTGAGCCGGCCTTCGGGTTCGATGCATGCTTGGATTAGCAGATGATCTCAACTTCGTGTTGAGCTGGCCATCGGGTTCGATGCTCGCTTTTATTTAGTGAATGACTGCTTGGATTAGTAGATGTTCTCAACTTCGTGTTGATCCAGCTTTCGAGTTCGATGCTCGCTTTTATTTAGACAATGCCTGCTTGGATTAGAAGATGTTCTCAACTTCGTGTGGAGCCGGCCTTCACGTTCGACGCTCGCTTTTATTTAGCGAATGCCTGCTTAGATTAGCAGATATTCTCAATTTCGTGTTGAGCCGGCTTTCGGGTTCGATGCTCTCTTTATTTATCGAATGCATGTTCGATAAGAAGATGTTCTCAACTTGGTGTGGAGCTGGCCTTTGGGTTCGATGCCTGCATGGATTAGCAGATGATCTCAACTTCATGTTGAGCCGGCCTTCGGGTTCGATGCCCGCTTGGATCAGCAGATGTTCTAAACTGCACGTTGAGCCGACCTATGAGTTCGATGCTCGCTTTTGTTCAACGAATTCCTGTTTGGATTAGCAGATGTTCTCAACTTCATGTTCAGCCTGCCTTCGGGTTCGATGCTCGCTTTTATTTAGCGAATGACTGCTTGGATTAGCAGATGTTCTCAACTTCGTGTTGAGACGGCCTTCGGGTTTTATGCTGGCTTTTATTTAGCCAATGCCTGCTTGGATTAGAAGATGTTTTATACTTCGTGTTGAGCCGACCTTGGGGTTTGATACTCGCTTTTTTTTAGCGAATGCCTGCTTGGGTTAGCAGATATTCTCAACTTCGTGTTGAGTCGGCCTTCGGGTTCGATGCTCACTTTTATTTAGCGAATGCCTGCTTTGATTAGCATTTGTTCTCAACTTCGGGTTTAGCCGACCTTCGTGTTCGATGCTTGCTTGGATTAGCAGATGTTCTCAACTTTGTGTTGAGATGGCCTTCGGGTTCGATGCTCACTTTTATTCAGAGAATGCCTTCTTGGATTAACAGATGTTCTCAACTTCGTGTTGAGCTGACCTTGGGGTTCGATGGTCACTTTTATTTAGCGAATGCCTGCTTGGATTAGCATATATTCTCAACTTCGTGTTGAGGCGGCCTTCGGGTTCAATGCTTGATTTAATTTTGTGAATGCCTGCTTGGATTAGTAGATGTTCTCAACTTCGTGTTGATCCGGCCTTCGGGTTCGATGCTCGCTTTTATTTAGCGAATGACTGCTTGGATTAGCATATGTTCTCAACTTCGTGTTGATCCGGCTTTCGGGTTCTATGCTATCATTTATTTAGCCAATGCCTGCTTGGATTAAAAGATGTTCTCAACTTCGTGTTAAGCCGCCCTTCGGGTTCGATGCTCGCTTTTATTTAGTGAATGCCTGCTTGGATTAGTAGATATTCTAAACTTCGTGTTGAGCCGGCCTTTGGGTTCGATGCTCGCTTTTATTTAGCGAATGCCTGCTTTGATTAGCAGATGTTCTCAAATTCGTGTTTAGACGACCTTCGGGTTCGATGCCTGGTTGGATTAGCAGATGTTCTCAACTTCGTGTTGAGCTGGCCTTCGTGTTCGATGCTCACTTTTATTTAGTGAATGCCTGCTTGGATTAGCATATATTCTCAACTTCGTGTTGAGGCGGCCTTCGGGTTCGATGCTTGCTTTAATTTTGAGAATGCCTGCTTGGATTAGCAGATGTTCTCAACTTCGTGTTGATCCGGCCTTCGGGTTCGATGCTCGCTTTTATTTAGCGAATGACTGCTTGGATTAGCAGATGTTCTCAACTTCGTGTTGATCCGGCTTTCGGGTTCTATGCTATCTTTTATTTAGCCAATGCCTGCTTCGATTAAAAGATGTTCTCAACTTCGTGTTGAGCCGCCCTTCGGGTTCGATGCTCGCTTTTATTTAGCGAATGCCTGCTTGGATTAGCAGATATTCTAAACTTCGTGTTGAGCCGGCCTTTGGGTTCGATGCTCGCTTTTATTTAGCGAATGCCTGCTTTGATTAGCAGATGTTCTCAAATTCGTGTTTAGACGACCTTCGGGTTCGATGCCTGCTTCGATTAGCAGATGTTATCAACTTCGTGTTGAGCTGGCCTTCGTGTTCGATGCTCACTTTTATTTATCGAATGCATGTTGGATTAGAAGATGTTCTAAACTTCGTGTGGAGTCGGCCTTCGGGTTCGATGCCTGCTTGGATCAGCATATGTTCTCAACTGCATGTTGAGCCGACCTTCGAGTTCGATGCTCGCTTTTATTTAACAAATTCCTGCTTGGATTAACAGATGTTCTTAACTTCATGTTGAGCCTGCCTTCGGGTTCGATGCTCGCTTTTATTTAGCGAATTCCTACTTGGATTAGCAGATGTTCTCAACTTTGTCTTGAGACGACCTTCAGTTAGATGCTCGCTTTTATTTAGAGAATGCATGCTTGGATTAGTAGATGTTCTCAACTTCGTGTTAAGTCGACCTTGGGGTTCGATGCTCGCTTTTATTTAGCTAATGCATGCTTGGATTTGCAGATATTCTCAACTTCGTGTTGAGGCGGCCTTCGGGTTCGATTCTCGCTTTTATTTATCGAATGCCTGCTTGGATTAGCAGATGTTCTCAACTTCGTGTTGAGTCGGTTTTTGGGTTTTATGCCTGCTTGGATTAATAGATGATCTCAACTTCGTGTTGAGCAGGCCTTCGGGTTCGATGCCTGCATTGATTAATAGATGTTCTCAACTTCCTGTTGAGTCGGCCTTCGGGTTCGATGCTCGCTTTTATTTAGCGAATGCCTGCTTGGATTAGCATATGATCTCAACTTCATGTTTTACCGGCCTTCGGGTTTGATGTCTGCTTGGATTAGCAGATGTTCTCAACTTCGTGTTGAGTCGGCCTTCGGGTTCGATGCCTACTAGGATTAGTATATGATCTCAACTGCGTGTTGAGCCGACCCTCGGGTTCGATGCTCGCTTTTATTTAGCGAGTTCCTTCTTGGAGTAGAAGATGTTCTCAACTTCGTGTTGAGTCGGCCTTTGGTTTCGATGCGTGCTTGGATTAGTAGATGTTCTTAACTACGTGTTGAGCCGTCCTTCGGGTTCGATGCTCGCTTTTATTTAGCAAATGCCTGCTTGGATTAGCAGATATTCTCAACTTCGTTTTGAGGCGGCCTTCGGGTTTGATGCTCGCTTTAATTTTGTGAATGCCTGCTTAGATTTGGAGATGTTCTCAACTTCGTGTTGAGTAGGCCTTCGGGTTCGATGCTCGCTTTCATTTAGCGAATGCCTGCTTTGATTCACAGATGTTCTCTGTAACACCCCACTTCCCAAAATCAATTAAATTAATAAACATTATAAATAAACAAAATCAGAGTTCCAATTCTCCCAAGTGGGATATCACATAACAACGTTTCCTTATAAAAAGGTTTTTTCCAAATACAGCGGAATGATAAATGATAAAATCCAATAAAAGTTTGATACGTTTACAGGGAAATAAAATCTAAGTTCTTCATAAATTAAATAAAAACGCCCAAGTCCCGTGCTACGTATCAGAGCATCCTAGACTCGACAATCACACCAATATCCAAGCTAGCTAAGCACCTGGATTATCTGTACTTCCGAAGAAGCACAGACCACAACAACAACAAAGGGGTGAGAAATCATGATCAAAAATATAATGGTAATGTAATACATGTAATAAGGCAGTAAAACACACCAATACATCAATTATTCACCCCAACAACACCATATAACGAACCTACTGTTCAAATTACAATATAACATATTATAATGCAGAATGCAACTTAACACCATGCATGCGGTACCGACTCGTTGGTTCATTCAATCGAACCCACCATTCTCCACAAAGGAGTACGGGTGAATCACTTACGCTCCATCCGAGACATGATTCAACCCCACCATTCTCCACAAAGGAGTACGGGTGAATCACTTACGCTCCATCCGAGACATGATTCAACCCCACCATTCTCCACAAAGGAGTACGGACAGATCACTTACGCTCCATCCGAGACATGATCCATCCCACCAAGACACCATGATATGCACACACCAATGCATAACTATTATGTTCAGGCACACTAAGTGCACACGATCCACCTGATCGTATCATTATACATCACATATATATACATAGATATAACAAGCACCAACACCATATAAATCAATCAGTTAGTAAACAAGTTCATATTCTATCACCAAGATACAAACACATCCCACTACTCGGGGATACACGATCCTACTGATCACTACATACATATACATCAACTAATTGTCCACCAGTCATTATTATGGGAAACATGCACTATCACCAAGTACACAAGTTAGTTCCCACACTCATCATTCTTACAGTGCATCAAGGCCAAAGGGATCACACAAGCCCAAGCTCAAGGCCAAAATATCACAACACTCACATTATGGTTCTGCTACGTTCGCTGACATTCGCCAGGCGAAGCCCCGTAGCGAACCTTCGGTAGCATTCGCCAGGCGAACCTGCTGGCGAAGCCCTCATTTCACTATTGTGCACTCGCCAGGCGAACCTTCATTCGCCAGGCGAACCTTCGCTGGCCACACTCGCCAGGCGAAGTTCCTACCCTTTAGGTCTGGGATTTAATTCTGAATTATTCGCTGCCATTCGCCTCAGCTCGCCAGGCGAACTCTCGCCTCCCTTCGCCAGGCGAACCTTCGCCAACACTCGCCAGGCGAAGCCCAGCGAATGCTGCGATTTACCAGTTTTCTCACAGTTCCGCAGATTCTATCTAGGCCAAATTGTACCTATCATCTCAACTCAGATCCTCAGTCTATTCTAGTACCAATCTTACACATTACCGTAACCAATAGGTTTCTAATTCCTATTCCCAAAATCATCACCTACACACTTTATCGATACCTCAAAAGCCATACAGAATTTTCCCTAAAAACTGTAAAACACCCTATATGCCCTATATGCCAAATCAACCCAAAACACCAATTCATTAACGATTACTATATAATCAACAACAATCATCATCAATCATAACATAACAATATATTTTATCATATATCGATCAATTTCCTACGGGGTTAAGGAATCCCCAACTACCCTATACACGTATAAACCATTTCCCAATCAAGTTTCTCCCCCCTTACCTTGTTAATCGGTTGATCGATGAAAGAACCCTCCAAGGTTTGGCCAATTCAGATTTTCCCCCGTTCCTTCGTTCTTCGCTCCCTTTTCCGTTCTCTTTTCCGTTCTTCTCACTTCTCTCCTTTCTATCGTTCTTTTTCCACTTTCTCTAACTTCTCACAATGTATCGTGAAAACTACTAACCCCTCACCTTCTCTATTTTAATTCTCTAATCCCAATAATAATAATAATTTAATAATAATAATAATAACTTAATAAAATAATAATAATAATAATAATATTATTATCTCACCAAAATAATAATAATATTAATAATATTAACAAATATAATAAATATAATAATAATGATAATATTCCCACCAATATTAATATTATACACTATATTATTATATTCACCAAAACACCACCAATAGTCCTCCCACATTAGGGACACCCACCAAACATCACCAAATACACCCCCACCAAAGGGTACACCAACATATAATATTTAAAATAATAATAAAATGACTAAATAATTAAAATGAGTGTTACAACTCTCCCCCACTTTAATTATTTTCGTCCTCGAAAATTACCTGATGGAAATAGCTCCGGATACGCTTCTCGCATCCTGCTTTCCAACTCCCAGGTCACACTGCCTCCTGCAGTACCTCCCCAAACTACCTTCACCAAAGGTATCTCTTTCCCTCGGAGTTGTTTCATCTTACGGTCCTCGATCCTCAACGACATCGTCTCAACAGTAAGATTCTCCCGAATCTGAACATCATCTCTCTGAATCACATGAGATGGATCAGAAACATACTTTCGCAATTGCGACACATGAAACACATCATGTAGATTCGACAACTCAGGCGGCAGCGCCACCCTATAAGCCACATCACCAATTCTCTGCAAAATCTCATAAGGTCCAATGAACTTAGGGTCCAGCTTCTTGGACTTCAATGCACGACCCACACCAGTCATCGGATTAACTCTTAGGAATACGTGATCACCTACACAGAATTCCAACTCTTTCCTCCGATTATCATGATAGCTTTTCTGCCTACTCTGAGACACTTTCAATTTCTCACGAATCATTTGAATTGTCTCGGTAGTCTGCTGTACAATTTCTGGCCCAAGCACCACACTCTCACCAGTCTCATACCAACACAGAGGAGTCCTACACCTCCTCCCATACAAAGCTTCAAACGACGCCATTCCGATACTAGAATGGTAAATGTTATTGTACGTGAACTCAATCAACGGTAAATGAGTATCCCACGCACCACCCTTTTCTAACACACAAGCTCTCAACAAATCTTCAAGCGACTGAATAGTCCTCTCCGACTGACCATCAGTTTGCGGATGATAAGCTGAACTCAACTTCAACTTAGTTCCCAAAGCTTCCTGCAAGCTCTTCCAAAATTCCGAAGTAAACCGTGGATCTCTATCCGATATAATACTGGACGGAACACCATGTAACTTCACAATTACCCGAATATAAATCTCTGCCAGTTTCGTCAATGGAAAACTAATATTGATCGGCACAAAGTGTGCAGACTTCGTCAATCGATCCACAATCACCCATATAGCATCAAAACCTCTCGTCGTATTCGGCAAACCTGTCACAAAATCCATAGTAATGCAATCCCATTTCCAAACCGGAATCTCTAATGGTTACATAAATCCAGAAGGTCTCTGGTGTTCCACCTTCGACTTCTGACATGTCAAACAGGCATACACAAATTGAGCTATGTCTCTTTTCATACCAGACCACCAAAATAATTTCTTCAAATCATGATACATTTTCGTAGCTCCCGGATGACTACTCAGGCTGCTACGATGTCCTTCGCTCAAAATTGACTTTTTCAATTCTTCATCATCTGGTACACAAATCCTGCCTCTAAATCTTAACACACCTGTACTATCCAATTTAAAGTCACTATCGGAGTCACTCCCTACTCCAGGCATCAAATCTACCAATTTCACATCCAACTTCTGATTTTCTCTAATCATATCCAAGAAGTCATTATTTACCTGCAACATACCCAACATTACACTATCTGCAGTAGTCTCACAAACCATGCTCAAATCTCTAAACTGTTCAATTAACTCAATTTCTTTCACCATCAGAGCTGCCATATGAATTGCTTTCCTACTCAAAGCATCTGCCACTACATTGGCCTTTCCTGGATGATAACTCAAACTGAAGTCATAATCCTTCAGAAATTCCAACCATCTTTTCTGCCTCATATTCATCTCTTTCTGATCAAACAGGTATCTCAGACTCTTATGATCACTAAACACTTCAAATCTTGAACCATATAAATAGTGTCTCCAAATTTTCAACACAAAAACAACCGCAGCTAATTCAAGATCATGAGTCGGATAATTTCGCTCATGCACTCTCAATTGTCGCGACGCATATGCTACTACTTTTCCATTCTGCATCAGAACTCCACCTAATCCCATCTTAGACGCATCACAGTACACCACAAACTGTTCACTCGGAGTCGGTAACACTAACACCGGTGCCGTAGTCAATCTCTTTTTCAACTCTTCAAAACTTTCTTCACAAGCAGCATCCCATACAAAAACTTGGTTCTTTCTCGTCAACTGAGTTAATGGCAACGCCAAATTAGAGAACCCTTCAATAAACCTGCGGTAATAACCGGCTAACCCCAAAAAGCTTCTAATCTCTGTCGCTGTCTTCGGCGGTTCCCACTGCAATACTGCACTTACTTTTGACGGATCCACCGCTATTCCATCTTCAGATATTACATGCCCCAAGAAACTTACTTTCTTCAACCAAAAGTCACACTTTGACAGTTTAGCAAATAATTTATTTTCCTTCAACACTTGCAAGGCAATTCTTAGATGTCCTGCATGCTCTTCATCTGATTTAGAATAAATTAATATATCATCAATAAACACTACAATGAACTGATCCAAGTAAGAATGGAAAATTTTGTTCATATACTCCATAAATACTCCCGGTGCATTAGTCACTCCAAACGGCATTACAGCATATTCGTAATGTCCATATCGAGTCCTAAAAGCAGTCTTTTGAATATCACCTTCTTTTACTCTCATCTGATGATAACCCGACCTTAAGTCGATCTTACTAAATACACGAGCTCCCACCAGCTGGTCCATCAAATCATCAATCCTAGGTAAAGGATACTTATTCTTAATAGTCACTTTATTCAATTGACGGTAATCGATGCACAGACGCATACTACCATCCTTCTTCTTCACCAACAACACTGGAGCTCCCCACGGCGATACACTTTGTCTAATAAACTTCATATCCAACAATTCTCCAATCTGAGACTTCAACTCCGCCAATTCCACTGCAGACATCCTGTACGGCGCCATAGAAATAGGTCTCGTACCAGGAACAAGATCAATACCAAATTCTACTTCTCGCGTCGGAGGCAATTCCGTAATGTCGTCAGGAAACACTTCCGGAAATTCATTCACCACTGCTAGTTCCTCCATTGGCACTTTGCTATCCATCGATAAAGTTGCAAATAAAGCAAACACTCTAGTTTCATCTTCCAACAAGGCCCTCAATTCTTTATTAGACAAAGAACTTGCCACAACTTCCTCTTCAGGGGTCAGGAACAACAATTCCTTCCGAACACAATCGATGTAGACTCGGTTGAACTCTAACCAGTTCATACCCAGAATAACATCCAACTTACCAAGTGGTCGACAAATCAGATCTACTCCAAATTCTCTACCGAAAATAGTCAGCGGACACTTCAGGCATACCAAAGAAGTAGTCACTGAACCTATAAAGGGTGTCTCAATAGTCATTCGTCCCTCTAGAGTAGACGGCACCAAACCTATCCTCTCCACACAATCTACAGAAATAAACGAGTGCGTTGCACCCGTATCAATAATAGCAATCAAATGAATATTATTGATAATACAAGTACCTCTGATCACACGCTCATCACTGGCAGCTTGAGTTCCTGCCAAGGCAAACACTTTTCCACCAACCGGAGACGTTTGAGGCTTCTTCGGCTTCTCACAATGTGTACTGATATGACCCTTCTCACCACAGTTATAACAGGTCGACATAGTTGCTCTGCAGTCAGCTATCACATGACCTGGTTTCCCACACTTAAAACACTTCTTGGCTTCATTAGGACAATCATTAGAACGGTGTCCCATACCACCGCACCGAAAACATTTCCCTTCAGCAGATGCTCTCCCATCTCTAGGCTTCTTGTCAACCACAGCTTTACGTTTTCCCTTATCAGCAACAACACTATAAGGAGTACCACTAAACCTCTGCTTACCCTTACGATCATTAACAGCTTTGTAGTGCGCAATCCTTGCTCGGTTATCGTTTTCATAAATCCTGCTTCTGCTTACCAGCTCAGGATAGCTCCTGATCTTCTGACAAGCAATCCCCAACTTAATCTCTAGACGCAGTCCATTCTCAAACTTTAAGCACTTAGAGGTCATTACCCCTTCCACATTATAGTGGGGACAATACTGCACTAGCTCCTCAAACTTGGCAGCATATTCTGCTACAGTCATGCTACCCTGTTTCAGCTCTAGGAATTCAATTTCCTTAGCGCTTAGGATATCTTCCAAGAAATACTTCTCCAGAAAACCTATCCGAACCACCTCCCAAGTAATGGTAGTTCCAGCAGCTTCCAACCTTTGGCGACTATTGTCCCACCAGGCTTCAGCTTCACCCTCCAGCATGTGAGTACCAAACCTCACCTTTTGCTCATCGCTACATTCCATAGTTCTGAAGATCTTCTCAATTGCCTTCAGCCACTTCTGAGAAGCTTCAGGGTCCAGAATTCCCCCTTCGAACGTTGGCGGCTTGTTGCTCCGAAACTGCGCCAAACTCCTGAATTGGGCATCTGCAGTTTGATTCTGATTAGCAACTGCCTGTGCCATTGCTTGCATCGCAGCAACCAATGCAGCATCGTTCCTTCCTGCCATACTGCTCCAAACAACAACACCAGGTTTAAAAGATATACAACTACACCATAAAGGACAGACTCAACTCGACTCAACAACACTGGCCGGACGGACCGACCTGCTCTGATACCAATTGTAACACCCCACTTCCCAAAATCAATTAAATTAATAAACATTATAAATAAACAAAATCAGAGTTCCAATTCTCCCAAGCGGGATATCACATAACAACGTTTCCTTATAAAAAGGTTTTCTCCAAATACAGCGGAATGATAAATGATAAAATCCAATAAAAGTTTGATACGTTCACAGGGAAATAAAATCTAAGTTCTTCATAAATTAAATAAAAACGCCCAAGTCCCGTGCTACGTATCAGAGCATCCTAGACTCGACAATCACACCAATATCCAAGCTAGCTAAGCACCTGGATTATCTGTACTTCCGAAGAAGCACAGACCACAACAACAACAAAGGGGTGAGAAATCATGATCAAAAATATAATGGTAATGTAATACATGTAATAAGGCAGTAAAACACACCAATACATCAATTATTCACCCCAACAACACCATATAACGAACCTACTGTTCAAATTACAATATAACATATTATAATGCCGAATGCAACTCAACACCATGCATGCGGTACCGACTCGTTGGTTCATTCAATCGAACCCACCATTCTCCACAAAGGAGTACGGGTGAATCACTTACCCTCCATCTGAGACATGATTCAACCCCACCGTTCTCCACAAAGGAGTACGGGTGAATCACTTACGCTCCATCCGAGACATGATTCAACCCCACCATTCTCCACAAAGGAGTACGGACAGATCACTTACGCTCCATCCGAGACATGATCCATCCCACCAAGACACCATGATATGCACACACCAATGCATAACTATTATGTTCAGGCACACTAAGTGCACACGATCCACCTGATCGTATCATTATACATCACATATATATACATAGATATAACAAGCACCAACACCATATAAATCAATCAGTTAGTAAACAAGTTCATATTCTATCACCAAGATACAAACACATCCCACTACTCGGGGATACACGATCCTACTGATCACTACATACATATACATCAACTAATTGTCCACCAGTCATTATTATGGGAAACATGCACTATCACCAAGTACACAAGTTAGTTCCCACACTCATCATTCTTACAGTGCATCAAGGCCAAAGGGATCACACAAGCCCAAGCTCAAGGCCAAAATATCACAACACTCACATTCTGGTTCTGCTACGTTCGCTGACATTCGCTAGGCGAAGCCCCGTAGCGAACCTTCGGTAGCATTCGCCAGGCGAACCTGCTGGCGAAGCCCTCATTTCACTATCGTGCACTCGCCAGGCGAACCTTCATTCGCCAGGCGAACCTTCGCTGGCCACACTCGCCAGGCGAAGTTCCTACCCTTTAGGTCTGGGATTTAATTCTGAATTATTCGCTGCCATTCGCCTCAGCTCGCCAGGCGAAATCTCGCCTCCCTTCGCCAGGCGAACCTTCGCCAACACTCGCCAGGCGAAGCCCAGCGAATGCTGCGATTTACCAGTTTTCTCACAGTTCCGCAGATTCTATCTAGGCCAAATTGTACCTATCATCTCAACTCAGATCCTCAGTCTATTCTAGTACCAATCTTACACATTACCGTAACCAATAGGTTTCTAATTCCTATTCCCAAAATCATCACCTACACACTTTATCGATACCTCAAAAGCCATACAGAATTTTCCCTAAAAACTGTAAAATACCCTATATGCCCTATATGCCAAATCAACCCAAAACACCAATTCATTAACGATTACTATATAATCAACAACAATCATCATCAATCATAACATAACAATATATTTTATCATATATCGATCAATTTCCTACGGGGTTAAGGAATCCCCAATTACCCTATACACGTATAAACCATTTCCCAATCAAGTTTCTCCCCCCTTACCTTGTTAATCGGTTGATCGATGAAAGAACCCTCCAAGGTATGGCCAATTCAGATTTTCCCCCGTTCCTTCGTTCTTCGCTCCCTTTTCCGTTCTCTTTTCCGTTCTTCTCACTTCTCTCCTTTCTATCGTTCTTTTTCCACTTTCTCTAACTTCTCACAATGTATCGTGAAAACTACTAACCCCTCACCTTCTCTATTTTAATTCTCTAATCCCAATAATAATAATAATTTAATAATAATAATAATAACTTAATAAAATAATAATAATAATAATAATATTATTATCTCACCAAAATAATAATAATATTAATAATATTAACAAATATAATAAATATAATAATAATGATAATATTCCCACCAATATTAATATTATACACTATATTATTATATTCACCAAAACACCACCAATAGTCCTCCCACATTAGGGACACCCACCAAACATCACCAAATACACCCCCACCAAAGGGTACACCAACATATAATATTTAAAATAATAATAAAATGACTAAATAATTAAAATGGGTGTTACATTCTCAACTTCATGTTGAACTGGCCTTCAATTTCGATGCCTTCTTGGATTAGCAGATGATCTCAACTTCGTGTGGAGTTGGCCTTCATGTTTGATGCCTGCTTGGATTAGCAGATGTTCTCAACTGCGTGTTGATCCGGCCTTCGGGTTCGATGCTCGCTTTTATTTAGCGAATGGCTGCTTGGATTAGCAGATGTTATCAACTTCGTGTTGATCCGGCTTTTGGGTTCTATGCTCTCTTTTATTTAGCCAATGCCTGCTTGGATTAGAAGATGTTCTCAACTTCGTGTTGAGCCGGCCTTCGGGTTCGATGCTCGCTTTTATTTAGCGAATGCCTGCTTGGATTAGCAGATATTCTAAACTTCGTGTTGAGCCGGCCTTTGGGTTCGATGCTCGCTTTTATTTAGCGAATGCCTGCTTTGATTAGCAGATGTTCTCAAATTCGTGTTTAGCCGACCTTCGGGTTCGATGCCTGCTTGGATTAGCAGATGTTCTCAACTTCGTGTTGAGCTGGCCTTCGTGTTCGATGCTCACTTTTATTTATCGAATGCCTGTTGGATTATAAGATGTTCTCAACTTCGTGTTGAACCGGCCTTCGGGTTCGATGCCCGCTTGGATCAGCAGATGTTCTCAATTGCATGTTGATCCGACCTTCGACTTTGATGCTCGCTTTTATTTAATAAATTCCTTCTTGGATTAGAAGATGTTCTGAACTTCCTGTTGAGCCTGACTTTGGGTTCAATGCTCGCTTTTATTTAGCGAATTCCTACTTGGATTAGCAGATGTTCTCAACTTCGTGTTGAGACGGCCTTCAGTTCGATGCTCGCTTTTATTTAGAGAATGCATGCTTGGATTAGCAGATGTTCTCTACTTCGTGTTGAGGCGGCCTTCGGGTTCGATTCTCGCTTTTATTTATCGAATGCCTACATGGATTAGCAGATGTTCTCAACTTCGTGTTGAGTCGGTTTTTGGGTTTGATGCCTACTTGGATTAGGTGATGATCTCAACTTCGTGTTGAGCAGGCCTTCGGGTTCGATGCCTGCATTGATTAATAGATGTTCTCAACTTCTTGTAGAGCCTTCCTTCGGGTTCGATGCTCGCTTTTATTTAGCGAATGCCTGCTTGGATTAGCAGATGATCTCAACTTCGTGTTTTACCGGCATTCGGGTTCAATGTCTGCTTGGATTAGCAGATGTTCTCAACTTCGTGTTGAGTCGGCCCTCGGGTTCGATGTCTGCTTGGATTAGCAGATGATCTCAACTTCGTGTTGAGCCGGCCTTCGGTTTCGATGCCTACTAGGATTAGTATATGTTCTCAACTGTGTGTTGAGCTGGCCATCTGGTTCGATGATCGATTTATTTAGCGAGTTCCTTCCTAGATTAACAGATGTTCTCAACTTCGTGTTGAGCCGGCCTTCGGGTTCGATGCTCGCTTTTATTTAGCCAATGCCTGCTTGGATTAGAAGATATTCTCAACTTCGTGTTTAGCCGGCCTTCAGGTTCGATGCTCGCTTTTATTTAGCGAATGCCTGGTTGGATTAACAGATATTCTCAACATCATGTTGAGTCGGCCTTCAGGTTCGATGCTCCCTATTATTTAGCGAATGCCTGCTTTGATTAGCAGATGTTCTCAACTTCGTGCTGAGCAGGCCTTCGGGTTCGATGCCTGCTTGGATCAGCAGATGTTCTAAACTGCATGTTGAGCCGACCTATAAGTTCGATGCTCGCTTTTATTCAATGAATTCCTGCTTGGATTAGAAGATGATCTCGACTTCATGTTGAGCCGGCCTTCGGGTTCGATGCCCGCTTGGATCAGCAGATGTTCTCAACTGCATGTTGAGTCGACCTTCGAGTTTGATGCTCGCTTTTATTTAACAAATTCATACTTGGATTAGCAGATGTTCTCAACATCGTCTTGAGACGGCCTTCAGGTTCGATGCTCGCTTTTATTTAGAGAATGCATGCTTGGATTAGCAAATGTTCTCAACTTCATGTTGAGTCGACCTTTGGGTTCGATGCTCACTTTTATTTAGCTAATGCCTGCTTGGATTAGCAGATATTCTCAACTTCGTGTTGAGGGGGCCTTCGGGTTTGATTCTCGCCTTTATTTATCGAATGCTTGCTTGGATTAGCATATGTTCTCAACTTCGTGTTGAGTCGGTTTTTGGGTTTGATGCCTGCTTGGATTAGGAGATGATCTCAACTTCATGTTGAGCAGGCCTTCGGGTTCGATGCCTGCATTGATTAATAGATGTTCTCAACTTCCTGTTGAGCCGGCCTTCGGGTTTGATGCTCGCTTTTATTTAGCGAATGCCTGCTTGGATTAGAAGATGATCTCAACTTCGTGTTTTACCGGCCTTCGGGTTCGATGTCTGCTTGGATTAGCAGATGTTTTCAACTTCGTGTTAAGTCGGCCTTCGGTTTCAATGTCTGCTTGGATTAGCAGATGATCTCAACTTCGTGTTGAGCCGGCCTTTGGTTTTGAAGCCTACTAGGATTAGTATATGTTCTCAACTGCGTGTTGAGTCGGCCTTCGGGTTCGATGCTCGCTTTTATTTAGCGAGTTCCTTCCTAGATTAGCAGATGTTCTCAACTTCGTGTTGAGTCGGCCTTTGGTTTCGATACCTGCTTGGATTAGTAGATGTTCTCAACTACGTGTTGAGCTGGCCTTCGGGTTCGATGCTAGCTTTTATTTAGCGAATGCCTGCTTCGATTAGCAGATGTTCTCAACTTCGTGTTGAGCCGACATTCGTGTTCGATGCTCGCTTTTATTTAGCCAATGCCTGCTTGGATTAGAAGATGTTCTCAACGTCGTGTTTAGCCGGACTTCGGGATCGATGCTCGCTTTTATTTAGCGAATGCCTGCTTCGATTAACAGATATTCTCAACTTCGTGTTGAGTCGGCCTTCGGGTTCGATGCTCCCTATTATTTAGCGAATGCCTGCTTTGATTAGCAGATGCTTTCAACTTCGTGTTGAGCAGGCCTTCGGGTTCGATGCCTGCTTGGATCAGCAGATGTTCTAAACTGCATGTTGAGCCGACCTATGAGTTCGATGCTCGCTTTTATTCAATGAATTCCTGCTTGGATTAGAAGATGATCTCGACTTCATGTTGAGCCGGCCTTCGGGTTCGATGCCCGCTTGGATTAGCAGATGTTCTCAACTGCATGTTGAGCCGACCTTCGAGTTCGATGCTCGCTTTTATTTAACAAATTCCTACTTGGATTAGCAGATGTTCTCAACATCGTGTTGAGACGGCCTTCAGGTTCGATGCTCGCTTTTATTTAGAGAATGCATGCTTGGATTAGCAAATGTTCTCAACTTCATGTTGAGTCGACCTTGGGTTTCGATGCTCACTTTTATTTAGCTAATGCCTGCTTGGATTAGCAGATATTCTCAACTTCGTGTTGAGGGGGCCTTCGGGTTTGATTCTCGCTTTTATTTATCGAATGCTTGCTTGGATTAGCATATGTTCTCAACTTCATGTTGAGTCGGTTTTTGGGTTTGATGCCTGCTTGGATTAGGAGATGATCTCAACTTCGTGTTGAGCAGGCCGTCGGGTTCGATGCCTGCATTGATTAATAGATGTTCTCAACTTCCTGTTGAGCCGGCCTTCGGGTTTGATGCTCGCTTTTATTTAGCGAATGCCTGCTTGGATTAGCAGATGATCTCAACTTCGTGTTTTACCGGCCTTCGGGTTCGATGTCTGCTTGGATTAGCAGATGTTTTCAACTTCGTGTTAAGTCGGCCTTCGGTTTCAATGTCTGCTTAGATTAGCAGATGATCGCAACTTCGTGTTGAGCCGGCCTTCGGTTTTGAAGCCTACTAGGACTAGTATATGTTCTCAACTGCGTGTTGAGTCGGCCTTCGGGTTCGATGCTCGCTTTTATTTAGCGAGTTCCTTCCTAGATTAGCAGATGTTCTCAACTTCGTGTTGAGTCGGCCTTTGGTTTCGATACCTGCTTGGATTAGTAGATGTTCTCAACTACGTGATGAGCTGGCCTTCGGGTTCGATGCTCGCTTTTATTTAGCGAATGCCTGCTTGGATTAGCAGATGTTCTCAACTTCGTGTTGAGCCGACATTCGTGTTCGATGCTCGCTTTTATTTAGCCAATGCCTGCTTGGATTAGAAGATGTTCTCAACGTCGTGTTTAGCAAGACTTCGGGATCGATGCTCGCTTTTATTTAGCGAATGCCTGCTTCAATTAACAGATATTCTCAACTTCGTGTTGAGTCGGCCTTCGGATTCGATGCTCCCTATTATTTAGCGAATGCCTGCTTTGATTAGCAGATGTTCTCAACTTCGTGTTGTGCTGGCCTTCGGGTTCGATGCCTGCTTAGATTAACAGATATTCTCAATTGCGTGTTAATCTGGCCTTCGGGTTCGATGCTCGCTTTAATTTAGTGAATGACTGCTTGGTTTAGCAGGTGTTCTCAACTTTGTGTTGATCTGGCTTTCGGGTTTGATGCTCGCTTTTATTTAGCCAAGGTCTGCTTGGATTAGAAGATCTTCTAAACTTCGTGTTGAGCCGGCCTTCGGGTTTGATGCTCGCTTTTATTTAGCGAGTGCCTACTTGGATTAGCAGATATTCTAAACTTCGTGTTGAGCCGGCCTTCGGGTTCGTTGCTCACTTTTATTTAGCGAATGCCTGCTTTGATTAGCAGATGTTCTCAACTTCGTGTTTAGCCGACCTTCAGGTTCGATGCCTGCTTGGATTAGCAAATTTTCTCAAGTTCGTGTTGAGCCAGCCTTGTTGCTTGATGCTCACTTTTATTTAGCGAATGCCTATTGGATTAGCAGATGTTCTCAACTTCGTGTGGAGCCGGCCTTCGGGTTCGATGCCTGCTTGAATTAGCAGATGATCTCAACTTCGATATGAACCGCCCTTCGGGTTCGATGCCTGCTTGGATCAACAGATGTTCTCAACTGCGTGTTGAGCCGACCTTAGAGTTCGATGTTCTCTTTTATTCAGCGAATGCCTGATTGGATTAGCAGATGTTCTCAACTTCATGTTGAGCCTGCCTTCGGGTTCGATGCTCGCTTTTTTTTAGCGAATTCCTACTTGGATAAGCAGATGTTCTCAAATTCGTGTTGATCCAGCTTTTGGGTTCGACGCTCGCTTTTATTTAGCCAATGCCTGCTTGGATTAGAAGATGTTCTCAACTTAGTGTTGAGCCGACCTTCGAGTTTGATGCTCTCTTTTATTTAGCCAATGCCTGCTTGGATTAGAAGATGTTCTCAACTTAGTGTTGAGCAGGCCTTCGGGTTCGACGCTCGCTTTTATTTAGTGAATGCCTGCTTTCATTAACAGATGTTTTCAACTTCATGTTGAGCCTGCCTTCGGGATTGATGCTCGCTTTTATTTAGCAAATTCTTGCTTGGATTAGCAGGTATTCTCAACTTCGTGTTGAGCCGGCCTTCGGGTTCGATGCTCTCTTGTATTTATCGAATGCCTGTTGGATTAGAAGATGTTCTCATCTTCGTGTGGAGTCGGGCTTCGGGTTCGATGCCTGCTTGGATTAGCAGATGACCTCAACTTCATGTTGAGCCGGCCTTCGGGTTCGATGCCCGCTTGGATCAGCAAATGTTCTAAACTGTATGTTGAGCCGACCTATGAGTTTGATGCTCGCTTTTATTCAATGAATTCCTGCTTGGATTAGCAGATGTTCTCAACTTCATGTTGATCCTGCCTTCGGGTTCAATGCTCGCTTTTATTTATCGAGTTCCTGCTTGGATTAGCAGATGTTCTCAACTTCGTGTTGAGACGGCCTTCGGGTTCGATGCTCACTTTTATTTAGAGAATGCATGCTTGGATTAGCTGATGTTCTCAACTTCGTGTTGAGCCGACCTTGGGGTTTGATGCTCGCTTTTTTTTAGCGAATTCCTGCTTGGATTAGCAGATATTCTCAACTTCATGTTGAGCCGGCCTTCGGGTTAGATGCTCGCTTTTATTTAGCGAATGAATGCTTTGATTAGCAGATGTTCTCAACTTCGGGTTTAGCCGACCTTCGGGTTCGATGCCTGCTTGGATTAGCAGATGTTCTCAACCTTGTGTTGAGATGGCCTTCGGGTTCGATGCTCGCTTTTATTTAGAGAATGCCACCTTGGATTAACAGATGTTCTCAACTTCGTGTTGAGCCTACCTTGGGGTTCGATGCTCACTTTTATTTAGCGAATGCCTGCTTGGATTAGCAGATATTCTCAACTTCGTGTTGAGGCGGCCTTCGGGTTCGATGCTCGCTTTAATTTTATGAATGCCTACTTGGATTAGCAGATGTTCTCAATTGTGTGTTTAGCCGGCCTTCGAATTTGATGCTCGCTTTTATTCAGCGAATGCCTGCTTGGATTAACAGATGATCTCAAATTCGTGTTTTACCGGCCTTCGATTTCGATGCCTGCTTGGATTATCAGATGATCTTAACATCGTGTGGAGTTGGCCTTCGTGTTTGATGCCTGCTTGGATTAGCAGATGTTCTCAACTGCGTGTTGATCCGGCCTTCGGGTTCGATGCTCGCTTTTATTTAGTGAATGGCTGCTTGGATTAGCAGATGTTTTCAACTTCGTGTTGATCCGGCTTTTGGATTCTATGCTCTCTTTTATTTAGCCAATGCCTGCTTGGATTAGAAGATGTTCTCAACTTCGTGTTGAGCCGACTTTCGGGTTCGATGCTCGCTTTTATTTAGCCAATGCCTGTTTGGATTAGAAGATGTTCTCAACTTCGTGTTGAGCCGGCCTTCGGGTTCGACGCTCGCTTTTATTTAGCGAATGCCTGCTTGGATTAACAGATATTCTCAGCTTCGTGTTGAGTCGGCCTTCAGGTTCGATACTCCCTATTATTTAGCGAATGCCTGCTTGGATTAGCAGATGTTCTCAACTTCGTGTGGAGCCAGCCTTCGGGTTCGATTCCTGCTTGGATTAGCAGATGATCTCAACTTCGTGTTGAGTCGGCCTTCGGGTTCGATGCGTGCTTGGATTAGCAGATGTTCTCAACTGTGTGTTGAGCCGGCCTTCGAATTTGATGCTCGCTTTTATTTAGCGAATTTCTCCTTGGATTAGCAGATGTTTTCATCTTCGTGTTGAGCCGCCCTTCGGGTTCGATGCTCGTTTTTATTTAGAGAATGCCTGCTTAGATTTGAAAATGTTCTCAACTTCGCGTTGAGCCGACCTTGGGGTTCGATGCTTGCTTTTATTTAGCAAATTCTTGCCTGGATGAGCAGATATTCTCAACTTTGTATTGAGGCGGCCTTCGGGTTCGATGCTCGCTTTTATTTAGCCAATGCCTGATTGGATTAGCCAATGTTCTCAACTTCGTGTTGAGCCGTCCTTCGGGTTGAATGCTCGCTTTGATTTAGTGATGTCCTGCTTGGAATATCAGATGTTCTCAACTTTGTGTTGAGCGGCCTACAGGTTCGATGCTCTCTTTTATTTAGCGAAAGTCTGCTTTGATTCGCAGATGTTCTCAACTTCGTGTTGAGCCAGCCTTCGGGTTCGATGCATGTTTGGATTAGCAGATGATCTCAACTTCGTGTTGATCTGGCTATCGGGTTCGATGCTCGCTTTTATTTAGCGAATGACTGCTTGGATTAGTATATGTTCTCAACTTCGTGTTGATCGAGATTTCGGGTTAGATGCTCGCATTTATTTAGCCAATGCCTGCTTGGATTAGAAGATGTTCTCAACTTCGTGTTGAGCCGGCCTTCGGGTTTGATGCTCGCTTTTATTTAGCGAATGCCTGCTTGGATTAGCAGATATTCTCAATTTCGTGTTGAGCCGGCCTTCGGGTTCGATGCTCTCTTTATTTATCGAATGCCTGTTCGATTAGAAGATGTTCTCAACTTCGTGTGGAGCTGGCCTTCGGGTTCGATGCCTGATTGGATTAGCAGATGATCTCAACTTCATGTTGAGCCGGCCTTCGGGTTCGATGCCCGCTTGGATCAGCAGATGTTTTAAACTGCACGTTGAGCTGACCTATGAGTTCGATGCTTGCTTTTATTCAACGAATTCCTGCTTGGATTAGCAGATGTTCTCAACCACGTGTTGAGACGGTGTACGGGTTCGATGCTCGCTTTTATTTATAGAATGCATGCTTGGATTAGGAGATGTTCTATACTTCGTGTTGAGTCGATCGTGGGGTTTGATGCTCGCTTTTTTTAAGCGAATGCCTGCTTGGATTAGCAGATATTCTCAACTTCGTGTTGAGCCGGCCTTCGGGTTCGATGCTCACTTTTATTTAGCAAATGCCTGCTTTGATTAGCAGATGTTCTCAACTTCGGGTTTAGCCGACCTTCGGGTTCGATGCCTGCTTGGATTAGCAGATGTTCTCAACTTTATGTTGAGATAGCCTTCGGGTTCGATACTCGCTTTTATTCAGAGAATGCCTTCTTGGATTAACAGATGTTCTCAACTTCGTGTTAAGCCGACCTTGGGGTTTGATGATCGCTTTTATTTAGCGAATGCCTGCTTGGATTAGCAGATATTCTCAACTTCGTGTTGAGGCGGCCTTCGGGTTCGATGCTCGCTTTAATTTTGTGAATGCCTGCTTGGATTAGCAGATGTTCTCAACTTCGTGTTGAGTCGGCCTTCGGGTTCGATGCTCGCTTTCATTTAGTGAATGCCTGCTTTGATTCGCAGATGATCTCAACTTCGTGTTTTACCGGCCTTCGATTTCGATGCCTGCTTGGATTAGCAGATGATCTCAACTTCGTGTGGAGTTGACCTTCCTTTTTGATGCCTGCTTGGATTAGCAGATGTTCTCAACTGCGTGTTGATCCGGCCTTCGGGTTTGATGCTCGCTTTTATTTAGCGAATGGCTGCTTGGATTAGCAGATGTTTTCAACTTCGTGTTGATCCGGCTTTCGAGTTCTATGCTCTCTTTTATTTAGCCAATGCCTGCTTGGATTAGAAGATATTCTCAACTTCGTGTTGATCCGGCCTTCGGGTTCGATGCTCGCTTTTATTTAACGAATGCCTGCTTAGATTAGCAGATATTCTAAACTTCGTGTTGAGCCGGCCTTTGGGTTCGATGCTCGCTTTTATTTAGCGAATGCCTGCTTTGATTACCAGATGTTCTCAAATTCTTGTTTAGCCGACCTTCGGGTTCGATGCCTGCTTGGATTAGCAGATGTTCTCAACTTCGTGTTGAGCTGGCCTTCGTGTTCGATGCTCCCTTTTATTTATCGAATGCCAGTTGGATTAGAAGATGTTCTCAACTTCGTGTGGAGTCGGCCTTCGGGTTCGATGCCTGCTTGGATTAGCAGATGATCTCAACTTCATGTTGAGCCGGCCTTCGGGTTCGATGCCCACTTGGATCAGCAGATGTTCTCAAATGCATGTTGAGCCGACCTTCGAGTTCGATGCTCGCTTTTATTTAACAAATTCCTGCTTGGATTAGCAGATGTTCTCAACTTCATGTTGAGCCTGCCTTCGGGTTCAATGCTCGCTTTTATTTAGCGAATTCCTACTTGGATTAGAAGATGTTCTCAACTTCGTGTTGAGTCAACCTTGGGGTTCGATGCTCGCTTTTATTTAGCTAATGCCTGCTTGGATTAGCAGATATTCTCAACTTCGTGTTGAGGCGGCCTTCGGGTTCGATTCTCGCTTTTATTTATCGAATGCCTGCTTGGATTAGCAGAAGTTCTCAACTTCGTGTTGAGTCGGTTTTTGGGTTTGATGCCTGCTTGGATTAGGAGATGATCTCAACTTCGTGTTGAGCAGGCCTTCGGGTTCGATGCCTGCATTGATTAATAGATGTTCTCAACTTCGTGTTGAGCCGGCCTTCGGGTTCGATGCTCGCTTTTATTTAGCGAATGCCTGCTTAGATTAGCAGATGATCTCAACTTCATGTTTTACCGGCCTTCGGGTTCGATGTCTGCTTGAATTAGCAGATGTTCTCAACTTCGTGTTGATTCGGCCTTCGAGTTTGATGTCTGCTTGGATTAGCAGATGATCTCAACTTTGTGTTGAGCCGGCCTTCGGTTTCGATGCCTACTAGGATTAGTATATGTTCTCAACTGCGTGTTGAGCCGGCCTTCGGGTTCGATGCTCGCTTTTATTTAGCGAGTTCCTTCTTGGATTTGCAGATGTTCTCAACTTCGTGTTGAGCCGGCCTTCGGGTTCGATGCCTGCTTGGATTAGCAGATGTTCTCAACTTTGTGTTGAGCTGGCCTTCGGGTTTTATGCTCGCTTTTATTAAGTGAATGCTTGCTTGGATAACAGATGTTCTAAACATCGTGTTGAGCCAGCCTTCATGTTCGATGCTTGCTTTTACTTAGCGAATGCCTGCTTGGGTTAGCAGATGGTCTCTACTTTGTTATGAGTCGGCCTTCGGGTTCGATGCCTACTTGGATTAGCAGATGATCTCAACTTCGTGTTGTGCCGGCCTTCGGGTTCGATGCCTGCTTGGATTAGCAGATGATCTCAACTTCTTGATGAGCCGGCCTTCAGGTTCGATGCTTGCTTGGTTTAGCAGATGATCTCAACTTCGTGTTTAGTCGGCCGTCGGTTTCGATGCCTGCTTGGATTAGTAGATGTTCTTAACTGCGTGTTGAGCTGGCCTTCGGGTTCGATGCTCGCTTTTATTTAGTGAATGCCTGCTTGGATTAGCAGATGTTCTCAACTCATGTTGAGTCGGCGTTCGGGTTCGATGCCTGCTTTGATTAACAGATGATCTCAACTTCGTGTTGATTCAGCCTTCGGTTACGATGCCTGCTTGGATTAGTAGATGTTCTCAACAGCGTGTTGAGTCGGCCTTCGGGTTCGATGCTCTCTTTTATTTAGCGAACGCATGCTTGGATTAGCAGATTTCTCAATTTCGTGTTGATTCGGCCTTCGGGTTCGATGCTCGCTTTTATTTAGTGAATTCCTGTTTGGATATACAGATGTTCTCAACTTTGTGTTGAGTCGGCCTTCAGGTATGATGCTCGCTTTTATTTAGGGAATGCCTGCTTGGATTAGCAGATGTTCTCAACTTTGTGTTGAGTCGACCTCCGGGTTCGATGCCTGCTTGGATTAGCATATGATTTGAACTTCGTGTTCAGTCGGCCTTCGGTTTTGATGCCTGCTTGGAATAGTAGATGTTCTCAACTGCGTGTTGAGCCAGCCTTCCGGTTCGATGCTCGCTTTTATTTAGAAAATGCCTGCTTGGATTAGCAGATGTTCTAAACTCGTGTTGAGCCGGCATTCGGGTTCGATGCCTGCTTGGATTAACAAATGATCTCAACTTTGTGTTGAGCCGTCCTTCGTTTACGTTGCCTGCGTGGATTAGTAGATGTTCTCAACTGCGTGTTGAGCCAACCTTCGTGATTGATGCTCTCTTTTATTTAGTGAATGCCTGCTTGGATAAACAGATTTCTTAACTTTATGTTGAGCCGGCCTTCGGGTTCTATGCTCGCTTTTATTTAGTGAATTCCTGTTTGGATTAGTAGATGTTCTCAACTTCGTTTTGAACCGGCCTTCGGGTTCGAAGTTTGCTTTTATTTAGCGAACTCCTGCTTGGATTAGTAGATGTTCTCAACTTTGTGTTGAGTCGGCCTTCGGGTATGATGCTCACTTTTATTTAGGGAATGCCTGCTTGGATTAGCGTATGATCTCAACTTTGTGTTATACCAACCTTCAGGTTCGATGCCTTCTTGGATTAGCAGTTGTTCTCAACTTCGTGTTGAGTCGGCCTCCGGGTTCGATGCCTGCTTCGATTAGCAGATGATCTCAGCTTCGTGTTGAATCGGCCTTCGGTTTCGATGCCTGCTTAGATTAGCAGATGTTCTCAACTGCGCGTTGAGCCGGACTTCGGGTTCCATGCTCGCTTTTATTTAGCAAATGCCTGCTTGAATTAGCAGATGTTCTCAACTTCATGTTGAGCCGGCTTTCGGGTTTGATGCTTGTTTTTATTTAGCGAATGCCTGCTTGGATTAGCAGATGTTCTCAACTTTGTGTTGAGCCGGCCTTCTGGTTTGATGCTTGCTTTTATTTAGCGAATGCCTGCTTGGATTAGCAGATGATCTCAACTTCCTGTTATGCCGGTCTTCGGGTTCGATGCATGCTTGTATTAGCAGATGTTCTCAACTTTGTGTTGAGTCGGCCTTCGGGTTCGATGCCTGCTTGGATTAACAGATGATCTCAGCTTCGTGTTGAACCGGCCTTCGGTTTCGATGCTTGCTTGGATTAGCAGATGTTCTCAACTGCGCGTTAAGCCGGAATTCGGGTTCCATGCTCGCTTTTATTTATCAAATGCCTGCCTGAATTAGCAGATGTTCTCATCTTCGTGTTGAGCCGGCCTTCGGGTTCGATGCTAGCTTTTATTTAGAGAATGCCTACTTGGATTAGCAGATGTTCTCAACTTCGTATTAAGCTGGCCTTCGGCTTCGATGCTCACTTTTATTTAGTGAATTCCTGCTTGGATTAGCAGATGTTCTCAACATCGTCTTGAGCCGACCTTCGGGTTCAATGCTCACTTTTATTCAGTGAATGCTTGCTTAGACTAGCAGATGTTCTCAACTTCGTGTTGAGCCGACCTTCGGGTTCGATGCTCACTTTTATTTAGAGAATGGCTGCTTAGATTATCAGATGTTCTCAACTTTGTTATGAGCCGGCCTTCGGGTTTGATGCCTACTTGGATTAGCAGATGATTTCAACTTTGTGTTGAGCAGGCCTTCGGTTTCGATGCCTGCTAGGATTAGTATATTTTCTCAACTGCGTGTTGAGCCGGCCTTCGGGTTTGATGCTCGCTTTTATTTAGTGAATGCCTGCTTGGACTAGCAGATGTTCTCAACTTCGTGTTGGTTCAGCCTTCGGGTTCGATGCTCGCTATTATTTAGAGAATGGCTGCTTGGATTATCAGATGTTCTCAACTTTGTTATGAGTCGGCCTTCGGATTCGATGCCTGCTTGGATTAGCAGATGATCTCAACTTCGTGTTGAGTCGGCCTTCGGTTTCGATGCCTGCTAGGATTAGTATATGTTCTCAACTGCGTGTTAAGCCGACCTTCGTGTTCGACGCTCTCTTTTATTTAGCGAATGCCTGCTTGGATTAATAAATTTCTCAACTTCGTGTTAAGCCGACCTTCGGGTTCGACGCTCACTTTTATTTAGTGAATTCCTGCTTGGATTAACAGATGTTCTCAACTTCGTGTTGAGCCGGCCTTCAGGTTCGATGCTTGCTTTTATTTAGCGAATGCCTGCTTCAATTAACAGATGTTCTCAACTTTTTGTTCATCCAGCCTTCGGGTTTGATGCTCGCTTTTATTTAGCGAATGCCTGCTTGGATTAGCAGATGATCTCAACTTCGTGTTATGCCAGCCTTCGGTTTCGATGCCTGCTTGGATAAGCAGATGTTCTCAACTTCGTGTTGAGTCGGCCTTCGGGTTCGATGCCTGCTAGGATTAGCAGATGATCTCAGCTTTGTGTTGAACCGGTCTTCGGTTTCGGTGCCTGCTTGTATTAGAAAATGTTCTTAACTGCGTGTTGAGATGGACTTCAGGTTCCATGCTCGCTTTTATTTAGCGAATGCCTGCCTAAATTAGCAGAGGTTCTGATCTTCGTGTTGAGCCGGCCTTCGGGTTCGATGCTCTCTTTTATTTAGCGAATGCCTGCTTGGATTAGCAGATGTTCTCAAATTCGTTTTGAGTTGGCCTTCAAGTTCGATGCTCGCTTTTATTTAGTGAATGCCTGCTTGGATTAGCAGATGTTCTCAACATCGTGTTGAGCCGACCCTCGGGTTCGATGCTCGTTTTTATTTAGTGAATTCCTGCTTGGACTAGCAGATTTTCTCAACTTCGTGTTGAGTCGGCCTTTAGGTTCGACGCTCGCTTTTATTTAGAGAATTGTTGCTTGGATTATCAGATGTTCTCAACTTTGTTATGAGCCGGCCTTCGGGTTTGATGCCTACTTGGATTAGCAGATGATTTCAACTTTGTGTTGAGCAGGCCTTCGGTTTCGATGCCTGCTAGGATTAGTATATTTTCTCAACTGCGTGTTGAGCCGGCCTTCGGGTTTGATGCTCGCTTTTATTTAGTGAATGCCTGCTTGGACTAGCAGATGTTCTCAACTTCGTGTTGGTTCAGCCTTCGGGTTCGATGCTCGCTATTATTTAGAGAATGGCTGCTTGGATTATCAGATGTTCTCAACTTTGTTATGAGTCGGCCTTCGGATTCGATGCCTGCTTGGATTAGCAGATGATCTCAACTTCGTGTTGAGTCGGCCTTCGGTTTCGATGCCTGCTAGGATTAGTATATGTTCTCAACTGCGTGTTAAGCCGACCTTCGTGTTCGACGCTCTCTTTTATTTAGCGAATGCCTGCTTGGATTAATAAATTTCTCAACTTCGTGTTAAGCCGGCCTTCGGGTTCGACGCTCACTTTTATTTAGTGAATTCCTGCTTGGATTAACAGATGTTCTCAACTTCGTGTTGAGCCGGCCTTCAGGTTCGATGCTTGCTTTTATTTAGCGAATGCCTGCTTCAATTAACAGATGTTCTCAACTTTTTGTTCATCCAGCCTTCGGGTTTGATGCTCGCTTTTATTTAGCGAATGCCTGCTTGGATTAGCAGATGATCTCAACTTCGTGTTATGCCAGCCTTCGGTTTCGATGCCTGCTTGGATAAGCAGATGTTCTCAACTTCGTGTTGAGTCGGCCTTCGGGTTCGATGCCTGCTAGGATTAGCAGATGATCTCAGCTTTGTGTTGAACCGGTCTTCGGTTTCGGTGCCTGCTTGTATTAGAAAATGTTCTTAACTGCGTGTTGAGATGGACTTCAGGTTCCATGCTCGCTTTTATTTAGCGAATGCCTGCCTAAATTAGCAGAGGTTCTGATCTTCGTGTTGAGCCGGCCTTCGGGTTCGATGCTCTCTTTTATTTAGCGAATGCCTGCTTGGATTAGCAGATGTTCTCAAATTCGTTTTGAGTTGGCCTTCAAGTTCGATGCTCGCTTTTATTTAGTGAATGCCTGCTTGGATTAGCAGATGTTCTCAACATCGTGTTGAGCCGACCCTCGGGTTCGATGCTCGTTTTTATTTAGTGAATTCCTGCTTGGACTAGCAGATTTTCTCAACTTCGTGTTGAGTCGGCCTTTAGGTTCGACGCTCGCTTTTATTTAGAGAATTGTTGCTTGGATTATCAGATGTTCTCAACTTTGTTATGAGCCGGCCTTCGGGTTTGATGCCTGCTTGGATTAGCAGATGATTTCAACTTTGTGTTGAGCAGGCCTTCGGTTTCGATGCCTGCTAGGATTAGTATATTTTCTCAACTGCGTGTTGAGCCGGCCTTCGGGTTTGATGCTCGCTTTTATTTAGTGAATGCCTGCTTGGACTAGCAGATGTTCTCAACTTCGTGTTGGTTCAGCCTTCGGGTTCGATGCTCGCTATTATTTAGAGAATGGCTGCTTGGATTATCAGATGTTCTCAACTTTGTTATGAGTCGGCCTTCGGATTCGATGCCTGCTTGGATTAGCAGATGATCTCAACTTCGTGTTGAGTCGGCCTTCGGTTTCGATGCCTGCTAGGATTAGTATATGTTCTCAACTGCGTGTTAAGCCGACCTTCGTGTTCGACGCTCTCTTTTATTTAGCGAATGCCTGCTTGGATTAATAAATTTCTCAACTTCGTGTTAAGCCGGCCTTCGGGTTCGACGCTCACTTTTATTTAGTGAATTCCTGCTTGGATTAACAGATGTTCTCAACTTCGTGTTGAGCCGGCCTTCAGGTTCGATGCTTGCTTTTATTTAGCGAATGCCTGCTTCAATTAACAGATGTTCTCAACTTTTTGTTCATCCAGCCTTCGGGTTTGATGCTCGCTTTTATTTAGCGAATGCCTGCTTGGATTAGCAGATGATCTCAACTTCGTGTTATGCCAGCCTTCGGTTTCGATGCCTGCTTGGATAAGCAGATGTTCTCAACTTCGTGTTGAGTCGGCCTTCGGGTTCGATGCCTGCTAGGATTAGCAGATGATCTCAGCTTTGTGTTGAACCGGTCTTCGGTTTCGGTGCCTGCTTGTATTAGAAAATGTTCTTAACTGCGTGTTGAGATGGACTTCAGGTTCCATGCTCGCTTTTATTTAGCGAATGCCTGCCTAAATTAGCAGAGGTTCTGATCTTCGTGTTGAGCCGGCCTTCGGGTTCGATGCTCTCTTTTATTTAGCGAATGCCTGCTTGGATTAGCAGATGTTCTCAAATTCGTTTTGAGTTGGCCTTCAAGTTCGATGCTCGCTTTTATTTAGTGAATGCCTGCTTGGATTAGCAGATGTTCTCAACATCGTGTTGAGCCGACCCTCGGGTTCGATGCTCGTTTTTATTTAGTGAATTCCTGCTTGGACTAGCAGATTTTCTCAACTTCGTGTTGAGTCGGCCTTTAGGTTCGACGCTCGCTTTTATTTAGAGAATTGTTGCTTGGATTATCAGATGTTCTCAACTTTGTTATGAGCCGGCCTTCGGGTTCGATGCCTGCTTGGATTATTAGATGATCTCAACTTCGTGTTGAGCCGACCTTCGGTTTCGATGTCTGCTAGGATTAGTATATATTCTCAACTGCGTGTTGAGTCGGCCTTCGGGTTCGATGCTCGCTTTTATTTAGTGAATTCCTGCTTGGACTAGCAGATGTTCTCAACTTCGTGTTGAGCCAGCCTTCGGGTTCGATGCTCGGTTTTATTAAGAGAATGGCTGCTTGGATTATCAGATGTTATCAACTTTGTTATTAGCCGGACTTTGGGTTCGATGCGTGCTTCTATTAGCAGATGATCTCAACTTCGTGTTGAGCCGACCTTCAGTTTCGATGCCTGCTAGGATTAGTATATGTTCTCAACTGCGTGTTGAGTCGGCCTTCGTGTTCTATGCTCGCTTTTATTTAGCGAATGCCTACTTGGGTTAGCAGATGTTCTCAACTTTGTGTTGAGTCGGCCTTCGGGTTTGATTCTCGCTTTTCTTTAGCGAATGCCTGCTCGGATTAGCAGATGATCTCAACTTCGTGTTATGGCGGCCTTCGAGTTCAATGCCTGCTTGGATTAGCAGATGTTCTCAACTTCGTTTTGAATCGGCCTTTAGGTTCGATGCCTGCTTGGATTAGCAGATGTTCTCAACTTCGTCTATAGTCGGCCTTCGATTTCGATGCCTGCTAGGATTAGTATATGTTCTCAACTGCATGTTGAGCCGGCCTTCGGGTTCGATGCTCGCTTTTATTTAATGAATGCCTGCTTGGATTAGCAGATGTTCTCAACTTTCTATTGAGCCGGCCTTCGGGTTCGATGCCTGCTTGGATTAGCAGATGATCTCAACTTCGTGTTGAGCCGACCTTTGGTTTCGATGCCTGCTTGGATTAGTAGATGTTCTCAACTACATGTTGAGCCAGCCTTCGGGTTCGATGCTCGCTTTTATTTAGTCAATGCCTGCTTGGATTGGCAGATGTTCTAACCTTCGTGTTGAGCTGGCCTTCGGGTTCGATGCTCGCTTTTATTTAGTGAATGCCTACTTAGATTAGCAGATGTTCTAAACATCATGTTGAGACGAACTTCGGGTTCGATGCTATCTTTTATTTAGGGAATGCCTGCTTGGATTAGCAAATGTTCTCAACTTCGTGTTGAGCCAGCCTTCGGGTTCGAAGCTTGGTTTTATTTAGAGAATGGCTACTTGGATTTTCAGATGTTCTCAACTTTGTTATTAGTCCTCCTTCGGGTTCGATGCGTGCCTCGATTAGCAGATGATCTCAACTTCGTGTTGAGCCGGCCTTCGGTTTCTTGAAGATTGAAGATGGAGTACCTTTCATTCCCTGAAGATGAAGAACAGTTGTCAGAAGATTGCTTTGCTGTGAAGCTGTGGAAGCTGTTGATTTGCTTTCTTGACTGTCTGTTTCCTTTCTGTGCAACTGTATTGATGTGAATTGATTATTGTGATGCATTTAGATTAGGTCATATAGTTGAATAAGCCTAAGAGCATCCTAAGGGTTGAGTTTCTCCCCTTGCTTGTATTGCATTAGAGGTTGAGTTGCTCCCTCTGCTTGTATTTTTACTGTGTGGCTTTGCTTGCTGGTATTCAGTAGAGCTCTGCTCCCTTGCCTGTGTGCTTTGTGATTTGCTTGATGGCATCTTATTTTCCTTTATGATTGCAGTTATTCATACTTGGCTTGAGGTTGAGACGAGCTTGTGGAGGCTGATGCCCCACACACATTTCCTCCCTCACTTGCATTGCATGCATTTTACAGTCGTTTACTATTTACTGTTTAAGCTGATGCTTTATCTATTGCTGTTTATCATTGACATGATCCCCTAGGAATCTCACTTCCTTTGATAAGGAAGTGATGATTAGAACTTTAGGTTGAAACCTATGCATGATAACTTCTAGGAGATCCCTGTTTCAAACTTCAACCATAGGATGAATCCTTGGCATGACAACATTAGGGCTTGGTAGCCTCCCCATAGAGTTCGTTCTCTTATCGTCTCAAAAAAACAGTAAAAAACGTAATAAAGGCAAGTTAGTATAAGCGCGATACAAGCCTTAAGCTACTTGGGTAATGATAATTGAGTGGCCTCCTCTCAATCGTCTAGAATGTTTAGTATACGTCCTTTGGACGATATGCAACGCATTTGTTCCCAGGTCATAGTCTCTAGTGTTGTACAAACTACAGACAAACATAAAAAAACATTTCTTCCGTAAAAGACAGAAAACAAACTTCAAACCTTTTTGCCCCGTGGGCCCATAATTCAAAGGAAGCTTTTCTGAAGAAAAGAGTGTCGTTAACTCCCAGTTATACCGCAAACGGTAACGCCTAAGTTTCCAAGGGTCGAGCTGCGTACACCAAACTGCTGGAACTGTTTGTTAACCCTACTCGAAAACAGATGAATCTGATTCCCGTAATTCGTATTATCCCGAACTACGTAAGCTCGGATCTCTCAAGCCCGTTGAGAGTACGTAGGCACAATACTGATGTATTGGCGAGCCACCTTCCCCCATCACCTGTAGTTAGGCGAACTACGTTGACTCTGATTTCTCATTCTCTGATGAGAATACGTAGGCATAAAGTGCGACGCTTTGCCGAGTCATTTTCTTTTCTTTTCCGACCAGCCTTGATAGGTAGATAGTAAAATAAACCCGTCAGATAAACACAACAAGCGTGGATCCCATCGAGTACGATGGACGTGAGGGGTGCTACTACCTTCCCCTTGCGTAACCGACTCTCGAACCCAGACAATGGTTGCGATGACCTTGTCTTATACCTTTTCGTCAGGTTTTTCCGATCGTTTCCTTTCCCGTTCTGAGGGATAAATAATGAAAGGTGGCGACTCTTCTGTTTTGCCGACACCTTATTTTCGCGGTAGCGACAGCCGGCCTTCGGGTTCGATGCTCGCTTTTATTTAGAGAACGGCTGCTTGGATTATCAGATGTTCTTAACTTTATTATGAGCCGGCCTTCGGGTTCGATGCTTGCTTGGATTAGCAAATGATCTTAACTTCGTGTTGAGCCGGCCTTCGGTTTCGATGCCTGCTAGGATTAGTATATGTTCTCAACTGCGTGTTGAGTCGGCCTTCTGGTTCGATTCTCGCTTTTATTTAGTGAATGCCTGCTTGGACTAGCAGATGTTCTCAACTTCGTGTTGAGCCAGCCTTAGGATTCAATGCTCGATTTTATTTAGAGAATGGCTGCTTGGATTATTAGATGTTCTCAACTTTGTTATGAGCCAGCTTTCGGGTTCGATGCGTGCTTGGATTAGCATATTATTTCAACTTCATGTTGAGCCGGCCTTCGGTTTCGATGCCTGCTAGGATTAGTATATGTTCTCAACTGCGTGTTGAGCTGGCCTTAGTGTTCGATGGTCGCTTTTATTTAACGAATGCTTGCTTGGGTTAGCAGATGTTCTCAACTTCGTGTTGAGCCGACCTTCGGGTTCAATGCTTGCTTTTATTTAGCGAATGCCTGCTTGGATTAGCAGATGTTCTCAACTTTGTGTTGAGCTGGCCTTCGGGTTTGATGCTCGCTTTTATTTAGTGAATGCCTGCTTGGATTAGCAGATGATCTCAACTTCGTGTTATGGCGGCCTTCGGGTTCGATGCCTGCTTGGATTAGCAGATGTTCTCAACTTTATTTTGAGTCGGCCTTCGGGTTTGATGCCTGCCTGGATTAGCAGATGTTCTCAACTTCGTGTATAGTCGGCCTTCGGTTTCGATGCCTGCTAGGATTAGTATATGTTCTCAACTGCGTGTTGAGTCGGCTTTCGGGTTCGATGCTCGCTTTTATTTAGCGAATTCCTGCTTGGATTAGAAGATGTTCTCAACTTTCTGTTGAGCCGGCCTTCGGGTTCGATGCCTGCTTGGATTAGCAGATGATCTCAACTTCGTGTTGAGCCGACCTTTGGTTTCGATGCCTGCTTGGATTAGTAGATGTTCTCAACTACGTGTTGAGCCGACCATCGGGTTCGATGCTCGCTTTTATTTAGCGAATGCCTGCTTGGGTTAGCAGATGATCTCAACTTCGTGTTGAGCTGGCCTTAGGGTTTGATGCCTGCTTGGATTAGCAGATGTTCTCAACATTGTGTTGAGCCGGCCTTCGGGTTTGATGCCTCCTTGGATTAGAAGATGATCTCAACTTCGTGTTAAGCCGGCCTTCGGGTTCGATGCCTGCTTGGATTAGCAGCTGATCTCAACTTCGTGTTGAGCCGGCCTTCGGTTTCGATGCTCGCCTTTAATTAGCGAATGCCTGCTTGGATTAGCAGAAGTTCTCAACTTCGTGTTGAGCCGACCTTCGGTTTCAATGCCTGCTTGGATTAGCAGATGATCTCAACTTCGTGTTGACCCGGCCTTCGGTTTCGATGCCTGCTTGGATAAGAAGATGTTCTCAAATGCGTGTTGTGCTGACCTTCGGGTTCGATGCTCGCTTTTATTTAGCGACTGCCTGCTTGAATTAGCAAAGGTTCTCAAATTCGTGTTGAGCCGGCCTTCGGGTTCGATGCTCGCTTTTATTTGGTGAATTCCTGCTTGGATTAGCAGATCTTCTCAACTTCGTGTTGAGCCGGCCTTCAGGTTCGATGCTCACTTTTATTTAGCAAATTCCTGCTTGGATTAGAAGATGATCTCAACTTCGTGTTATGCCGGCCTTCGGGTTCGATGCCTGCTTGGATTAGAAGATGTTCTCAACTTCGTGTTGAGCCGGCCTTCAGGTTCAATGCCTGTTTGGATTAGCAGATGGTCTCAACTTCGTGTTGAACCGGCCTTCGGTTTCGATGCCTGCTTGGATTAGCAGATGTTCTCAACTGCATGTTCAGCCAGACTTCGGGTTCCATGCTCGCTTTTATTTAGCAAATGCCTGCTTGAATTAGCAGATGTTCTCAACTTCATGTTAAATCGGCCTTCATGTTTGATGCTCGCTTTTATTTACTGAATTCCTGCTTGGGTTAGCAGATGTGCTCAACTTCGTGTTATGCCGGCCTTCAGGTTCGATGCTCGCATTTATTTAGCGAATGCCTGCTTGGGTTAGCAGATGATCTCAACTTCGTGTTGAGCTGGCCTTAGGGTTCGATGCCTGCTTGGTTTAGCAGATGTTCTCAACTCCGTGTTGAGCCGGCCTTCGGGTTCGATACCTGCTTGGATTAGCAGATGATCTCAACTTTGTGTTGAACCGACCTTCGGTTTCGATGCCTGCTTGGATTAGCAGATGTTCTGAACTGCGTGTCGAGCTGGACTTCGGGTTCCATGCTCACATTTATTTAGCAAATGCCTGCTTGAATTAACAGATGTTCTCATCTTCGTGTTGAGTCGGCCTTCGGGTTCGATGCTCGCTTTTATTTTGCGAATGCTTGCTTGGATTAGCAGATGTTCTCAACTTCATGTTGAGCTGGCCTTCGGGTTCGATGCTCGCTTTTATTTAGTGAATGCCTGCTTAGATTAGCAGATGTTCTCAACTTCGTGTTGAGCCGGACTTCTGGTTCGATGCTCGCTTTTATTTAGAGAATGGCTACTTGGAATATCAGATGTTCCCAAATTTGTGTTGAGCCGACCATCGGGTTCGATACTCGCTTTTATTTAGCAAATCCCTGCTTGGATTATCAGTTATTATCAACTTCGTATTGAGCCTGCCTTTGGGTTCGATGCTCACTTTTATTTAGTGAATTCCTGCTTGGATTAACAAATGTTCTCAACTTCCTGTTGAATCGGCCTTCGGGTTCGATGCTCGCTTTTATTTAGCGAATGCCTGCTTGGATTAGCAGATGATCTCCATTTCGTGTTATGCCGGCCTTCAGGTTCGATGCCTGCTTGGATTAGCAGATGTTCTCAACTTTGTATTTAGCCGGCCTTCGGGTCCGATGCCTGCTTTGATTAGCAGATGATCTCAACTTCGTGTTTAACCGGCCTTCGGTTTCGATGCCTGCATGGATTAGCAGATGTTCTCAACTGCGTGTTGAGCCAAACTTTGGGTTCCATGCTTGCTTTTATTTAGAAAATGCCTGCTTGTATTAGCAGATGTTCTCATCTTCAAGTTGAGCTGGCCTTCGGGTTCGATGCTCGCTTTTATTTAGCGAATGCCTGCTTGGATTAGCAAATGTTCTCAACTTCGTGTTGAGCTGGCCTTCGGGTTCGATGCTCGCTTTTATTTAGTGAATGCCTGCTTGGATTAACAGATGTTCTTAACTTTATGTTGAGTCGGCCTTCGGGTTTGATTCTCTCTTTTATTTAGCGAATGCCTGCTTGGATTAGCAGATGATCTAACCTTCGTGTTATGTCGGCCTTTGGGATCGATGCCTGCTTGGATTAGCAGATGTTTTCAACTTTATGTTGATTCGGTCTTCAGGTTCGATGCCTACTTGGATTAGCAGATGATCTCAACTTTTTTTTGAACCGGCCTTGGGTTTCGATGCCTGCTTGGATTAGCAGATGTTCTCAACTGCATGTTGAGCCGAACTTCGGGTTCGATGCCTGGTTGGATTAACAGATGTTCTCAACTTCGTGTTGAGCCGGCCTTCGGGTTCAATGCTCGCTTTTATTTAGAGAATGGATACTTGGATTATCAGATGTTCTCAAATTTGTGTTGAGCCGGCCATCGGGTTCGATAATCGCTTTTATTTAGCGAATGCCTGCTTGGATTAGCAGATATTATCAACTTCGTTTTGAGCCTGCCTTTGGGTTCGATGCTCACTTTTTTTTAGCGAACGCCTGCTTTGATTAACAGATGTTCTCAAATTCTTGTTAAGCCGGCCTTCGGGTTCGATGCTCACTTTTATATAGCGAATTCCTGCCTTGATTAGCAGATGTTCTCAACTTCATGTTGAGCCAGCCTTTGGGTTCGATGCTTGCTTTTTTTTAGCGAATGCCTGCTTGGGTTAGCAGATGATCTCAACTTCGTGTTGAGCTGGCCTTAGGGTTTGATGCCTGCTTGGATTAACAGATGTTCTCAACATTGTGTTGAGCCGGCCTTCGGGTTTGATGCCTCCTTGGATTAGAAGATGATCTCAACTTCGTGTTAAGCCGGTCTTCGGGTTCGATGCCGGCTTGGATTAGCAGCTGATCTCAACTTCGTGTTGAGCCGGCCTTCGGTTTCGATGCTCGCCTTTAATTAGCGAATGCCTGCTTGGATTAGCAGAAGTTCTCAACTTCGTGTTGAGCCGGCCTTCGATTTCGATGCCTGCTTGGATTAGCAGATGATCTCAACTTCGTGTTGAGCCGGCCTTCGGTTTCGATGCCTGCTTGGATAAGTAGATGTTCTCAAATGCGTGTTGTGCCGACCTTCGGGTTTGATGCTCGCTTTTATTTAGCGAATGCCTGCTTGAATTAGCAAAGGTTCTCAACTTCGTGTTGAGCCGGCCTTCGAGTTCGATGTTTGCTTTTATTTAGTGAATTCCTGCTTGGATTAGCAGATCTTCTCAACTTCGTGTTGAGCCGGCCTTCAGGTTCGATGCTCGCCTTTATTTAGCGAATGCCTGCTTGGATTAGCAGATGATCTCAACTTCGTGTTATGCTGGCCTTCGGGTTCGATGCCTGTTTAGATTAGAAGATGTTCTCAACTTCGTATTGAGCTGGCCTTCAGGTTCAATGCCTGTTTCGATTAGCAGATGATCTCAACTTCATGTTGAACCGGCCTTCGGTTTCGAAGCCTGCTTGGATTAGCAGATGTTCTCAACTGCATGTTGAGCCGGACTTCGGGTTCCATGCTCGCTTTTATTTAGCAAATGCCTGCTTGAATTAGCAGATGTTCTCATCTTCGTGTTGAGCTGGCCTTCGGGTTCGATGCTCGCTTTTATTTAGCGAATGCCTGCTTGGATTAGCAGATGTTCTCAACTTCGTGTTAAGCTGGCCTTCGGGTTCGATGCTCGCTTTTATTTAGTGAATGCCTGCTTGGATTAACAGATGTTCTTAACTTTATTTTGAGCCGGCCTTCGGGTTTGATGCTCTCTTTTATTTAGCGAATGCCTGCTTGGATTAGCAGATGATCTAACCTTCGTGTTATGTCGGCCTTCGGGATCGATGCCTGCTTGGATTAGTAGATGTTTTCAACTTCGTGTTGATCCGGTCTTCAGGTTCGATGCCTACTTGGATTAGCAGATGATCTCAACTTTTTTTTGAACCAGCCTTGGGTTTCGATGCTTGCTTGGATTAGCAGATGTTCTCAACTGCATGTTGAGCCGAACTTCGGGTTCGATGCCTGGTTGGATTAGCAGATGTTCTCAACTTCGTGTTGAGCCGGCCTTCGGGTTCAATGCTCGCTTTTATTTAGAGAATGGATACTTGGATTATTAGATGTTCTCAAATTTGTGTTGAGCCGGCCATCGGGTTCGATAATCGCTTTTATTTAGCGAATGCCTGCTTGGATTAGCAGATATTATCAACTTCGTTTTGAGCCTGCCTTCGGGTTCGATGCTCACTTTTTTTTAGCGAACGCCTGCTTGGATTAACAGATGTTCTCAAATTCTTGTTAAGCCAGCCTTCGGGTTCGATGCTCACTTTTATATAGCGAATTCCTGCCTTGATTAGCAGATTTTCTCAACTTCGTGTTGAGCCAGCCTTTGGGTTCGATGCTTGCTTTTTTTTAGCGAATGCCTGCTTGGGTTAGCAGATGATCTCAGCTTCGTGTTGAGCTGGCCTTAGGGTTTGATGCCTGCTTGGATTAGCAGATGTTCTCAACATTGTGTTGAGCCGGCCTTCGGGTTTGATGCCTCCTTGGATTAGAAGATGATCTCAACTTCGTGTTAAGCCGGCCTTCGGGTTCGATGCCTGCTTGGATTAGCAGCTGATCTCAACTTCGTGTTGAGCTGGCCTTCGGTTTTGATGCTCGCCTTTAATTAGCGAATGCCTGCTTGGATTAGCAGAAGTTCTCAACTTCGTGTTGAGCTGGCCTTCGGTTTCGATGCCTGCTTGGATTAGCAGATGATCTCAACTTCGTGTTGAGCCGGCCTTCGGTTTCGATGCCTGCTTGGATAAGTAGATGTTCTCAAATGCGTGTTGTGCCGACCCTCGGGTTCGATGCTCGCTTTTATTAAGCGAATGCCTTCTTGAATTAGCAAAGGTTCTCAACTTCGTGTTAAACCGGCCTTCGGGTTCGATGCTCGCTTTTATTTAGTGAATTCCTGCTTGGATTAGTAGATCTTCTCAACTTCGTGTTGAGCCGGCCTTCAGGTTCGATGCTCGCTTTTATTTAGCAAATGCCTGCTTCGATTAGCAGATGATCTCAACTTCGTGTTATGCTGGCCTTCGGGTTCGATGCCTGCTTGGATTAGAAGATGTTCTCAACTTCGTGTTGAGCCGGCCTTCAGGTTCAATGCCTGTTTGGATTAGAAGATGATCTCAACTTCGTGTTGAACCGACCTTCGGTTTCGATGCCTGCTTGGACTAGCAGATGTTCTCAACTGCATATTGAGCCGGACTTCGGGTTCCATGCTCGCTTTTATTTAGCAAATGCCTGCTTGAATTAGCAGATGTTCTCATCTTCGTCTTGAGCCGGCCTTCGGGTTCGATGCTCGCTTTTATTTAGCGAATGCCTGCTTGGATTAGCAGATGTTCTCAACTTTGTGTTGAGCTAGCCTTCGGGTTCGATGCTCGCTTTTATTTAGCGAATGCCTGCTTGGATTAGCCAATTTTCTCAACTTCGTGTTGAGCTGGCCTTCGGGTTTGATGCTCGCTTTTATTTAGGGAATGCCTGCTTGGATTAGCAGATGTTCTCAACTGCGTGTTGAGCCGGACTTCGGGTTCCATGCTCGCTTTTATTTAGCAAATGCCTGCTCGAATTAGCAGATGTTCTCAACTTCGTGTTGAGCCGACCTTCGGTTTCGATGCTCACCTTTAATTAGCGAATGCCTGCTTGGATTAGCAGAAGTTCTCAACTTCGTGTTGAGCCGACCTTCGATTTCGATGCCTGCTTGGATTAGCAGATGATCTCAACTTCGTGTTGAGCCGGCCTTCGGTTTCGATGCCTGCTTGGATAAGTAGATGTTCTCAAATGCGTGTTGTGCCGACCTTCGGGTTCGATGCTCGCTTTTATTTAGAGAATGCCTGCTTGAATTAGCAAATGTTCTCAACTTCGTGTTGAACCGGCCTTCGGGTTCGATGCTCGCTTTTATTTAGTGAATTCCTGCTTGGGTTAGCAGATGTTCTCAACTTTGTGTTGAGCCGGCCTTCGGGTTCGATGTTCACTTTTATTTAGCGAATGCCTGCTTGGATTAGTAGAGGATCTCAACTTCGTGTTATGCCGGCCTTCGGGTTCGATGTCTGCTTGGATTAGCAGATGTTCTCAACTTCGTGTTGAGCCGGCCTTCGGGTACGATGCCTGCTTGGATTAGCAGATGATCTCAACTTCGTGTTGAACCGGCCTTCGGTTTCGATGCCTGCTTGGATTAGCAGATGTTATAAACTGCGTGTTGAGTCGGAGTTCGGGTTCCATGCTCGCTTTTATTTAGCAAATGCCTGCTTGACTTAGCAAATGTTCTCATGTTCGTGTTGAGCCAGCCTTCGGGTTCGATGCTCGCTTTTATTTAGCTAATGCCTGCTTGGATTAGCAGATGTTCTCAACTTCGTGTTGACCTAGCCTTCGGGTTTGATGCTCGCTTTTATTTAGTGAATGGCTGCTTGGATTAGCAGATGTTCTCAACATCGTGTAGAGTCGACCATCGGGTTCGATGCTCTCTTAGATTTAGTGAATGCCTGCTTGGATTAGCAGATGTTCTCAACTTCGTGTTGAGCCGGCCTTCGGGTTCGATGCTCGCTTTTATTTAGAGAATGGCTGCTTGGATTATCAGATGTTCTCAAATTTGTGTTGAACTGGCCATCGGGTTCGATACTCGCTTTTAATTAGCGAATGCCTGCTTGGATTAGTAGATATTATCAACTTCGTGTTGAGCCTTCTGTCGCTTCCGCGAAAATAAGGTGCCGGCAAAACCGAAGAGTCGCCACCTTTCGTTATTTATCCCTCAGAATGGGAAAGGAAACGATCGGAAAAACCTGACGAAAAGGTATAAGACAAGGTCATCGCAACCATTGTCTGGGTTCGGGAGTCGGTTACGCAAGGGGAAGGTATTAGCACCCCTCACGTCCATCGTACTCGATGGGATCCACGCTTGTTGGTTTGTCTCCGGGTGAAAAATAATTTATCTACGGCTGCTAAATCTAAACGGAAAGAAACTGACTCCATAGAGCGTCGCACTCTATGCCTACGTATTCTCATCAGAGAACGAGAAATCAGAGTCAACGTAGTTCGGGAAACTACGGGGAATTTTGCTCGACAAGACGTCGCGTCTTGGGCCTACGTATTCTCGTCAGAGAAATCAGAGCATGACGTAGTTCAGGCTAACTACGGGTAAACAAAGGTGTTCTCGGTTACACGGGGGTGAGAGAAAAGGTTGACGATACTAGCGTACGCATTCTAGCAGTTAGGTGTATGTTGCTCGACCATCGGAGACTTAGGCGTACCTGTTTGCGGTAGAACGGACGTAGTATGTCGGGTTTTAAAGGTATGGGAACCTATGGAACTTAGAACTACGGTCTGGTCTCAATTGCGCTCGGGCAAGAGAAAAGGATAACATCAGTCGTCAGCGGGGAAGTCTCGATCGCACGGCAGCGAGAGAACAAAGAGGTTAGTTGTTAGTGTGCTCGCTAGGATATCGCATCCTATGCCTACATATTCTCATCATAGAAAATCAGAGCAGCTGTAGTTCGGCCTACTACAGCTAAACGGGGAAACGGGAAAAAGGGAAAAGGGAGCTCGCTAGGATGTCGCATCCTATGCCTACGTACTCTCGTCCGGTACGAGAGATCAGAGCAAACGTAGTTCGACGGGAAAACGAGTCTCGATTGCACGGGGGCAAGAGAAGGGGTCTCGATCGCCTGAACGCGAGAGAAAAGGGGTTTCGATCGCACGGGGGCGAGAGCAAAGTGGAAGCAGGCTTACGCCTAAACGGGAAGTAACTCGGGACACACACGCAAGAACCTAAGACGTAGGAGTGAATGCGTCGCATGTCACCCAAAGGGTACCATACTAGACATCCTAGACGATTGAGAAGAAACTCCTCAACTGTCATTTCCTACGTATCTAACGATACAGCTCACAACACTCGACGGTTGCCTGAAGACTTGAAGAAGACGATGATGATGTTGAACGAAGCAGCTCCTGGGCTCCTAACACGCGCGCAAGCTCCATTCCAATCTTCTCCTCTCTGGATCCTTGATGATGACGCTTGAATCAAGAACAATGTAACACTTAGACCGTCATGGTTCGACTTATATGAGAAATCGAACTCTAAGAGGTAGCGTATTGATATCCGTGTCAAAGACAAGATAGAGAAATGATATCGAAAATCATTCTCCAATTGAATCGTGTGACACGGCCAGCCAAAAATAAAATCGAAGATAAAATCAGATAGAAACGAAAATAGGAGAGAAATCCAACGCAGAATGGAAATAAAACGCTACTAAAAATTAGCAATTAACTTCTACTAGAAAGCATTCTGAGAAATATTAAAAGGAAATGCGTATAGGAAAATAAAATGGAAATTCTATATAAAATCCTATACTATTCTATAAGAAAAAAAAATCTATGATAATATCTATATATTCTATATTAAAAATTTATAGTAAAAAAAAATGCATAATATTCTAAAACTATAAACTATAATCCTTAAGAAAAAATAGAAAAATAAAATCTACAATTATTCATCCAATACAAGGGAGAAATTAAAAATAAAAGGGGAGGGTACAATCTGCAAACTGGTGTATATGCAGAGAAAAAACAGGGCCCAGCCCACAAAACAATGGTCAGAAAAAAAATAAAAACAAATACACTAAAGGGGGGGTGCGCGCAGGGACATAGGTGTGCAGGAATTAAATGTTGTTGGGCTTGGGTTCAGCCCATTCGTGACACACACACAAAGAAAAAGAGAAAAAAAACAAACAAGGGGCGGGGGTGCGCGCAGCAACTGAGGGGTGTAATCCAAAAATTCGCTGTTGGGCTTGGCCCAATCCCCACCTGTCCATGACCTTTCCCCTCCTCTTCTCAATCCTACCTCAGAAACCCTAATTTCTCTTCTCTCCTTCTCCACCCGGCCGCCGCCGTCTAACACCTCCCTCTCCCTCCGTTCAATCTTCTTTCGTCTCAACCTTTCTCCTCTACTTCTTCCACAACCTTGTGTCGCTTGCGCGAAAATAAGGTGCCGGTATGACAGAAGAGTCGCCACCTTTCGTTATTTATCCCTCAGAGCGGGAAAGGAAACGATCGGAAAAACCTGACGAAAAAGGATAAGACAAGGTCATCGCAACCATTGTCTGGGTTCGGGAGTCGGTTACGCAAGGGGAAGGTATTAGCACCCCTCACGTCCGTCGTACTCGACGGGATCCTCGCTTGTGGTTTACTTGGACGGGTTGGTTTTATTCTATCTACCTATCAAGGATGGCTGAAAAAGAAAAGAAAAATGACTCGGCAAAGCGTCGCACTTTATGCCTACGTATTCTCATCAGAGAATGAGAAATCAGAGTCAACGTAGTTCGGCCTACGAAGGATTACGGGGAAAGGTTGCTCGCTAGGATATCGCATCCTATGCCTACGTACTTCCACACTGCATGGAAGATCAGAGCAAACGTAGTTCGGGAAACTACGGTTTATTTCCTGCTTTGAAAGAAGTGTTTTTTATTGTGTTTGCGATTTCAACCGCACTAGAGACTATGACCTGAGAGTGAATGCGTCGCATGTCACCCAAAGGGTACCATACTAAACATCCAGACTGTGGAAAAGGAACTCTCCCACAATCCTTTCTCAGATAGCTTAAGGCTCGTAACGTACGAAAGAAATCATTCATGATTACTGTACCTTAAACTGATTTGAGATGAGAAGAGAATAGGCCCAACTAGGAGGGAGACTATCAAGTCCTACTGTTATCATGCCATGGATTCATCCTATGGTTGAGGTTTGAACAGGGAACTCCTAGAAGTTGTCATGCATAGGTTTCAACTTAAAAGTCTATCATCAAATCCTTATCAAAGGAAATGAGAGTCCTAAGGGATCATGTCAATGATACACCAAAACAGACAAAGCATCAGCTTAACAGTAAAATGCATGCAATGCAAGTGAGGGAGGAAATGTGTGTGGGGCTTCATCCTCCACAAGCTCATCTCAACCTCAAGCCAGTCATGAAATAACAGTAATCATACTGAAAAATAAACAACATGCTATCAAGCAATGAACAGATAAAAGAAATGAAGTGCCATCAGGCAAACAAACCACATGCTTGAGAAAGAAATCATCTAAGCTCTAATCCTAACCCTAAAACAAAACCCAAATCAAATCTAAGCAAAGCCCTAAAGCAAAACCCTAAACAAGAGAAATCAATCCCAGCCTTCAAGCTTCAAAAACAAGCTTACCAAAGAAAGGGAGCTAAGTAGGCAGACTCATAGTGCCCTCCTCAGGAAAGCACTAGGAGGCTTATACTCAGGAATCATATCCTATGTGGCTCAACAACTGTGATCAGTTTACATTCCTCCTCAGGAGAAATTAAACTCACATGAAGGCTCCAACATCATTGGATACTTAAGAAATCCTAGATGAACTAAGTGAATAGACCCATAGGACCTTCCTCAGGAAAGTACTAGGAGGCTTCCACTTAGGAATCGTATCCCATGTGGCTCAACAACTGTGATCAGTTTACATTCCTCCTCAGGAGAAATTAAACTCACATGTTGGCGCCAACATCATTGGATACTTAAGAAATCCTAGATGAACTAGTGGAACTAAGTGAATAGACCCATAGGACCTTCCTCAGGAAAGTACTAGGAGGCTTCCACTTAGGAATCGTATCCCATGTGGCTCAACAACTGTGATCAGTTTACATTCCTCCTCAGGAGAAATTAAACTCACATGTTGGCTCCAACATCATTGGATACTTAAGAAAGAGGTGAGAATAAAGAATGAAAGGCATCCATAGTGCCTTCCTCAGGAAAGTACCATGAATTTCCCTCAAACTTCAGGATCTCAAACCTCACAAACAGAGAACAAGCTCCAACCTCTGGGTCTCTGGATCTTGATCTTCAATCTTCATCATGCTCCTTCAACAAGGTCTTCAAGACAAACTAAGCCCCACAACAAATTCCCAAAAGACAAACCCCAAAGATAGGCAAGCAACACAGACAGTCAATATAATCAGTCCTATTCAGAAAATAGCTAAAAATACTAAAACAAGGGGGAAAAATCTAACAACTATTCACTAGGGTCTATAACACCTACCCATAACATCCCTATATACCCATACCCAAAAATCAAGACAAAACTCTCAAAAGGAAATGAATTACTTCACCTATGCATAACCTAAACCCTAATTTGGTACCCTAATGCTAACCTAATTAAGCTAATCAAATTTTAATCTAAAAATCATGAAATAAATCCTATCGGAAACTATGATTCAATATCTAATCACACTAAAAAGAATGGCTCAAAAAGATTAAGAGGAAGTCCTAAACTAAATTCTACAAAATTGAGTATCAAACTAAACATATTTAAAAGCTATTTAAAAGAATAATATTCTAAAAATACTAAACTAAAAATAAAATGGAATTTTTATTATTATTAATTTTCTAGACAAAATTATAAACCTATAGAAAAAACAAGAATTAAAAAATATCTATTTTCCAATTTTCTATGAATTTTATAATATGCACGAAAAATTAAAGAAATGAAAATCAAAGAATTAAAATAAATGGGAAGGGGGGTGTTAAAATGAAAGGCGCCCAGTTGATATTCAGATGGGCCCAGGAGATGGTGGTGCGAATAGCAGCGCGTTAAGCCCATTATGAATCAGAAAAATTACTTGAAAATTAAAAGAAAAATAATTAAAGGTTCGGTGCAATTAGTAAGGGTTTTTAGTTCATTTTTGGATTGGGCCGTGCGAGGGGGTGTGGGTATCAAAGTTCGCTGAGGCCCAGAATTATTCATTTAATTAAACGCTGCGTTGCAGCTGGGAGACTTCCCTTCGCTTTCTCGTTTAAATCGTGGCCGTTAGATGGAATTAAGGAGTCAAATATCCAGGGGTGATCCAACGGCTAATGGATCGTCTTCTCCAAACACATGTTAGGGTTTCAGCAACACAACACTCATGCGTGATTCTTCTCCAGCCTCGTGCTCCCTCATTACTCAATGAAATCACAAACTTCCAAAGGCAAAAGTGTTCTACTGATTACCATGAACACGACCTTACTCATAACTTTCTCTGAAACGCCTTGTATCGTCCCAACAGAATGCGCAAAACCTAGGGTTCCAACCTAATTTACTGATATCAATCTTGATTGAACTCAAATCCAGTGATGTAATCTTGTTCTACACGTTATCCTAACCAAACTATGCTATATCATGATCATCAAAACTCAATACACAGCTTATTCTTAAACTTGCAAGAAACGGCACCCTGCCACGAAACCTCATAGAATCTCCTCTAAGTTTCAGAAAATGATCAACTAACCTAGTATGTTAACTTTTTACCTAGAATTCTGACAGTATGCACATAAATAAGGATCTATGGTGAAAGTTTCAAACCTGTCAAGTGGTGATGGTGGAGATGTGTAGAGATGGTTTCAAGTCTTGTAATTGCTTCCAAGGAATCCTCTAATGGTGTAGAGGTTTCTGTTTGCAAGAATCTTGAAGGAGAAAGCTTGTAGGTGGAGAAATGGAATCTTGCTTGATTTTGAAGGAACCTTGAAATCCACTTCTCTCCCTCACTCTTCACCAATGAATTCACCAACCTTGACCAACCTTTTATCTCACCTTGATCCACTTGTTATATAACAACCAATAGAACCACCTAGAAACTTATGGAATCATCTAGAAAGTAATGGAACTTCTCTTGTAATGACATATTGGTATCATCTCATATCATGTATTAAGCCTCTTAACTTTGTGTCAAAAACTCCTTACATGAGATATTGGGATTGAATGAGTGAAAAACAAGCTTAACCTTGCCTTATGCCAAGTTTTCCAAAGGTTCCTTATTATGCAAGTAACAACTTTACAAAGTAACATCCATTTTAAGACCTCAAATCAAAAATCTATTTGCACCATTGTTTTTAAAATGATGCTTGGATTCAAAATGACATATTGGATGACCTATTTTGGATTTGTGGATCTCCCAAACCAATTTCCAACTTGGATCCATTTAACTTATAAGTCATTTTTAGGTCATTTTCAACCATTCTTGTAAATCCTTGCTACAAGCTTTTTCAACAACTTATGACCACTTTTCTAGGCTTAAAATGCCATTTTGAACAACTTTGATGTTTTGAGTGTTTTCATTTGAGGCATGGAAATAGGAGATATGGCCTTTGCATAAAATGACCTATAACTTCCAAATGACCAAAATACCCCTGTCTTGTTTAAACCATAAGTTGAGTTCTACAAATCCTATCAAGGACTTCTAGTACTCTATAGAAATCTAAGAAGATGCTCTTCAACATTCATGTTGACCAAGAGATCATAGGAATCATCCTACTAGGGAAAAGGTTGTCTGCAAGATGGGTGACTTTCAAGGACCCAGATTCACACACCTCAGATGACCTGTAATTTGTCAAAACCATAACTTGAGCTCTGCACATCCTATCAAGGACTTCTACCACTCAAATTAAATCTAAGAACAATCTCTACAACATTCATGTTGTGTGGAAGATGAGATATCAATCACATCTTGAGCTAGAACTGCCTGGAAGATGGGGATCAAATTAGGGTTTTTTCACTGACAATCCTTGGAAACCCTGACTTAAAACTTCTCAAACTCCTCAATCATGATGAGTTGGTCTAGGAATCATCTTTATAACATCTCCATACATCATTCCATGATCTCATGGCCCTTGGATTAGGTCTCAACCTTCTCCAAATCTTCAGCTGAACTAGGATTGACCCAGTCAAAACCCTAATTCTACCATTCATGGTTGAATCTTCTGAATTCTTGCACAATGACCTCTCTGGGCTTCATAATGGCTTTCAAGACATCTCATAGGCTTTCTCAAAGCTTCAAGTTCATTCTCAAAGTCTCAGAACCATCTGAAGAGCTCCCACAACTCTCAAGTTAGGAGGCACACAACCTTGGTTTCAATCAATTCCTCTAAGGATCTCCTGAACTTTTTGATGAAGGTATCAAACTTCAAACACTTGATGGATAAATAATTGTTGGTCAAATTTTGGGGTGCAACACCTTGCACTAACCTCATCTCTCTCTGCTTCAAATCCTTCAATCGTTATCACCTAGCAAGCTTCGGACCTGGAAAGAAAAGAAGTGTGAAGATAATGGCGATCTGAAGTTCGATAGGAGTCTCTTGAGGAACACGTTGAAGATGAGAGGATCTGGAATCCGGGATGCAGTTGCTATAGATTGCATGTTGTGAATTGATGATGGTGAAGAGGCGACGTAGATCTTTGAAGCAAATCTGGAAAAAAGTAAGAGCCAGTGGATGAACACGTTGAAGGATTCGTGAAGATTACTGGAGTTTGTTGAAGGCTCCCTTGAAGGTTTTGCAGGTGGTGATCAAGATGTGAACGACGCTGGTCTTCGAAGGTTGAACGGGATGAATCTTGATGAATATTCTAGAAAACTAGGATGAACAAATGAAGGTGGTTGACGAATGCTGATGATTTCTAGCGAGTGTTCTGGAAGAAGACTGAAGAAATCTGGCGAGTTCTTGATCGGAAATTGATGAGTTCTTTGAAGGTTCTTGGAGAATGGATGAATGTTCATCGTTCTGGGAAAATCTCACAAGATTGGTGAAGGTTCTTGTGAGTTCTTGATAAAATCTCCGATGAACACGAGCGGAGGAGTCAAACATTGATGATTTTCTGGCGAATCTGGACGAACATAGATGAGGATCTTGCAAAAACTGGGAAATGATGAATGTGATGAACTCCGTATGAAGTTTTCGGCGACCTCTTGTGATTTCCGTCGAAGATACAAACAGACCCTGAAGATCATTGGTGAAACATTGCTGAACATCTTGGTGCGTTCTTTGCAGTTTCCGGCGAGCCTCCGGCGACGGTTGCGGTGGCCGGAGGCGGTTGCATGGCCGGCGGCAGGGTCTCCGGTGAGGGATGCAGGTGTCACTCAGGCAAGCAGAGGGGAGAGAGATGAGGACACGTGGTGGCCTGAAACTGAGGGAGTGAGACGCGTGTGGTGGACACGTGGGGTGAGTGGAGGCCATGCAGGGTGATGTGTTGGCAAGCTCTGGGATTGAAACGTGGAAATGAAGTGGAGAGCATAACAGGAAACGTGGCAGATCCCTCTTATAGCCAAGTGGCAGTGAGAAACGAGTTGGGCCCCCAAAACTGGGACATCTGGCCCACCGAAAATGATTAGTGGACTGACTCAAATTAATAGCTAATGGACTCACTTAAAGGCTAATTAAAGACTAATTGAGGACTAATTGAATTAATTCTGCTAATTAAAAACTGATCCACTAATGATTAAGACTACTAAACTCAATTAAAAACTAATTAATGGTTAATGATGATTAATACCCTAATTAAAAAACTCAATTAATTTGTTAAACAAAAAAATCAATATTAATTGATCAAAAACCGCTAATCAACTAATTAAAATGCTAAAATCCTAATTAACACCCAATTAACATTCTAAAAAATATTGATTAATATCCCTTAAATTCTTAGAAGAAAGAAAATCTATTAATTTCTAAAAACCCTACTAATATCTAAAAGAGAACTAAATCTACTAATGAATTAAATCTATTAACTTCTAACAAATTCAATTAATATCTATAATTTCTAAAAAAAGAAATTAAATCTAAAAACTTATTTTAAAATTTATTTCAAATCTAGAAAAACAACTATTCTATTAAAACTATTAAAAAATCTATTTAATATTCAAGAAAAATCAATTAAATCCCTTAAAAAATTCTAGAAAATAAGGAAAAAAATCTAAAAATACAGTACAGCCAATTAAATCGATTAGAAAAAATGCGCGAACACAGCGACATAAATGGTAAAAACCTGACACCGAGGTGCCCTCAAAAACAACAGCGCGAGCTGAAAACACAGGGAACGAGCACCAATTATCAAAATAAATCCTTGTATTGGCCTGAAATTCCTGAAGCGTGATCAGAGGGCTGTAATCCCGATAAAGTCAATCTGACTGGAAAAAATGCAATGTACGCGGTATGCAAATGCAAAATGAAATGAGTCGAAACATGAGCCAAATTGCGATAAGTAGTTGGTCAAATTTTGGGGGTGCAACAACTGCCCCTATTCAAACGGCTTGGACCTGACTGGGTGAGAAGCGAACGACTCTCAAACAATCAAGGTAAAAGGCGGTTGAATACCAATAAACCCGTAAATTTGCCAACTGGCCAAGTACATGGTACTCTAATGGGGACAAATCTTCGGAAACTGAAATGATAGTTGCACGGCAACTAGCCGGAGAAATACCGATCTGAACATTCATCAGGATGATTCTCTGATTTATCTGATATCATTGCGTCCTCAAATCATCAAGGGATCACCGGTTGTATGGTAACTGATGATTTGCCAACCGTACGGGTAAACGATACTCCAATTGGTAGGAACATCTTCAAAACTGAGCATAACAGTTGCACGGCAACTCTACCGGGGAATTGGTCGCGCGGTAATTGGTGAAGGGCTAATCTCAGATCTCCGTCAAGATGATCATCTGATTTTGCTGTAGAGCTTCATCCTCAAGTCATCAAGGGGTCACTGGTCACTCGGTAACCGGTGATAAATGGTCGATCATGTCGTCAGGCATCAGAATTCCTCGGGACTCATTAGGTTATTAGGGACTTTTAACAGTCAAGTTAATCATGTCGTCGGGCATTCAAAGGGATTCTCAGGCGTCAGCCGGACTTCATCAGTAGGTCGGGAATAGAATTCTTGGTCAATCATGAACCAAATAAGGATATACAATCTTTTGTCGTCAGGCACTCCGCATCAGCTGAGAGAACTACTTTGTCAATACAGTTAGACTTCATCAGCAAGTCTAGGATTTCGGCACCGCTGCCAGACTTCAATCATCAAGTCTTCCAAGGAAAGTTCAACTTCTATGTTTAAGACCTGCTGGGGATGACACATCTCCACTGGGGATTCTGGATAACTATCAAGTAACTCTGCTTCGGGGATCCAGAAATCATTCTGGACAAATAAACTCAGCTGAGGAAATCAAGAATCATCTTGAACAAATAACTCCGTCGAAGACTTCAAGAATCATCCTGAACCAATAACTATGCTGGAGATTTTGGGAATCATCCTGAGCAAACACTCTGCCGGGGATTTCAAGCATCAACTTGAGCAACCAACTCTGGCGACTTCACCGGGGATTTTAAGAATCATCTTAAGAAAACAACTTCGCTGTGGAATTCAAGAGTCATCTTGAGCAAACCATTCTACGGAGGAACACCCGCAAAACAAGAACGGTAACGCCCTAGCTCATGTTTCGTATGCATATGCTTTGACAATGGCGCAATGCTCCACACGATGGAAATGCTACGCGTTTAGGGTAGATGATATGCAATCATGCAAGATGCTATGACCCCATCAACAAAATAAATGCTGAAGGGAGAAGCCTCCTGACAAGGAGAAAGAACCACTCTGGTGGGGGGGGGGGGAAGGACTCATCCTGCTAAGGAGAAGAAGTCACACCAATCTCAATTGGACTTCGCCTGGGGAAATGAACTTCAGTTGACTGCTGCAGGGGAACAAAGCTCTACGAGAACCTGGACCTGCTGAGGAAAACGATGTCAATTGCAGAAATAAACTGCACGGCCTTTGCGACAAAACTTTCCTGGAGATAACGACTCCGATGGGGAAATACAACATCAGCTACTCAACACTCTACTGGGGGAAAACCAAGCATGGCCTCAACGGCTTCCGAGGATTCGGCTCTCCTGGGGGATTTGCCAACTCGGCTGGGGAAGAAGGAATCATCCTGCTTGTAGGGGAAAATACAACTCTGTGGGAAATTTCAATTCCGCTGGAGACTTCAGTCTGAACTACCGAAGGCTGAACACTTACGAATAGTCTTCTACGAGAAAACTGCACACTGACCCAGTGCTGGAAAAATAAACCCAAATTCGCTTGTCAGTGAGAACTTCGATCCTAAATCGTTGGGAATGCACAATCAATCTGCCGGGAATGGCTACACTCTGACGGGGATATCAATCTCGATCTGCTGAGGATAATCTTGCATACGCCTTACGGAGACTGACCCTTCTGGGTAACACCTGCTGGACTATCAAGTCTTATGCGGAATACCTGTGTGTCAACATTGCTGGGGATATCAATCCTTAGCTACTCATTGTACAACTTTGTTGGAGATGTACCGATCCTATCAAGGAAACACCTCTGGAGACTGCGGAAGATAACAATCGATCACTGAAATTGAATCTCACTTCACTGAGGAAAACAACCTTGAACGGTCCTTTCAAGACACCCTAAGTCCTTATAGGGTACGAAGCAAGCTGCCGAGAAATAACTCTTCTCTGTCTGACATCAAAATCTACTCGTCTGGAGATTACTCAGTGAGGGAATCAACAGCGACCTCTGCTTGAGGAATGAGTCAATGACCTAGACTCGGAGGGGAAAGGAGTCAAACTCGGACTCTGTGGGGATACAACATTGCATCAGTCCCACTGCTGGGGAAATAAACCCAAATTCGCTTGTCAGGGAAAGCTTCAGTCTCAACCCACTTGGGAAAATAGCACATCAGGCTAATCAACATTCGATGCTTGGGATGGCCATACTCTGCCGGAAATATCAATCAAACCTGCCGAGGATAATCTTGATCCTACTCTGATAAGGGATAAAGGCCATCTCAACTTGCTGCAATCTAAAACTGCTCAGGAGAAACAATCTCAAACTGTGCATCTCTGTTGAGAAAATAATCCTGATTCAACAACATCTACACAGGGAATACAGAATACCAATCATGGAGTTGGGATCACTCGAGCCTTGTGTCGGGGAATGTGACAACATACGAGTCACTAGGAATCATCGTGTCGAATATACTTAGGCTTTTTCTGGTTTAGGAATGAGAATAGGTTATTAACAAAATGGATTTATAAGGGAAATACTAGACGAGAACTAGCATTCGAGGTGGACTATCAGACGAGAACTGATTTACGGTTTTCCAGACGAGAACTGGACTTTTAAAACTGCGTTAGCCAGACGAGAACTGGTTAAACAATAGGTTAAAGAAAAGGTGACCAGACAGGGCTGGTTTCTGGTTCGGATTTCAGACGAGAACTGATCTCCGGTTTGCCAGACGAGAACTGGACTTTAAAACGATTTGGTTACAAGGTTCTGCCAAGTAACAGGTTAGGCTGTCGAATAACAATCCAATGACAGCAAGGCTTCTTCAGAAGGTTCAGGTTTTGGCAGGGTAATGACACGATTCCCCGACACTCAACTCTTGCTAGGGTGAACAAACTCGCTTGAACAGCTTGCCCCAGTGCAATTCAACTTGCCCCAATCCGACTCTTGGGAAAATTCATTCTGAACAGAAAGCAGCTTGCCACGAGGCGACCTCGAGATGGCTTGCCCCGGTATCTGTGCAACGGAAGGATTCATCCTCAATTAACCAACTCTCAGCATGGCTGGTTTCAATATAATTCTGAAGTAGCTTTCCCCTGAACGAGCGTTGAGCGACTTAACCCGCCCTGATTGAACACTGGAGGGATTTGCCCTCAAATCACATGAGTTCTGGATAACTGCCCCTGATTGGGTCTCGAGAAGATTCACTTCTAATCAACTGCTTCTTGAACAAATTGTCCCATAATCAACCGATGCTTCGGGACTTGTCCTCAGGTTGGCTGGTTCCAAACTCACTGGAAGTGAATGCCCCAGATTCACAGGGCTTCGCAGTATACCATTCTGATCCAGACTGCTAACGATTCAATCCTGGCTGACTATTCTCTGTTGGAATTCCTTCATATCAACTACTGACCTGCAATTAAAATTGTCTATTCAGGAATGGTAATTTTAATGCAATGTTCATGCAGATTTCGAAAAAAAATGCTGTCACTCATTTACGTGTCATGATAGTGAGTGACGAATGAACCAACAGTTCAAACGTAGTGCTGATTTGATCAGTGAAAAACACAACAAGGATATGATTAGCAAATCATGTAGGAGTCAGGTTACTCAACCTCATTGTAATGCGCTTTCAGAATAAACCCTGCCTCAATTAGGTCTTTTAAGAGTTGTATCGTGGTCGGGTTCACGGTTCGTGAAACAAAGGATATTTGGCTCAAATTATGATTTGTACCCACCCCTTCTACGTGATGATCTCCGATCCTAATGTTCAGTTAACCTGGCTCGAGCACTCGCCTCTTCGAGAGGTATGTTGAATATTGAGAACAGTGGTTAAAGAGTTCACAAGGTTTTCGGAGTGACAATTACTCCTTTTTTCGTCTTCGGTGTCTGTATCCACACGACTTTATCCTTGTTTGAGGATTTTTCTGTTTATATCCTTTCTTTTTCATTCTTTTGATTCCCTCATTTTTGCCTGGACTGACTCCCTTTGAGTTCTTTTCGATTTTTCTTTTGAAGTCCAGCGGGATGCCCTGGTTTTTGCCTAAGTATTTGCTTTCCAGCTTTTCTTTTCTTTTTACTTAGCGGGCTCTCTTTTTTCTTTTTTTCTTTTTCTTTTGCTTGAAACAAGTCGTGTGACACTGGCTGTTTGGATTCATCCGAGAGGTTTATAACTGTCTCACTCCTTATTGGTGAGGTTTAACCATTGTGGTGGACGAGGTACGACCTCTGGGGAAAAATGCGATGCGATTGGTCCTCGAAGGGCAACACTCCTCTATAAGACTTGAACGCTCGATCAAGCTACCTGACAACTACCCTGCCCTGGGTTAAGATGTGAGGGTTCAAAAGTCCGAAAAAAACTACTACTTCTTGGCTCGAAGTGGTTAACAAGGGACTAACTCCTTATATCTCCAGTGTTTAGGGGATTTGACAATGCCTTGTACGTCATCGGCAAGGTTTTATCCGAAAGCATACGATCATCGGTTATGAGTATTCAATTTCGTCATCCTCCCTCCACTCTTTACTAATCATAGTGATAAAGTGGAGTAAATAAAATGCAAGTGTCGGTGCAATGCAGTAAATGAGTGACAGCGACATGATTAATTCAGAAAAATGCATAGTCACTTTATCAATATTACCATTCAAAACAAACAATGTTTAACAGCAAGTAGTAACTAACAGAAAGGAAACTGCAAATGATAAAAAGTCTGAGGACTGCCGATGCTGAGGACGTCTACCTGTCTGGACCACTGGCTTCTGGAAATAAACCTCTGAATCTGCGAGCTCAGATAGCTGAGAGGTTGTCATGCACAACCAAAACTCCTTCTGGAAAGGAAATGCACCCTTTGTCGATCAACTGCTGTACTTTTGCCTGAAAAGCTTTGCAATCTTCAGTCGAATGCCCCGGGGATCCACCATGGTATCCATACTGAGCATGGGGATTGTACCCAGGAGGGTAAGGCTCTGGCACGGGCTTAAGAGCTTTAGGTTCCACCAAAGAATTCTGAATCAACTGTGGCAGAATCTGGCTATACGGCACAGGAACTGGATGAGAAGGAGCATTCCTTCGTTCCAAGTTGTTACGAGGTCGGTTCTGATTCTGACGCTGATTCTGATAACCTCGGCCACGGGCTCGCTGATTAGAAAGAGGAGCGGCATAAGGTTCCCGATGTGGTGCCTTAGGCACAATTGTCTATCCAGAATAACGAGACACGGAGGATACTGACCGCTGAGGAGATGAGGAACCAACGGATTTCACCGATTCATCTTGAGAATACCCAACATCTGGCATGATGGCATTGATTACAACTCCTTCTTCAGTTTGGTAGCTATAGAGAGATTCAGTTTCACTAGCCTGACCGCCTGAAACATTCTGGATTCTTCCAGTTTTTACACCATACTCGATGTGCTCTCCTGCCCTTACCAATTCAGAGAAATTTGATGCAACTCCAAGCATTCTTTCGAAGTACGGGCTCTGCAAGGAGTTTACGAACATGCCTTTTAACTCTCGGTCTAGAAGCGGTGGTTGCACTCTAGCAGCAAATTCTCTCCATCTCTGAACATACTTCCTAAAAGGTTCATTGTTCTCTTCAGACAATTCTTGCAGCTGCATGCGACTAGGAGCTACATTAAGATTGTAGTCGTACTGCTTCAGAAAAGCATTGGCTAAATCCACCCATGATCGGATCTGATTACTCTCCAACTGCATATACCAACTCAGAGATGCCCCAATCAGACTGTCCTGAAAGCAGTGAATCATCAACTTGTCGTTTTGCACAAACGAAGTCATTCTTCAGCAGAACATCACCAAATGTTGCTTCGGTCAACTATCTCCTTTGTACTTTTCAAACTTCGGCGCTCTGAACTTCGGAGGTAACACTAGGCCAGAAACCAGACACATGTCTGCAGCATTGGGGTTAACAGCGTATTTAGCTTTCAAGGCTTTGAATCTTTCATCCAATGCACGAAACCTTTTAGCATACACGAGAGCTAATGGGTCTTCAGTCTTTGCTATCGGGACCTCTCTTCGGGAATTTGGCACAGGGAATACAACACCCTGATTGTCTGAGGTATTCATAGAAGGAGAACGTTCACTTCGGACAACAAACTGCTCATGTAGATCTCGGTCTTCAACAGAAGGTTGTACAAGTCGAGTTGCAGTAAGGTTGTTCACTTGCGGAAAGTCTTCATCAGGCACAGAACCATACAAAGGATTGGACGTCACAGTGAAACCTGACAAGGTATCAACAAACTGGAAGGTGCTCTCTGACATAGCTACCAACAACTTTCAACTGACTTCACTGCTTGATTCTGATCAAATCTCCGATGAAGATTCTTGTGAGTTCTTGATAAAATCTCCGATGAACACGAGCGGAGGAGTCAAACATTGATGATTTTCTGGCGAATCTGGACGAACATAGATGAGGATCTTGCAAAAACTGGGAAATGATGAATGTGATGAACTTCGTATGAAGTTTCCGGCGACCTCTTGTGATTTCCGGCGAAGATACAAACAGACCCTGAAGATCATTGGTGAAACATTGCTGAACATCTTGGTGTGTTCTTTGCAGTTTCCAGCGAGCCTCCGGCGACGGTTGCGGTGGCCGGAGGCGGTTGCATGGCAGGAGGCGGGGTCTCCGATGAGGGATGCAGGTGTCACTCAGGCAAGCAGAGGGGAGAGAGATGAGGACACGTGGTGGCCTGAAACTGAGGGAGTGAGACGCGTGTGGTGGACACGTGGGGTGAGTGGAGGCCATGCAGGGTGATGTGTTGGCAAGCTCTGGGATTGAAACGTGGAAATGAAGTGGAGAGCAGAACAAGAAACGTGGCAGATCCCTCTTATAGCCAAGTGGCAGTGAGAAACGAGTTGGGCCCCCAAAACTGGGACATATGGCCCACCAAAAATGATTAGTGGACTGACTCAAATTAATAGCTAATGGACTCACTTAAAGGCTAATTAAAGACTAATCGAGGACTAATTGAATTAATTCTGCTAATTAAGAAATGATCCACTAATGATTAAGAATACTAAACTCAATTAAAAACTAATTAATGTTTAATGATGATTAATACCCTAATTAAAAAACTCAATTAATTTGTTAAAAAAAAATTAATATTAATTTATCAAAAACCGCTAATCAACTAATTAAAATGCTAAAATCCTAATTAACACCCAATTAACATTCTAAAAAATATTGATTAATATCCCTTAAATTCTTAGAAGAAAGAAAATCTATTAATTTCTAAAAACCATACTAATATCTAAAAGAGAATTAAATCTACTAATGAATCAAATCTATTAACTTCTAACAAATTCAATTAATATCTATAATTTCTAAAAAAAGAAATTAAATCTAAAAACTTAATTTAAAATTTATTTCAAATCTAGAAAAACAACTATTCTATTAAAACTATTAAAAAATCTATTTAATATTCTAGAAAAATCAATTAAATCCCTTAAAAAATTCTAGAAAATAAGGAAAAAATCTAAAAATACAGTATAGCCAATTAAATCGATTAGAAAAAAATGCGCGAACACAGCGACATAAACGGTAAAAACCGGACACCGAGGTGCCCTCAAAAACAACAGCGCGAGCTGAAAACACAGGGAACGAGCACCAATTCTCAAAATAAATCCTCGTATTGGCCTGAAATTCCTGAAGCGTGATCAGAGGGCTGTAATCCCGATAAAGTCAATCTGACTGGAAAAAATGCAATGTACACGGTATGCAAATGCAAAATGAAATGAGTCGAAACATGAGCCAAATTGTGATAAGTAGTTGGCCAAATTTTGGGATGCAACACCTTCCTTCGGGTTCGATGCTCATTTTATTTAGCGAACGCCTGCTTGGATTAGCAGATGTTCTCAAATTCTTGTTGAGGCGGCCTTCGGGTTCGATTCTCACTTTTATATACCGAATGCCTGCTTGGATTAGAAGATGTTCTCAACTTCGTGTTTAGCCTGCCTTCGGGTTCGATGCTCGCTTTTATTTAGCAAATTCCTGCTTGGATTAGCAGATGTTCTTAACTTCGTGTTGAGCCAGCCTTCGGGTTCGATGCTCTCTTTTTTTTAGCGAATGCCTGCTTGAGATAACAGATGATCTCAACCTTGTGTTGAGCTGGCCTTAGGGTTCGATGCCTGCTTGGATTAGCAGATGTTCTCAACTTTGTGTTGAACCGGCCTTCGGGTTCGATGCCTGCTTGGATTAGCAGATGATCTCAACTTCGTGTTGACCGGCATTCGGTTTCGATTCCTGCTAGTATTAGTATATGTTCTCAACTGCGTGTTGAGCCGGCCTTCGGATTCGACGCTCGCTTTTAATTAGCGAATGCCTGCTTGGATTAGCAAATGTTCTCAACTTCATGTTGAGTCGGCCTTTGGGTTCTATGCCTGCTTGGATTAGCAGATGACCTCAACTTCGTGTTGAGCCGGCCTTCGGTTTCGATGCCTGTTTAGACTAGTAGATGATCTCAACTGCATGTTGAGCCAGCCTTCGGGTTCGATGCTTGCTTTTATTAAGCGAATGCCTGCTTAAATTAGCAAATGTTCTCAACTTCGTGTTAAGCCGGCCTTCGGGTTCGATGCTCGCTTTTATTTAGTGAATTCCTGCTTGGATTAGCAGATGTTCTCAACTTCGTGTTGAGCCAGCCTTCGGGTTCGATGCTCGCTTTTATTTAGCGAATGCCTGCTTGGATTAGCAGATGATCGCAACTTTGTGTTATATCGGCCTTCGGGTCCGATGCCTGCTCGAATTAGCAGATGTTCTCAACTTTGTGTTGAGCCGGCCTTCGGGTTCGATGCCTGCTTTGGTTAGCAGATGCTCTCAACTTCGTGTTGAAACCGGCCTTCGGTTTCGATGCCTGCTTGGTTTAGTAGATGTTCTCAACTGCATGTTGAGCCGGACTTCGAGTTCCATGCTCGCTTTTATTTAGCAAATGCCTGCTTGGATTAGCAGATGTTCTCAACTTCATGTTGAGTTGGCATTCGGGTTCGATGCTTGCTTTCATTTAGTGCATGCCTGTTTGGATTAGCAGATGTTCTCAACATCGTGTTGAGCCGACCTTCGGTTTTGATGCTCGGTTTTATTTAGTGAATGCCTGCTTGGACAAGCAGATGTTCTCAACTTCGTGTTGAGCCGGCCTTCGGGTTTGATGCTCGCTTTTATTTAGAGAACAGATGCTTGCATTATCATATGTTCTTAAATTTGTTTTGAGTCGGCCATCGGGTTCGATGTTTGCTCTTATTTAGCGAATACCTGCTTGGATTAGTAGATATTATCAACTTCGTGTTGAGCCTGCCTTCGGGTTCGATGCTCACTTTTATTTAGCGAATGCCTGCTTGGATTAGCAGATGTTCTCAACTTCTTGTTGAGCCGGCCTTCGGGTTTGATGCTCGCTTTTATTTAGAGAATGCCTGCTTGGATTAGCAGATGTTCTCGACTTCGTGTTCATCGGGCCTTCGGGTATGATGCTTGCTGTTGCACCCCAAAATTTGCTCAACCTTTTCTTGCCTGATTTATGTTTCATTGCATTTCATTTGCATAGTTACATCATGTACATAATTCAATCATTGGCATTACCATAGCATAGCTCATCCAACAGGGGTTCAAGGGTGTCTATCAAGAGAAGAGCCTAGCAAGAGGTGTTATCCAAGATGAGAAGTCATCCAGGCCATCAAGAAGTGATTTGAAGTCTTGAGAAGTTTGAGTGCCTATATGTGGGTTTTGCTCCTATCTTGAGGAATATTGATAATCATCAAGGGGAGGTGGAGCAGGGAATGTGAATTTGAGGTGTGTATGGATCTCATGGGATGCCTAGAGGGCCATATTGAAGTTGATACAAGTCATTGGTTCAAGTTCAAGAGCCACAGTTGAGGTGCAGTCAACTAGGGTTTCATCTAGGTCAGCCCAAATTCAATTGTGCAAATTGGAGAGCATCAAAGCCTACTTTGAGTTCATGGGATTCATGGATTGATATGTTGATACATGTGTGGTGTTGTGCCAAGATTAAGCAAAGAAGGATCAAGAATGTGGGAAGTTGCTAAATTAGGGTTTCAGTGTAAAATCCCCTATTTAGTGCCTGACTTCAAAGCCACATAAGTCAAAATACAAGTTTTAAATGGATCTTTGGCCAACATGAAACTTGTAGAGTATCTCAATAACTTTAATTTGAGTACTAGAAGTCCCCAAGGGGATTTATAGAACTCAAGTTATGGTCCTTGCAAATTACAGGTCATCAGAAGACACTGAATTTTATCTGTGAAAGTCACTTGACTTCCAAGTAATGTTTTCCCTTCAAGGAGGTTTCAAATGGATTCTTGGCCAACACTAGAGTTCTAGATCTTGGTCTTAGCTTTCCATAGAGTACTAGAAGTCCTGAAGAGGATTTGTGGAACTCAAGTTATGACCTTGGCAAGCTAGGGGTATTTTGGGCATTGGTGATTATAGGTCATTTTCAAGCATGGGCCAAAATCTCCAACTTGCAAGCTTCAAATGGAAAATTGTTCAACTAGAAAGTTGCTCAAAATAGGGTTTTAACCTTGACCATGCATCAAGGAGGCTTTGAATTGGCTCATAGGAGAAGTTGGTTTGAGAAATTTTGAAAAGGAAGGAAAATAAGTCATTTAAAGGTCAAAAAATGGAATTCTTGGGTTTATGGTCAAACAAGTCCATGTTATATACCAAATTGATCAGAAAGGGCATTTTAAAGATGATGACATTACCATATTTTGGATTTGAGGCCAATTTCACATGGTTCCCTTTTGTTACTTAAGAAGTAAGCAACATTTGAATTACATACCTTTGGATCAAAAACAAGGGAATTATCATTCCCATTCAATTCAAAATATCATGAGGTGAGAAATTCAAGCAAGTTGGTGAGCTAGAACAGAGTAATGCATGACTGTTGCATATGAGATTTTCAAAGGGAATGAGATTTTCAATTTCTCATCTAGATGATTACAGAACTTTCTAGAGGTTTCCATCACACTCTATATAAGCATTGCAACTGATTCAGATGGTGTTTTGGCAAGGATTGAGCAAGGAATCAGAAAGAGCAACTGAATTTTCTTCATTGCATCTCAGAATCGGGTTTGGAGATAGAGGGAATTTCAAGGCAAATTGACCATTGGAGTAGCTTGGGAAGTGGTTCTTGAATGATTCTGCAAAAGATTGGAGCTTGAATCGAGCATTTGCACCTTCTGTTCATCCATTTTTTCCAGGTTTGCAACTTTCATTTTTCAGCATGATTCATAGCAAATTGATTAGCATTTGATATGTCGATAGGTTATAGATGTTGCTTAGATGGATTTAGGCACAAGAATTGGATGATTAGAGATACTTTAGGTCAGTGCAAGATTTATGTTGAGGGAGATATCTCTTAATTCTTGAGGCTTTAAGCATGGCTGAATTGTGAGAATGGATCAGGGAAGCATGTAGATGAGTTTAGGCTTATTAATTTTATGTTTTGGAGTGATCAAGAATTGGATGAATCTCTGCAACTTGGATCGGGTTTGGTTTTAGAGGATGAACCAATGGATTTGGAGGTCATATTCATGATCAGGGGAGAATTTTGAGTGGGATAGGGTATTTAGTTGGCTTGATTGATGTGTTTTTGGGATTGCCACGCCGGAGAAGACGGTGGCGCAAAGCTCAGGCCACCGTCTGAGTTTCTCCCTCCATTTTCAAATGTTTTGGGGACGATGACTCCCAACCCTAGGATCATGCTGTGACTTTGACTGAAGACCCCATCTAACGGCCATGATCGCGTTTCAAAACCTGAAGAGAGGGAGTTTAGATGAAATGCTCTGTTTCATTAAACGTTTTGGTTTGGGCTCAGTTGATTACTTGCTATCCACACCCCAGCTTGGGCCCAATTGGAGATATACACTGAAATTAGTTGCTATTTGACACACAAGTTTCCCATTTTTCCATGCTATTTTCCATTTATTTTCTGTTGGTTTGGGCTTATGAGATATTTGATATGCGCACCCCCTCTTGGGCCCAGGTTTGGTTTACAACATGATAATCTTACTATTCAACACGACACTTTTGTTATTTTTGTTTTATTTTCTTTTATTTTGCATTTGCATATAGTTAGAAATTATTTCACCATAATTAGGAAAATTAATCTTTTTAATCTAGATCTTTTTTCCCTAATTCCTTAAATAGTCTAGAATTTTATAGGATTAATATTTCATTAATTCATGCATTTTATTTTTTTCATTGCATTTTTTGGCATTTTAATTGGTTTTATTTTCAATATGTTTGATATGTGTTCTTGCTGATTTTATTATGGGTGTTTGGTGTATGATTTTGAGTTGATTCTTTTTGGGCTAGTTAGATTAGATATGCATATACCCCTAGTAATTTTCTAATATTTTTGTGAGAGAATTTTAGGCTAGTTTGAGCATTGAACATTAGGTGTTGTAGTTTTAGGGTTTTAAGATAGTACCCTTAGGTTTAGGGCATAGTTTTAGGACTTAATGGATGGTTAACCCCCTGGTTTTTTTATGGAGTGATTCTTAAGAGGTTTAGGAACCCTTAGAATTTTTTTAATGGATTTTACAATCATTTTTGATATTTTAATTAGAATTAGTTTTAGGACTAACTTCTAGGTGTTTCTGATGAACTATTTTGGCTAGTTCAATTCAATAGTTCCCCTTAGATTAGGGTGGTGTTGCTTTTGAGCTTGGATGATCATGAAGACCAATTGAGGATGCTTTGGAGTGCTTGAAGATGCTTGGATGTGAAGATTTTCTCATCTTGTGGAGGCTTGTCAGGAGTTTAGGGTAACTAGGGTTTTAGGAAGAGCATTAGACTAGTTTTGTTTCTTTCTTCAAACATGGAGTATATTGTTCATCTCCATTCAATCCAATGACATGAAGTCCTCTTAAAGAAGTCACATCTCTCCCTTGGAGGGATGAATGGCATGCTTTAAGAGTAGAACTTTGAGGGTACTTTTCTACTATAATGTTAAGTTCTCAGTGGCTTCCTTTGGTTGTCATTGAGTTGCCTAAACATTTCAACTTGATCTTGTTGATTGATCTCCCCTTGGAGGTGCTTGTTGAAGCTTGTTAAAGAGAAAGTTTAGGAGCTTGTTGAAGCTAGGAGTGGGCTTGTTGAAGCTGGTTGCTTGTTGAAGCTAGGGTTTTGCTGCTTGTAGAAGTTGTTTACTGGTTGAAGTTTGCTTGTTGAAGCTGGGGTTTTGTAGCTTGTTGAAGAGTGAAAGTTTATTGAAACTTGAAGATGGGATCTATTCATGAAGATGAAGGTTGTTGCTGTCAACTTTTTGTTGTGTAATCAGCTGTTGCTGTTAGAGTTGCTGTTTGCTGTAGGAGTTTGGTGCTGCTGCTTGGGCTGCCTCTTCTGTTTTGGGTTTTGTTTTCTGTATTGTTCGTTGGCTTGTGCAGCTTGCCCCTTAGGTTTCAAGTGAATGTTGATTCACTTTGCCTGTTGTTTTCCCAGGTTCGAGGTTGAGTGGGACTCCCTTGCCTCGCTTGTATTGCTGCATTACATGCATTTTACTGTATTTGTTTGCTTTCTTTTCTGTTTATCCCCTAGAATCTCTGATTTCCTCTGTGCAGGAGGGAATTATGACAGACATTAGGATTCTTATCCATGCATGACAACATTAGGGTAGTTTTTATTCCCTTTTCAACCCTAGGCTTTTTAGAGCTTCTTTCTCTTCTTATCTCAAAAACAACTCAAAAACACAGTAATAAGGTTAATCGATGTCGTACGTTACGAGCCTTAAGCTGTTTGGGAAAGGGTTGCTGGAGAGCTTCTTTCTAGTAGTCTGGCTGCTTAGTGTGGTACCCTTTGGGTGACACGCGACGTAGTCACTCTCAAATCATGGTCTCTAGTGCGTCAGAGATTGCAAACAAACTAAAAAACACTTCTTTCGTAAAAGATTCAAAACAAACATCAAAGTGTCATTTTTGTTCGCTTGGACTCTTAATCAAGAAAAACCCTTTTTGAAGGTAATAAAAATAGTCAGACAAGCTTGTGTCTTCCGTAGCCCGAACTACGTTTGCTCTGATCTTTCATGCTGTGTGAAAGTACGTAGGCATAGGATGTCGTATCCTAGCGAGCAACCTTCCCCTCCTTTCCCGTAGGTAGGCGAACTACGTTGACTCTGATTTCTCGTTCCAGATGGGGATACGTAGGCATAAAGTGCGATACTTTGCCGAGTCATTCTCTTTTCTTTTTAACCCCAGACCTTTAGAGTAGATAGAATAACATCTGTACCAGAAAACAAGCGTGGATCCCGTTGAGTACGGCGGACGTGAGGGGTGCTAATACCTTCCCCTTGCGTAATCGACTCCTGAATCCAGGATTTGGTTGCAATGACCATTCCTTTCCCGTTTTGCGTTAGGTTTACTCTGAGCGTTTCCTTTCCCTCAGTTGGGATAAATAACGCACGGTGACGACTCTTCTGTCATAGCCGGCGCCGATTTTCGCAGTAGCGACAGCTGGCGACTCTGCTGGGGACTCCAACGGTTCCCTACGCGAGTCAATCCTAACGCCTGTTTTCCCGTCGTGGGTTTTGTATGGATTTACCTTTCTATATTTACTTTCAGCATTATATTATTGTTCTTATGCTGGGTAGGGGGTCAGATTGAGAGATAAGCCGGACTTGGGCTAGAGTGCACCTAGAATTAGTTGTGGAAAGTAGTGGGCGCGTGCATGCTTTGCATGTACTAGTGTCCCACAAAATCCACGCTCAAACGAGGTTCTTCTGGTTGACTTCTTTTTCAACCCTTTGGGTTGAGGGGGTTGTTAGTTAGTTGGATTGTCGACTCTGGGGACCGATCAATTGGAAGTTGGCTAAGTGAGGCCTCTTCAAGATATGATGATGCCACACCTTCTAGGTATCGTATCATCAGTCTTGAAAGTCTGTGACGCCGACGACTGTATAGGATGCCATACCTTGTGTCAGTTGATAGGACACCTACCTGTGAGAGGGATTGGGGCATGTAGGAAGCTTGACCTCCAGACTACCCGGTTTCCTTAATATTAGATCAGTATGTGTGGATACTTGGGGTTCTTCATCAGGGCAGTGTTATAGGTCTGTTGAGACCAGGTTGGAGCATTGTTTTGGGTCTATTGAGACTAAAGTGGAACATTGTTATGGGTCTGTTGAGACCAGGTTTGAGCAGTATTGTAGGTCTGTTGAGACAGATATTGTGGATGGATCTCTTCAGCACTATATCACTTGATCCCTGTTGCATGTTGGCATATTGCATTGTTGCATACTCATTTTGCATATCATTAACGTGTGTCTGTGCTGCAGGTGCATTTCAAACCCTTTGATTCTAGTTGCCCGGATTTCTATCTGCTGCTATTATGGATACTTTGAAGAAGACTGTGGCATACAAGTTGCCTACTCCAGATGTTTCTTCTTTGCTTGGTTTGATGTCTTTAGCTGATGATGATGTGAAGAGAAGCTTCAGGAAGAGTTATGAGAAATTGCTTAGGTTGGTTTGCAGACCATCCACATATGAGCTGAACGGATTGTACGCGCTGATGCAGTTCTATGATCCCCCGCTGAGGTGTTTTACTTTCCCTGATTTCATTCTGCCTCCGACCATGGAGGAATATGCTGAGATCTTGGAGTTGACCATTCAGAATAGGGTACCCTTCATTCATATGGGTGCTGAGCCCAAGCTGGAGGATTTGGCCTTTGCTTTGCATTTAGACTCCTCAGAGTTGCTGTTGACCTCGTGGAATGGAGTTTCTGGTTTTTCTCTCAAGTTCTTGGTTGGGAAAGCACAAGAGTACGCCAAGAGTGGCTGTTGGGTTGTGTTTAATGATATCCTTGCTTTGTGTATCTATGGCATCGTATTGTTCCCTAATATGCCTGACTTTGTTGATTTGGATGCATTCCATATATTTGCTTTAGGCAATCCTGTGCCTACGTTGATTGGAGACTTCTATCACTCTCTGCATTATAAGAACGAGAATATGAGGGGCAAGAACGTCTCTTGTTGTGTGCCTTTGTTGTATATGTTGTTTGATAGTCACCTGCCCAAGAAGGGTATCTTTGCTGAGTCTGCAACTACGGGGGAATGGTTTGAGCGTCTGATGGGGCTTTCTTCAGAAGATGTTGTCTGGTTTGATAGGGACTTACTGGGGTCTGAGATTATCTACAGCTGTACAGGATATCCTAACGTTCCTCTGATTGGGAGGAAAGGGTGCATTAACTACAATCCATCATTGTTGATCAGGCAATTCGGTTATGCTTTGAGAAGCCCGCCAAAAGAGGAGGAAGTGCAGGAATCTCTGTACTTCACAGGTAATTTGAAGGGAGAATTGCTATCCAAGCTTCAGCATGCCTGGAATAACATCCGCAAGAAGGGTAAGCCATTGTTGGGAAAGAATGATAGTCAAGCCTATCCTCCGTACCAAGTCTGGATCCGAGATAGGGCAAAGCAGGCGCTGATGCTGTTTCCTGCAGTATTACCTCCTACTCCCCCCGTGATTGAGGAGCCAACCACTGTGTCTATTGAGAGATATGAGCAGGTTGTGAAGGAGAAAGAAGAACTGATGAAAGCCAACGAGAAGTTGGAAGAAGAGCTAGTGCAACTCAGGAGCGAAAGGAATGAAGCCGTATATTCTTTCGAGCAGCAAACAAAGCTGGTGAACCAGTTAGGTGCAGAACTGACTGAACAACGAAAGAAGCGTGAATGCTTGGGGACAGATTTCAAGAGCTCTCATGATATGCTGGAATCTAAGAAGAAAGCACTTGATGTAGCCTACCGGGAGATCTCCACATTCAACAAAACCTGGAATGCTACACTGGCAAACAACAAGGAGAGAGAAGACAAACTGAAGCAGCAAATCTCTGAGCTGGAGGATCAGTTGAAAGCTAGCCAGAAAAAGTTTGAAGAAGAGGTTATGCGGAGATACGACGTTCAGAATTCGTTGAACAAAGTTGTCAAGCGCAAGAAAGAGTCTGCATCCCAGAAGCGGAAGCGAGAGGAGTGCTTTGGAGAAGGTGTTTGGGAGGAATCCGTTGGGGATCTCCAGCGTGTTATCAGGCAAAAAGACTCGCTCGTTGAAGGATTGCTTTCCCAACCGGGTCATCCCAAGACTAAAAGACTGTTAGAGGAGTATCAGGCATATGGTCGCACTTGATTACCTTATGCACTATTGTATATGCTTTATTTGCATTGTGCTGGCCATCACCAGGATTGTTGGTTGAGGTCATGCCTTCTTGTTATTGTACACTCAGTGATATTGTATTTCTGCCTTGTTGGGCTCTTTGCAGCAATATGTTAATGAATCCAAGCTTCTTAGCACTGTCACTGCACTGGCACTTTGGCACTAGAATCAGGGGTTGATTTCCCTAATGCACAGACACATATTGCATCTGCATATTCATTTTGCATTGCCAGTTACTTGTTGAATCTGTATCTTATTTCTTTCATCTCACAGGTTCTTCAGGATTGACGACCAAAGAGTCCACCGCTACTCAACCTGAAACAATTGTAAGAAGATAATGGATCAAGTTCAAGTCGAGATGCAGGAAATTCGTGAGAAGCTGACTCTGTTCATGCAAGCTATGGAGAACATGGCCAAGGGCCAGGAGAATATTCAGACCTTGGTGTAGCCGCTGCTGACACGGGCAAACGGAAATGGCAATACTGACCACATTTCTGTTGAAACTCCTCGCCGGGAGGATGAGATACTGGCAGTTGTTACTCCACCTGTTGTGACTGTCAACGGGAACACTGGTACTGGTGCAGGTGCTGGCGCTGGTAATGGCACTACTGGAAACGGTGGTGATGGGCATGTTGTTAACAACAAAGGAAACACTGTGGATGCCGATCAAGGATTCGTTGACAATGTTGGCTTTGGAAACAATGGGTATGGCAATGTCAATCAGGACGGGAACTTCGGGTTCAACAATCAAGGCTTTGGTAATGACGGTTACGGCAACAATCAGGGGTATGGCTACGCTAATGGTGGATTCATTAATGTGAATAACAACGGCGCTAGAGCATTTCCTTTCAACAATGGTTTTGGACCTGCTGGGGTCAATCTAGGGTTCAGCAACTGAGGACAGGGTCCTGTGTTCAATTAGCAAGGATTTGGCGGTAACGTGGGTTACGATGGGTATGGCAATGACTGGAAGGTGGATCACCAGGACGACGTTTTTTCGGGAAGAGGTATGGGGAGGGCCCCATTGACACTGTTCAGAGGATCAGAATGCTAGAAGAGCAGATGAAAGGTGTGGTTGATCAGAACTCCGCTGGGTTGGATATGACTACTATGGGGTTGGTACCAGGGCTGAGGGTGCCATTAAAATTCAAGGCTCCAACATTCAAAAAATACAAAGGGGATACCTGCCCGAAGGTCCATGTACGTTCTTAATATAGAAGGATGTCTGCATATTCCAATGACAAAAGGATGCTCATGCATTTCTTTCAGGATAGCTTATCTGGACCATCATTGGAATGGTACATGGGGCTGGAGCCCACTCAGATTAGAAGCTGAAAGCAGTTGGCTGATGCTTTCGTTATGCATTACAAGTACAACAGTGATTTGGTGCCAAACAGAGTTCAGTTGCAGAGCCTGTCGCAGAAAAGTGGTGAAAGTTTCAAAGAGTACGCGCAGCGGTTGCGCGATATGGCAGCTCGGGTGCACCCTCCTTTGGTTGAAAGGGAGATGAATGACATGTTTGTGGGGACGTTTACAGGAATGTACTATGACAAGTTACTCAATGTTTCGATGGGTAGCTTCTCCAATATGATCCTTATGGGAGAAAGGATCGAGAATGGAATTAAAATTGGAAAGATTCAGGCAGGTGAATCTACTTCAGCTGGGGGTGCGAGAAAAGCGTTCGGCGGAAGACGACAGGGTGATACAAGCGTTGTATTTGGTGGCAGAGGCCAGGGCAGAGGTAGAAATCAGTACAATCAACCTCAACAAATAGCCAGTGTTACTATTCCAATTCCTCAACAACAACAACAGCAACAACAACCACAGCAGCAGCAAAGGTAGAATCAGGGTCAGAGAAGGTTTCAGAATGCAAAGCCGAAGAGAGTATTCGAGAAGCCTCCGTCGACATATGCAGAGCTTCTTCAGACACTGCTGGGATTGAATTTGGTTGAGAAAAGAACATTGGAGCCGCCTACAGGACTGACACTTCCTTATGGGTACGACGCTAATAAGCACTGTGAATTCCATTCCGCGGCGCCCGGACATGATGTAGAATCTTGTCATGCTTTCAAGCATAAAGTTCAAGACTTGTTGGACAGTAAAGCCATCAACTTTGGCCAGGTGGGGCCCAATATTGTACAATAGCCTATGCCTAATCATGGGGCAAATGCTATCTTAACAGAAGAAAATTTGAACTTGGTGATGGATGTTAACAAACTGAAGACGCCATTGAGTGAGGTGAAAAGCAGGTTGCTCAGAGGGGGAGTATTCCCTGGTTGTGATGAATACTGTTTAGAGTGTCGGACCCAGCCTGAGGGTTGTACTGATTTGAAGCGGGGCATTCAGGCCATGATCGACGAAGGGACCTTGCAATGTGATCGAACTGCGGTTGAGAAGCCTGTGGAGGCATTATGTGATGAGCAGAATGATATTGCAACGGTGACGATCCCGAGGAAGACTATAACGATAACAGCGCCCGCCCGGCGGCCAACTATTACGGTTACCAAGGCAGGGCCTGTTCCCTTTGAGAGTACGAAGGCTGTCCCGTGGACATACGGATTAGAAGCATATTGCAACTGTGAAAAGATTGTGGTAAATAGCCAGCCAGCTGTGGCTGTTGATAATGTCGTTGGAACAGGGGGCATGACCCGTAGCGGAAGGATCTTTACCTCACCTGAAATAGAAGCAGAGAGATTGGCCAAAGGTAAAGCCAAAGTAAATGAAAGCGGGCCTTCTCAGTCGAAAGAAAAGGATACGTCACTCAAGGACGTAGAGGAGTTCATGAGACTGATTCGCAAAAGCGACTACAAAATTGTTGAACACCTACAGCAGACGCCGTCGAAGATTTCTATCTTGTCGTTGTTGTTATGTTCCGAGGCCCACAGGAACGCCTTGCTGAAGATTATGGATACGTCATTTGTGCCTCAAGAAGTTTCGGTAAATCAGTTAGAGGGGGTAATGGCGCATGTCAACGCTGGACATAGCCTGGGTTTCACAGATTTTGATCTAACACCCAGGGGTCAAGAGCACAACATGGCTTTGCATATATCGGTGGAATGCCGGGGCACCGTAATGTCGCATGTATTGGTGGATACTGGATCGTCGTTGAGCGTATTGCCAAAGAAAGCCATGATGAAATTGGACATACGGGGAATTATTTGCACGCCCATCGACTTGGTTGTGAGGGCGTTTGACGGGACGAAAAGATCAGTGTTTGGGTCAATAACATTACCGCTTCAGGTGGGGCCAGAAATATTTGATACCGAATTCTACATCATGGATATCCACCCAGCTTACAGCTGCCTTCTGGGGCGCCCGTGTGTCGCTACCGCGAAAATAAGGTGCCGACAAAACAGAAGAGTCGCCACCTTTTGTTATTTATCCCTCAGAACGGGAAAGGAAACAATCGAAAAAACCTGACGAAAAGGTATAAGACAAGGCCATCGCAACCGTTGTCTGGGTTCGGGAGTCGGTTACGCAAGGGGAACGTATTAGCACCCCTCGCGTCCATCGTACTCGATGGGATCCACGCTTGCGGTGTTTATCTGACGGGTTGGTTTTACTATCTACCTATCAAGGCCTGGCTTGAAAAGAAAATAAAATGACTCGGCAAAGCGTCGCGCTTTATGCCTACGTATTCTCATTAGAGAATGAGAAATCAGAGTCAACGTAGTTCGGCTAACTACGGGTTACAAGAAGGTGGCTCGCCAATACATCAGTATTGTGCCTACTTACTCTCAACAGGCATGAGAGATCAGAGCTTACGTAGTTCGGGAAGATACGGATTACGGGGATTCAGATTCATCTGTTTTATCGAGTAGGGTTAACAAACAGTTCCAGCAGTTTGGATGTACGCAGCTCGACCCTTGGAGACTTAGGCGTTACCGTTTGCGGTAGAACTGGGAGTTAACGACACTCTTTTCTTCAGAAAAGTTTCCTTTGAATTACGGGCCCACGGGGCAAAAAGGTTTGAAGTATGTTTTCTGTATTTTACGGAAGAAGTGTTTTTTATGGATGTTTGCAACCAATATCGCACTAGAGACTATGACCTGAGAGTGAATGCGTCGCATGTTACCCAAAGGATGCCATACTAAACATCCAGACTGTTGAAAAGAAACTTTCCAACAATCCTTTCTCAGATAGCTTAAGGCTCGTAACGTACGACGTCAGTTAACCTTTATTACTGTATTTTAATTTGTTTTGAGATGAGAAGAGAGAGGGCTCAACTAAGGGGATTTTACACTGTCCTAATGTTGTCATGCCAAGGATTCATCCTATGGTTGAGGTTTGAAACAGGGAACTCCTAGAAGTTGTCATGCTAGGTTTCAACCTAAAGTTCTAATCATCACTTCCTTATCAAAGGAAGTGAGATTCCTAGGGGATCATGTCAATGATAAACAGAAACAGATAAAGCCTCAGCTTAAACAGTAAACAGTAAACGACTGTAAAATGCATTCAATGCAAGTGAGGGAGGAAATGTGTATGGGGCATCAACCTCCACAAGCTCATCTCAACCTCAAGCCAGATATGAATGACTGTAATCATACAGAGGAAATAACATGCTATCAAGCAAAATATAACTGCAATCATACAGAAGAAGTAAAATAATATGCCATCAAGCAAACACACCAGACCACACAGGCATGGGAGCTGGGCTCTACCGAATACCCGCAAGCAAAGCCATACAGTAAAAATACAAGCAGAGGGAGCAAATCAACCTCTAGTGCAATCATGCTCCTAGATTAAATCAATCTAAATATGAACTTATTCTAATGCATCAAGAAAATCAAACAAGTCACATCAATACAGTTGCACAGAAAGAAACAGACAAGAAGGAAAACAGATCAACAGCTTCCACAGCTTTACAGCAAAGCAATCCTCTGACGGCAGTTCAGTCCACAGTCTGTAACTGTTCTTCAAGACTATCCTCTTCAATAGCAAGTGTCAACTTACTTCTTCAAGCTTCTAACACATCAAACATAAGTATCAACTTATTCTCTCTTCCCCAAGCCTCAGCTCTTCAGTCAATTCCACCTTCAGGCTTCACTCCTAATATCAAGTATCAACTTGTTTCTTCAGGCTCTCAAAGTATCAAACACAAGTATCAACTTGTTTCCTCAAGCTTCAGCTCTTTCTTCAATCTCAATTTGATCTTCTTCACAAGTGTAAACTTGGTCTTCAAGCTTCAGCTCTCTCCTCTTTACCAGTATCAACTTGTTCTTCTTCATCTACAAGCTTCAGCTTCTAAGGGTAATCTCCAAACACAGGGGAGTGGCAACCTCTAGCATCTTCAACCTTCTAAAAGGGAATTCCATCCTCTAGAAAGGGAGAAAGATTCATCTATCAAGAGCAAAGTCTGGATGATTGGTAGCAGAGTGAAGACCAAAGGTCACCACTAAGCATCCTATCATCAGAGAAAGGGACCCTCAAAGGTTCTACCAACTTGCAAAGAGCCACACATCCTACCAAAGGAGGGATGAGGCCTTTACAAGGGGACCTTACATCATAGGGAAGAATGGAAGTGATCAACATCTTCCATGTTTATGAAGGAAGAGAATCTATCTAGAAGCTCTGCCTACAAACCCTAATCTTAACACCTCATCAACACTACACCAAAAGAAGGGAAGATCTTCACATCCAAGCTTCTTCAAGTAATCCAATGCATCTTCAACTTGCCTCCATCATCTTCCAAGAGCAAAAGAAACAAAACCCTAATCTAAGGGAACTAAAGAAGTCATTCTGCTTGAATTAGTGCATTAGAATCATCTAAAGTTAGCACCTAAACTAAAATCAAACAAAAATAGTAAACTACATTATAAATTCCTACAAAAATTCCTAAGGGATCCTAATTCAATCATGAATCTACCATACAAAAATCAGAGGTTGAATCATCCACCAAGTTCTATAAATAAAACCTAAATCACAAGGTATCAACCATAAACCCTAAAAATGGAGCTCTTAAAGTTTCAACCTAAAACTACCGCTTATATTCATCAAAAATATGTGATAAAAATCTAGGGGGAGCATGCATATCTATGCTAGCTACATACAAAAAATCAGGGCAAGAATCATCATCAAATGCTCAAACCAAATTCAACAAAATCAAGCATCAACCATGATTATTTTAATATCAATTAAAATTCAAAAATGCACATAAAATCAAAAAATGCATGGAATATTAATATTTTTTATCTAAAAAGTACTAGATTCAATCATGAATCCATGGCAAAAAGAATGGAATTAATTGAGTCATTTTTCAATTATTTATGAATTTTCCAATAACCATGAATAAAATGAAAAATAAAAATAAAATCATGAGAAAATGAAAGGCGCGTGGTGCAGGTAGCAAACCAACTCAGTTCATTTTAGTGATTGGGCCATAAGGGGGGTGGGAGTATCAACTAGTAACTTAAGCCCAAAACCATCAGATAAATGAAACGCAGTGTTTCATATTATTTCAGAATCCTTCACAAAATTCCCTCACGCGTGGCCGTTGGATGATGCCTTCAGTCCAAGTCAACCTAAGATCTAATGGCTATCAAGTCATCTTCTCCATTTTGAATCTCTAAACTCAGTTCACCTGCGCGCGCTAGAGTCACCGCCGGTGACATTCTCCGATCAACCTTCCACAACCCTAACTCTCTCTAGAATCCACCATTGGCCACGATTCCTTGATGAATCTTGTTCCAAATTTCCTCAGGAATTCATTCATGCCACTAATTCATTCTAACAGCTCAAGATTTGCAAGAACACAATCTCAACCGAAAATGGCAACAACCCTAATTGGTCACTAATCTCCAAATTGATGATCCAAAAACCTTCCTACATCAATCTACAATGCATCTAACACAATAATTCCCATTGATTCTACCTAATTTGAGCCATGGAATAAGAACTGCATACCTGGTAAAATTGAGCAAACAGAGTGGTTGAATCTTCAAATCAACCCTCAAGAACTTGCAGAATCCTTCACTAGCCTCTAATCAACCTTCTGTATACAAAGAAAAGAGTTGAAATGCCCTGGATTCTTGAACCCGATTCTGAGTTGCAAGCTTCCAACTCCAATGGCTAACTCACGATTCCTCCACAACTTGGCCTTGAATTTGATCTGGGATCAATCACCAACCTCAGAGCAAGCTATTGAGATCAATTTCTTGGACTGAAATGGCCTCTAACCTTGTAACAAATTTTTATTTGCAAGAAGAATTTTCACAATGCAATCTCACTCTCCTCTCTCAATTCTCACCAACCTTCACTCTGAACCACTTCTAAATCATATATAGAACATGGATGAATGATCTAGAAAGTTCTAGATCAATCCAATGAGTATTTCAATATCTCATCTCACTTGAAATCTCATGATGTGCTATGTGTATGACAGTCCTTGCACCAGCTTGCCTAGGCCCTCATTCTCATCCAAATTCTCTCCACATGAGATTTTGAAAGTGCTAGGATGTGTTTGTACTTTGGTTTTGATCTCATGAGAAGTTTGACATATGTAACTTAAACCTTAAGTAACAACATACAACTCCATGATCTTGACCTCCAATGAGAAAATTGCCATTGCCATTGTCTTTAAAAATTCATTCTACAAGCAAAATGACATATAGGTTTGTCTCATTTGGTCACCAAATGAAAAATCCCAAATTTGGTCCTTTTAATGAACTTTAAATCTTCCTTTTTTAAGCCAATTTTGCAACTTTGAGCTAAAAGCAATTCCAACCTCTCATGACCAATTGGCTAGCCTTAAAACATCATTTTGAACAAGTTTTATGTTGAACATTTTCCCATTTGAAGTTTGCAAATAGGAGTTATGGCCTTATGATTGAAATGACCTATAATCTCCAAATGACCAAAATACCCTTGACTTGTCAAAGCTATAACTTGAGTTCTACAAATCCTCTCAAGGACTTCTAGCACTCTCTAGAAAGCTAATAGAATAAGGAACAACATTCATGTTGACCAAAAGTTCATAGGAATCATCCTTCTAGGGCAAAAGTTTCATGCCAGTTGGACAACTTTTAAGCTCCAAATTCACATACCTCAGATGACCTGTAACTTGTCAAAGCCATAACTTAAGTTCTACAAATCCTATAAAGGACTTCTAGCACTCAAATTAAAGCTAAGATCATTCTCTAGAAAATTTATGTTGGGGGTAAGATGATATGACAATCAAAACTTGAGCTAAATTGCCTTGAAGATAGGGGTCAAACTAGGGGATTTTACAATGTCAAGCCTTAGGAACCCTAGCTTGAAACTTCTCAAACTCTTCAATCATGATGAGTTAACCTTGGAATCATCCTTATAACATCTCAATGCATCACTCCATGATCACATGGCTCTTGAATTAGGCCTCAAACTTTCCCCAAATCATCAGTTGACCTAGGGTTGACCCAGTCAAACCCTAATTGCACCACTCATGACTGAGTCTTCTTAATCTTACACAATGACCTGTCTAGGCCTCAAAGTGATCTTCAAAACTTCTCATGAGCTCTCTCAAGACCTCAAGTCCATCCTCATGGCCTCAGAATCATCTGATGATCTTCCCACAACCCTAAAGTTAGGAGACCTACACACTTGGCTTCAACCACTCTTTCTGAGGACCTTTTAACTTCTCTGACAAGGATATCAACCCTTGAATATCTGAATAACCTTCTTATCTAGATTCAAAGTCTTGAGTAGCCCTTGATTGGTAATCATACCTCTTGATCTCCTGCACACATGTCAATGAAATGCAAATGATAATGCTAATGTGAATGAAATGAAACATAAGCTAGGTAAAAAAATGTTGGGCAAATTTTGGGGTGCAACAGCTGCCCCTATTCAAACGGCTTGGACCTGACTGGGTGAGAAGCGAATGAATCTCAACCAATCAAGGTACTAGACAGTTGAATACCAACAAACCCGGAAATTTGCCAACTGCACAAGTACACGGTATTTTGATGGGGACAAATCTTCGGAAACTGAAATAATAGTTGCACGGCAACTAGCTGGAGAAATACTGATCTGAATCTTCGTCAGGATAATTTTCTAATTTATCTGATATCATTGCGTCCTCAAATCATCGAGGGATCACTGGTTACACGGTAACGGGTGATTTGCCAACCGCACAGATAAACGATACTTGGATTGGTAGGAACATCTTCAAAACTGAGCATGCCAGTTGCACGGCAACTTGCTGGGGAATTGGTCACACGGTAACCGGTGATACACGGTTGACCATGCCGTCAGGCATCATAATTCCTCGGGACTTATCATATCAACAATCAAGTTAATCATGCCATCGGGCATTCACAGAAGTTTTTGGGCGTCAGCCGAACTTCGTCAGTAAGTCGGGAATAGAATTCTCGATCAATCATGAACCAAATAGGGGTATCTAAGCCATTGCCATCAGGCATTCCACGTCGGCGGGGAGGATTGCTTTGACCTTGTAGTTAGACTTCATCAGTAAATCAGGGGTTTTGGCACTACTGCCCGACTTCAATCATCAAGTCTTCAAGGGAAGTTTCAACTTCGCTGTTCAGAAACCTGCTGGGGATGACGCATCTCCGCTGGGGATTCTGGAGAACTATCAAGTAACTCTGCTTCGGGGCTCCAGAAATCATTCTGGGTGAATCAACTCTGCTGAGGACTTCAAGAATCATCTTGGACAAATAACTTCGCCAGAGACTTCAAGAATTGTCCTGAACCAATAACTCTGCTGGAGATTTCAAGAATCATCCTAAGCGAACACTCTGCCGGGGACTCTAAGCATTAACTTGAGCAACCAACTCTGGTGACTTCACTGGGAATTTTGAGAATCGTCTTAAGCAAACCACTTCGCTGAGTAGTTCAAGAATCATCTTGGGCAAACGACTTTGCTGGGGAATTCAAGAATCATCTTGAGCCACCCAACTCTTCCGAGATTGCAGGAATAATCCTGAGCAAACACCCCGCCGAGGAACACCTGCAAAACAAGAACGGTAACGACCTAGCTCATGTTTCATATGCATATGATCGACAATGGCGCAATGCTCCACACGGTGGAAATGCTACGCGTTTAGGATAAATTCTATGCAATCATGCAAAATGCTACGACCCCATCAGCAAAGTAAATGCTGAAGGGAGAATCCTCCGGTCAAGGGGAAATAACCACTCTGGTGGGGAAGGGAATCATCCTGCCGAGGAGAAGAAGTCACGCCAATATCAATTGGACTCCGCCTGGGGAAATGATCTTCAGTCGACTGCCGCAGGGGAATAAAGCTCTACGAGAACCTGGACATGCTCATCTAGGTGCCCGGACCACAACTACTGAGGAAAACAATGTCAATCGCCAAAATAAACTGTGCGGCCTTCGCGGCTAATCTCTCCTGGAGATAACGACTCCGGTGGGGAAATACAGCATCAATTATTCAACACTCTACTGGGGAGCACCAATCATGACTTCGACGGCTTCCAAGGACTTGGCTCTCTTGGTGAACTGCAAACTCGGCAAAGGGTGGGTAACCAGCCGCTGGAATAAATCCTACCTGCCGGGGAGAATAAACTCTGTGGGGGGGGAGTTTCGATTCCGCTGGAGACTTCAGTCTGAAATATCGACAGCCGCATACTCCAGTATATAACTCAGCTGGGGAGACGATGATCCTTCAGGATACATCTGATTGGGGGAGAGAATCTTCTCTGCTTGGGGAGACATATCAATTCCTACGATCTCATGTTCAAACTCCACGGGGAGGTGCTGCTGAACTTGCTGGAGAGGAAGGAATCATCCTGCTTGGGGACGCATACGGCGTACTGCCTGGTATGTGCTACACCTGCAACAACACGAACAAACAGACAAGATACCCTTCTCAAAGGGACCTATCAAGGTCATCATCTTGTGACAATGTTCAAGTAATTCATTGTTTCAACAATCAGTGGCCTAGGCTGGTAAGTTTATGTATGCGCATTTTATCAAAAACATCGGCGTTCTTTTTTGCAAACAAAACAGATAAATGCTAAACAGACAAACAGAATTGTTGAATAGTATACATTTTATTGATAACGAACCCCTGAATGGGTAAGAATGTTTTACAACAGATGCAAGCTCCTGGAATGAGGAAGCCGCGCAAATATACAACATAAATATACATCAGTATATACACAAATGTCGGCAATGCGGCGTAGACGAACACCATGAGTTGATCCCTCTATGACCCACTCGACTTCGATACTTCTTCGACGCTTCAGCTTCAGAAGAGATTGATTCAGATAAACGGCCCTCAGGTCTTCCAAACCACTAAACAATGAAAGTCCATACGCGGAACGCAGTCATTTGCTTTTTCAAATCCCTAACTTTTGCCTGAATCGCCCTTTCGGGTTTTCGATTCACCGGGATACCCTTTTTTGCCAAAGTCGCCCTTCCAGGTTTTCGACTTTGCGGGTGTACATTTTTCTTTTATATCCCTAATTTTTGCCCGAACCTTTTTCCTTTTTTATGGTTCGCCGGGATGCCCCATTTTTGCCCGGATATTCTTTTTCTTTCCAGCGGGTCATTCTTTAAGCAATGTATTTTTTAACTGCGTCCGCGTTCACCGGGGATGCAAAATCTTCACCATCCATCGTAGATAACAACAAGGCTCCTCCCGAAAAGACCTTGCTGACGACGTACGGACCTTCATAATTGGGAGTCCACTTGCCCCGGTGATCGGAGTGTGGAGGAAGAATCTTCTTCAGGACGAGATCACCCGTCTGAAAGCTTCTAGGACGGACCTTCTTATCATAAGCCTTCTTCATTCGGCTTTAGTACAGACGACCATACGCAATCGATGCTAACCTCTTCTCGTCCATCAGGCTGAGTTGGTTTAGTCGGTTTTTAATCCATTCTGCCTCATCGAGTTTCACGTCAACCAAAACTCGTAAAGAAGGAATCTCAACTTCTAACGGTAGGACAGCTTCCATACCGTACACCAGTGAGAAAGGAGTTGCCCTGGTTGATGTACGTACCGTGGTACGATAACCGTGCAGTGCAAACGACAACATCTCGTGCCAATCTTTATAGGTCACAACCATCTTCTGCACAATCTTCTTAATGTTCTTATTGGCCGCTTCAACGGCGCCATTCATCTTCGGCCGGTAAGGAGATGAGTTTTGATGTTCAATCTTGAAACTCTGGCACAACTCCTTCATCATCTTGTTATTCAGATTCGAACCATTATCATTGATGATCCGCTCGGGAATTCCGTAACGACAGATGATGTCCCTCTTTATGAATTTAGCCACCACCTGCTTGGTCACATTAGCATACGAGGCTGCCTCCACCCACTTGGTGAAGTAGTCGATAGCTACTAGAATGAAGCGATGACCGTTTGATACAGTGGGCTTGATCTTGCCTATCATGTCGATGCCCCACATGGAGAACGTCCATGGGGAGGACATGACATTCAACGGGCACGGCGGCACATGAATCTTATCAGCATAAATATGGAATTTATGACATCTCTTCGCGAATTTAAAGCAATCTGATTCCATCGTCAGCCAGTAGTATCCTGTTCTCAGGATCTTTCTTGTTATAGCATGCCCGCCAGCGTGCGTACCGAATGTGCCTTCATGGACCTCTTCCATGAGCAGGTTCGCTTCTTTCTCATCTACACATCTGAGTAGCACGGGATCATGGTTTCTTTTATACAAAACTCCATCGAGATTGAAATAAAAATTTCCAGACAGCCTCCTCAGAGTCTTCTTATCCTGGGTTGACGCTCCCGCAGGATATTCCTTAGTCATAAGGAAAGTCTGGATGTCATGGAACCATGGCTTGCCGTCGGAGGCTTCCTCGATCGCAAAGACAAATGCAGGTCTATCAAGACGAGAAAGGACAATTCTTGGAGCTTCCTTCCAAAAATTGACTTTATACATCGAAGCCAACGTGGCTAAGGCATCAACCATCTGGTTTTCTGCACTGGGCACATGATGGAGTTCCACTCGATCAAAGAACGGAAGCAGCCTTCTGGCATAGTTCATGTACGGCACCAAATTCGATTGGCGAGTCTCCCACTCCCCTTTAATCTGGTTGATCACAAGCGCCGAGTCACCATATACATCTAGGTTCTTGATCCTCAAATCAATTGCCTCTTCTAGACCCACGATACATGCTTCGTACTCCGCTTCGTTATTGGTGACTGGAAACGTCAGTCTCGCAGTGAACGGGATGTGAGATCCATGGGGAGTCGTGATGATCGCCCCAATGCCACTTCCATACGAATTAACCGCCCCGTCAAATATCAACTTCCATTGGGATTTCCTATCCGGCCCCTCGTCGGGCAACGGTTCATCACAATCTTTCGCTTTGAGAAACATGATATCCTCATCAGGGAATTCAAATTTCATCGGCTGGTAATCCTCGATCAGCTGTTCGGCCAGGTATTCAGACAATACGCTTCCCTTGATGGCCTTCTGGGAAACGTACTGAATATCATATTCCGTCAACACCATTTGCCATCTGGCAATCCTGCCCGAAAGCGCTTGCTTCTCGAAGACGTACTTGATCGGATCCATCTTCGAAATTAGCATGGTCGTGTGGTTGAGCATGTACTGTCGTAAACGTTTGGCAGCCCAGGCTAATGCACAACACGTCTTCTCCAACATCGAGTAACGAGATTCACATTCTGTGAACTTCTTACTCAAATAGTAAATGGCATGCTCCTTTCTGCCCGTCTCGTCGTGCTGACCGAGGACACACCCCATACTATTCTCAAGAACTGTCAAGTACATGATTAAGGGTCGTCCGGCCACTGGGGGTATCAAGATCGGAGGTTCCTGTAGATACTATTTTATCTTATCAAATGCCTTATGGAAATCCTCGTTCGATATAATCACTTGATCTTTCTTTAGTAGTTTGAATATCGGTTCACACGTGGCCATGAGCTGAGAAATAAACCTTGCAATGTAGTTTATTCTGCCCAGGAAACCACGAACTTCTTTTTCTGTTTTTGGCGCTAGCATTTCTTGTATTGCTTTTATCTTCGCAGGATCAACCTCAATGCCTCTTTCACTCACGATAAACCCCAGTAGTTTTCCAGACCGTACTCCGAAAGTACACTTGTTAGGATTCAGCCTCAACCTGAATTTCCTAAGCCTCTCAAAAAGCTTCAGCAAATTGACCAGATGTCCCTCCTCCGTTTGGGACTTCGCAATCATGTCATCAACATAGACTTCAATCTCATGATGAATCATGTCATGAAACAAAGTAACCATTTCTCGTTGGTAAGTGGCCCCTGCGTTCTTCAGACCGAAAGGCATTACCTTGTAGCAGAAGGTTCCCCAGGGCGTAATAAACGTAGTTTTCTCCATGTCCTCCCGTGCTATCTTGATCTGATTGTAGCCGGAGAAGCCATCCATGAACGAAAATACGGAGAACTGAGTTGTATTGTCGACCAACACATCAATATGGGGAAGCGGGAAATCATCTTTAGGGCTCGCCCTATTCAAATCCCGATAATCGACGCACATTCGCACCTTACCGTCCTTCTTCGGTACAGGCACTATGTTGGCGACCCACAGAGGGTAAGTAGTGACTGCTAAGAAGCCAGCATCAAGCTGCTTCTGCACCTCTTCTTTGATCTTAACGGCCATATCTGGTCGCGTCCGCCTAAGCTTCTGCTTAACGGGAGGACAGTCTTCTCGTAGCGGCAAGTGATGGACCACGATGTCAGTATCCAGTCCGGGCATATCTTCGTATGACCAAGCAAAGATGTCACTATACTCTCTCAGCATCTCGACCAATCTCTGCTTGACATCACTCTGCAATGCAGCCCCTATCCTGACATTCCTGACTAGTTCTTCAAAACCCAGATTCACGATCTCAATCTCTTCCTCATGAGGCAGAATAACTTTCTCTTCTTGTTTCAACAAGCGGGCCAACTCTTCGAGAAGGTCTTCGTCTTCATCAATCTCTTCTTCGGCTTGATAGATCGGGCAATCGAAGTCGAAGTGAGTCGTAGAAGGTCCAGAGTCGATGTCATCTGCTATGTGGATCCTGCAATAACAAGGGTTAAACTTAAAACAAGGATATGCAGGTTAGCACAAACCCCATTGCCATTTTGTTGTTTTTCAAAACAAACATAAAACAGGAATAACAGAGATCACAACATTTGAATACGAAGAAAACGCCTTTTGATTTATTGGTAAAATGCATGTACATAATCAAACAAGGCCCTGACAATAAAACCACTATGCCCCGGGTAGGACATAGGGTTGTACAATGATTGGAGAAAGTAAATCATTACTCTTTGCCTGTCACTTGGATGATATCCCCGATGGACCAGTTGTTGAGGCTCTCGCCCGGCTTGCTTGGCTGGATCCAGGAATCCAGGTCGCAATCGCTGTCTTCGCCATCTTCAGACACCGCATTGACACTTTCAAATATCACCCCGCCACTGGTAAATTGGATCGGCCCTTTACCTCGTGATGCACTGTGAGAAGACTGCGTAGAAGACTGCATCGAATGTCCATGATGTAGAAGACTGCGTTGATGTCCATGATGTAGAAGATTGCGTCGAATGTTTCCGGCCCAACTTGGATTGGCAACGTCACCTCCCCGAAAACATGACGTTTGGTTCCATCGAACGCTTTCACAACCAGGTCACTGGGTGTGCAAATCAATCCTCGAGTATCTAACTTCATCAATGCTTTCTTCGGAAGAACATTGAGTGACGACCTCGTGTCCACCAACACAAGAGACATAATTGTTCCCCTACACTCTATCGAGATGTGCAGGGCACTGTTGTGGTTTCTTCCCTTCGGCGTCAGCTCTAGGTCAGTGAACCCTAACCCGTTTCAGCATTGACGTGGGCTACGACCCCTTCCAACTGGTTGACTGATATTTCCTGCGATACATACGTGGCATTCAACACCTTCAGCAGCGCGTTGCGATGTGCCTCAGAATACAGCAACAAATTCAGGATGGAAATTTTCGAGGGTGTTTGATGGAGATGATCCACGATCTTGTAGTCACTCTTCTTAATCAACCTCATAAACTCCTCGGCGTCTTTAACAAGTAAGTCTTTCTCTACCCCACGAGGGGTCTCTTCAACGACTTTACTCTTCCCTTTATCAGTTACATCAGCTTTGTCCGCTTTGTCCATCACAACCTCAGGTGGAGCGAACACTCTTCCGCTGCGAGTAATTCCGCCAATTCCCCCTAGGTTATCCACACACGACCCTGATGGTTCAAATTCCAACTTCTGTTCGTTACAGTAGATGTCTGCCCCATAATGCCATGGGACAGTATTGGTGCTTTCGAAAGGTATTGGCCCAACTTTGGTGATGATAATCGTGGGCGGCCTGGGTGTAGAAATAGTTATCGTCCGACGAGGGATGGTGATGGTGGCAACCTCATCATCTTGCTTTAGCATTACCTCTCCCGATCCACTTTCGGCCCTTCGGCTAAACTGCAGGATTCCTTCGGTCATCAGACTCTGAATCCCCTCTATCAACTGTTCACATCCATCAGGACTAGTCGCACAGCCCATACACAGTTCTCCGCAGCCCGGGAAGAAACCTCTTTTCATCAGCTTGGCTTTAACGAAGCTAAGCGGTGTCTTCAGATCCTTGACATCAGTCTTTAGTAATGGCATTTACTCCACCTCCCCTATGATTCGGCATAGGGTTCTTAGTGACGTTTGGCACATTATCTGAGAAATTGATGATCCTAGCGTCCACCATATCCTGCACCTTGTGCTTCAAGGCTTTGCAATTTTCTATCGTGTGGCCTGGTGCCCCTGAGTGAAATTCACAAGTCGCATTCGCGTCATAACCTGGCGGAGGTGCCCCTGTCAAGGGAGCTAGGGTTCTCTTCTGGATTAGCTGTAACTGAAGCAAAGTCTGTAATAGCTGAGCATAAGACATGGACGGCGTCTCGAGGTGACGACTCGACAGAGGTGCCCTGTTCTGATACTTTCTGTACCCTTGCTGATTCGGCTGCTGCTGCTGCAGCTGCTGATGTGGCTGGGGTTGTTGGACTGCAGGGATGGTTATGCTAGCCACCTGCTGGCGCTGGCCTTTGCCTTTCCTTTGAGCGTTGGACACGGCGCTCGTCTCTACTTCCCGCCTTTTGCCACCATATGGTTTCTTTCCTCCTCCAGCTGAGGATAGATCACCTTGAATTTTCCCCAATTTGATCCCATTTTCAACGTGCTCACCCGTGATAATGAGATTTGAGAAGCTTCCAGACATACTGCTGACTAATTTCTCGTAATAAACCCCTGGGAGGGTGGCTACGAACATTTCAACAAGCTCCCGTTCAACCATCAGCGGCTGAACCCTAGCTGCCAATTCACGCCACCGCTGGGCGTATTCCTTGAACCCTTCGTTGTTCCTCTGTGACAAATTCTGTAGTTCAACTCGGTTCGGAGCCAAGTCACTGTTATATTGGTAATGGTGCACGAATGCTTCGGCAAGTTCCTTCCACGTGCGCACACTGGTAGGTTCCAGACTCATGTACCATTCCAGGGAGGGCCCGGACAGACTGTCCTGCAAGAAGTGCATCAGCAACTTCTCGTCTTCAGAGTGAGCGGACATTTTCCGGTAGTATGATCTCAGATGGACGCGAGGGCAAGTGGTGCCCTTGTACTTCTCAAAGTCGGGTACCTTGAATTTGGGAGGCACCTTGAAATCAGCAATCAGTCCCAACTTGGACATGTCAACACCCATAGTGTTCAGGTTCTCGAAATTCCTCATCTTGTCCTCGAGTGCCTTAAACCTCAGACGTGCTTCAGCAGTCAGCTCTCCTTCAACACCTCTCTGTGAGAACACATCATCCTGACGGTCTTCTAACCATGGTTGAGGCCCATACAGATTTCCAACACCTGCATTGCCGTTGCCCAGTCCAACATTGACATTAGCTTCAAAATTTCCGTTACCGACGCCAGTCGTATTACCATTGAGCCCCATGTTAGCGATCACATTGCCGTTGGCACTGCCATTCCCCGCGGTCACGGGGGCGCCATTCTGAGGAGTTTCAACAGGTGGAGGGGTTGGAACAGTCCCACCATGGAGTACACCATTGCTGTCAACCCTTGAGATCAGAGGCTGGACCAATGTTCTGAGCTGATCCTGGCCGTTGGCGACCACTTGCATGAGCTCCATGAAGCGGTCCATCCTTTCTCGGAGTTCTTGGACGTCAGTTTGCACTTGCTCCATAACTCTGGCTTGATTTGCTCTGGTCGGATAGCGGTGGATAGGTCTCTGATCAATCCTGGAACAACCTGCATACACAAAGGGTTAGAAAACGACAAAGTGGTCGTTATGCAAATGCTTCATGCAAATGCAAACGTGTGTCTGTGTGTTAGGGAGGTATCCCCCGATCCTAGTGCCTGAGTGCCAGTGCTGATAATAAGAAGTTCGAGTCCAATCATGGAAATAACATCTCATATATATAAAGAAAGCCCATCAAGGCGGTACACAACGTCACTGAGTACAAGCTGAATCAATAGCATGACCTCAACCAACAAGCCTGGTGATGGTCAGCATACAACAATGATCAACACAAAAGGGTTACAAATAGTCAAGCACAACCACGGGCGCGAAACTCTTCTAACAAATTCCTCGTTTCTGGATGATCAGGCCGAGTGAGCAACCCTTCGACGAGTAACTCTCTCTGCATAATGGTGTATTGGAGACCTTCAACCGAATCTTCCCATGCTCCTTCGCCGAAACAATCTTCTAACTTCCGCTTCTTGGATTCAAACGTCAGCTTGCGCTCCTTCAGGTTAGCAAGAGCCTTGTTGAGCTGGCCTTCAGCGGCGTATCTGCGAGCGGTTTCTTCATCAAACCTCTTCTCACTAGCTTTCACCTGGGCTTTCAACTTGGAGATCTGTTGCTTCAGCTTATCCTCCCGTTCTTTGCCGTTGGCTAAGGTGGCCTTCCAATGCTGGTTAAACTTGGATATTCTCCGATACGCTTCATCCAAATGCTGCTTCTTAGTGGCCAGTACATCATTGACAGCTTTGAAGTCTCGACCCATGCGCTAGCGCTCAGCTATCTGCTTAGTCAAATCTGTCCCCAACTGGTTCACCAGCTCCGTCTGCCTCTTGAAGGAATGAACGGCTTCGCTTCTCTCGCTTCTGAGCTGAGCCAATTCTTTCTCCAGTTCTTCATTTGCCTTTTTCAGCTCATCTCTCTCAGCTAACACCTGATTATGCTGCTGAATAGGCAAGGTGGTAGGCTCTTCAATCACTGGAGGGCTTTCTGGCTGGGCAGGAGGAAACGACATCCCTATAGCATCTGCTCTGGCTCTGATCCAAGTCACATATGGAGCATAGGCTTGGCTATTACTTTTTCCCAGCAACGGCTTTCCTCACTTACTGATACCATTCCAAGCGTGCTGAAGCTTAGATAACATATCCCCCTCTAGAAGACCAGTGAGGTACAGAGATTCCTGCACCTCTTCATCCTTCGGCGGAGCTCTCAAAGCATAAGCAAACTGTCGGACCAATAGGGATGGATTATAGTTGATACAGCCCTTCCTGCCTATCAAAGGCACATTCGGAAATCCACTGCAACTGAAGATGATCTCGGTACCCAACCTATCTCTATCAAACCAGGAAACATCCTCCACTGAAAGACTCATCAAACGCTCGGACCACTCAGTTGTGGCTGCAGACGAAGCAAAGGGACCCTTCTTGGGTAGATGACTATCAAGCCATCTATAGAGCAGGGGCACACAACACGAGACATTCTTACCCCTTCTGTTCTCGTTTTTGTAGTGGACGGAATGGTAGACATCTCCTATCAAGGTAGGGACTGGATTCCCTGATGCAAATATGTGGAAGGCGTCGAAGTCTACAAAGTTGGGCATATTGGGGAACATAATGATGCCATATATGCACAGAGCAAGAATGGCGTTGAACACGACCCAACATCCGTCTTTGGCGCACTGCTGAGCCTTTCCCACTAAGAACTGCAAGGAGAAACTGGGATCCCTATTCCAACTAGACAAGACCAACTCGGAGGCGTCCAGATGAAGTGAGGAAGCTAGACTAGCCAGATTAGGCTCAACATCCATATGAACAAAGGGCATTTGACCCTTGATAGGCACACCTAACAGATCAACATACTCCTCTAGCGTGGGTGCGAGAATAAAGTCCTGGAAAGTAAAGCATCTCAACGGAGGATCGTAGAACTGCAGCAGGGCGTGCAACCCATTCAACTCAAACACAGAGGGTTTACGAACCAAGCTGAGCAGTTTACCGTAAGACTTTCTGAATTCATCTCTCACAGAATCATCTGCCAAAGCAATCAAACCAGTCAGCTGAACAACATCAGGAGTGGGGAGTCTGTAAGCCACAGTCTTCCTCAGAGAACCCATGACAGCACAATAGAAGGCAAGAAATCCTGAATCGGGGGAAACAGTACCTGCAACACAGACACACGTTAATGAAATGCAAATGGGTATGCAAAGCAATGTAAAATGCAATCATGCAGTAGGAGATCAAGACGACTGTGCTGTGAAGATTCTGTATCAACAAAACCATAATGCTTCTCTATCATGAACAACCACTATCTCTGATAAGAAGAAAACCCTGGTATCGGACCACAAATCTGCTCTGTCAAGAACACACATATCTGATAATAAGGACCTCTGATACAAGACTGTAAATCTGCTCTATCAAGAACAAATATACATCTGATGACGAGAACCTCTAATACAGGACTACAAATCTGCTATATCAAGAACAAATATCTGATAATAAGGACCTCTGATACAGGACCATAAATCTGCTCTATCAAGAACACATATACATCTGATAATAAAGACCTCTGATACCAACAAATCTGATTCACTATCAAGAAAACCAGGTAGTCTGAAGGTTAAGGTTTCCTGCAACAAACCCAACCCTGCTCACAGGTGTGGACCTAACCTGACACAAGTTCGGCATCCTATGCGGTCATCAGCGTCACAGACATTCAAGAGGGGTGATACGATACCCAGAAGGTGTGGCATCACCATCTCCTTAAGCGGCCTCACTCAGCTGAATCCCAAATGATCGGTCCCAGAGTCGACAATCCTCCAAACCAATAACCCCCTCAACCCAAAGGGTTGAAAAAGAAGTCAACCAGGAGAACCTCGTCTGAGCGTGGATTTCATGAGACACTAGTGCCTGCAAAGCAAGCACGCGCCCACTAATTTCCACGACTAATGCTAGGTACACTCAAGCCTGGGTCTGGCTTTTCACTCATCAGAATGCCCCTCCCACAACAGCACAGATAATCATATCATACTGAAAATATAGATGCGGGAAATAAAATGCGATAAATAAACACAACCCGACAAATAATCATACAAGCGCTAGGATTGACTCTCGCAGGGGACGTTGGATCCCCAAACTGACTCGCATAAGGGACGTTGAATCCCAGGAAACTATCAAGTCCCCAGCAGAGTCGCCAGCTGTCGCTACCGCGAAAATAAGGTGTCGGCAAAACAGAAGAGTCGCCACCTTTCGTTATTTATCCCTCAGAACGGGAAAGGAAACGATCGGAAAAACCTGACGAAAAGGTATAAGACAAGGTCATCGCAACCGTTGTCTGGGTTCGGGAGTCGGTTACGCAAGGGGAAGGTATTAGCACCCCTCATGTCCATCGTACTTGATGGGATCCACCCTTACGGTGTTTATCTGACGGGTTGGTTTTACTATCTACCTATCAACGCCTGGCTTGAAAAGAAAATAAAATGACTCGGCAAAGCGTCGCGCTTTATGCCTACGTATTCTCATCAGAGAATGAGAAATCAGAGTCAACGTAGTTCGGCTAACTACGGGTAACGGGGAAGGTGGCTTGCCAATACATCAGTATTGTGCCTACGTACTCTCAACAGGCATGAGAGATCAGAGCTTACGTAGTTCGGGAAGATACGGATTACGGGGATTTAGATTCATCTGTTTTATCGAGTAGGGTTAACAAACAGTTCCAGCAGTTTGGATGTACGCAACTCGACCCTTGGAGACTTAGGCGTTACCGTTTGCGGTAGAACTGGGAGTTAACGACACTCTTTTCTTCAGAAAAGTTTCCTTTAAATTACGGGCCCACGGGGCAAAAAGGTTTGAAGTATGTTTTCTGTCTTTTACGGAAGAACTGTTTTTTTATGGATGTTTGCAACCAATATCGCACTAGAGACTATGACCTGAGAGTGAATGCGTCGCATGTCACCCAAAGGGTGCCATACTAAACATCCAGACTGTTGAAAAGAAACTCTCCAACAATCCTTTCTCAGATAGCTTAAGGCTCGTAACGTACGACGTCAGTTAACCTTTATTACTGTATTTTAATTTGTTTTGAGATGAGAAGAGAGAGGGCTCAACTAAGAGGATTTTACACTGTCCTAATGTTGTCATGCCAAGGATTCATCCTATGGTTGAGGTTTGAAACAGGGAACTCCTAGAAGTTGTCATGCATAGGTTTCAACCTAAAGTTCTAATCATCACTTCCTTATCAAAGGAAGTGAGATTCCTAGGGGATCATGTCAATGATAAACAGAAACAGATAAAGCCTCAGCTTAAACAGTAAATAGTAAACGACGGTAAAATGCATTCAATGCAAGTGAGGGAGGAAATGTGTGTGGGGCATCAACCTCCACAAGCTCATCTCAACCTCAAGCCAGATATGAATGACTGTAATCATACAGAGGAAATAACAAGCTATCAAGCAAAATATAACCGCAATCATACAGAAGAAGTAAAATAATATGCCATCAAGCAAACACACCAGATCATACAGGCAAGGGAGCTGGGCTCTACCGAATACCCGCAAGCAAAGCCATACAGTAAAAATACAAGCAGAGGGAGCAAATCAACCTCTAGTGCAATCATGCTCCTAAATTAAATCAATCTAAATATGAACTTATTCTAATGCATCAAGCAAATCAAACAAGTCACATAAATACAGTTGCACAGAAAGAAACAGACAAGAAGGAAAACAGATCAACAACTTCCACAGCTTTACAGCAAAGCAATCCTCTGACGGTAGTTCAGTCCACAGTCTGTAACTGTTCTTCAAGACTATCCTCTTCAATAGCAAGTGTCAACTTACTTCTTCAAGCTTCTAACACATCAAACATAAGTATCAACTTATTCTCTCTTCCCCAAGCCTCAGCTCTTCAGTCAATTCCACCTTCAGGCTTCACTCCTAATATCAAGTATCAACTTGTTTCTTCAGGCTCTCAAAGTATCAAACACAAGTATCAACTTGTTTCCTCAAGCTTCAGCTCTTTCTTCAATCTCAACTTGATCTTCTTCACAATTGTCAACTTGGTCTTCAAGCTTCAGCAATCTCCTATTTACCAGTATCAACTTGTTCTTCTTCATCTACAAGCTTCAGCTTCTAAGGGTAATCTCCAAACACAGGGGAGTGGCAACCTCTAGCATCTTCAACCTTCTAACAAGGAACTCCATCCTCTAGCAAGGGAGAAAGATTCATCTATCAAGAGCAAAGTCTGGATGATTGGTAGCAGAGTGAAGACCAAAGGTCACCACTAAGCATCCTATCATCAGAGAAAGGGACCCTCAAAGGTTCTACCAACTTGCAAAGAGCCACACATCCTACCAAAGGAGGGATGAGGCCTTTACAAGGGGACCTTACATCATAGGGAAGAATGGAAGTGATCAACATCTTCCATGTTTATGAAGGAAGAGAATCTATCTAGAAGCTCTGCCTACAAACCCTAATCTTAACACCTCATCAACACTACACCAAAAGAAGGGAAGATCTTCACATCCAAGCTTCTTCAAGTAATCCAATGCATCTTCAACTTGCCTCCATCATCTTCCAAGAGCAAAAGAAACAAAACCCTAATCTAAGGGAACTAAAGAAGTCATTCTGCTTGAATTAGTGCATTAGAATCATCTAAAGTTAGCACCTAAACTAAAATCAAACAAAAATAGTAAACTACATTATAAATTCCTACAAAAATTCCTAAGGGATCCTAATTCAATCATGAATCTACCATACAAAAATCAGAGGTTGAATCATCCACCAAGTTCTATAAATAAAACCTAAATCACAAGGTATCAACCATAAACCCTAAAAATGGAGCTCTTAAAGTTTCAACCTAAAACTACCACTTATATTCATCACAAAAATGTGAGAAAAATATAGGGGGAGCATGCATATCTATGCTAGCTACATACAAAAAATCAGGGCAAGAATCATCATCAAATGCTCAAACCAAATTCAACAAAATCAAGCATCAACCATGATTATTTTAATATCAATTAAAATTCAAAAATGCACATAAAATCAAAAAATGCATGGAATATTAATATTTTTTATCTAAAAAATACTAGATTCAATCATGAATCAATGGCAAAAAGAATGGAATTAATTGAGTCATTTTTCAATTATTTATGAATTTTCCAATAACCATGAATAAAATGAAAAATAAAAATAAAATCATGAGAAAATGAAAGGCGCGTGGTGCAGGTAGCAAACCAACTCAGTTCATTTTAGTGATTGGGCCATAAGGGGGGTGGGAGTATCAACTAGTAACTTAAGCCCAAAACCATCAGATAAATGAAACGCAACGTTTCATATTATTTCAGAATCCTTCACAAAATTCCCTCACGCGTGGCCATTGGATGATGCATTCAGTCCAAGTCAACCTAAGATCTAATGGCTATCAAGTCATCTTCTCCATTTTGAATCTCTGAACTCAGTTCACCTGCGCGCGCTAGAGTCACCGCCGGTGACATTCTCCGATCAACCTTCCACAACCCTAACTCTCTCTAGAATCCACCATTGGCCACGATTCCTTGATGAATCTTGTCCCGAATTTCCTCAGGAATTCATTCATGCCACTAATTCATTCTAACAGCTCAAGATTTGCAAGAACACAATCTCAACCGAAAATGGCAACAACCCTAATTGGTCACTAATCTCCAAATTGATGATCCAAAAACCTTCCTACATCAATCTACAATGCATCTAACACAATAATTCCCATTGATTCTACCTAATTTGAGCCATGTAATAAGAACTGCATACCTTGTAAAATTGAGCAAACAGAGTGGTTGAATCTTCAAATCAACCCTCAAGAACTTGCAGAATCCTTCACTAGCCTCTAATCAACCTTCTGTATGCAAAGAAAAGAGTTGAAATGCCCTGGATTCTTGAACCCGATTCTGAGTTGCAAGCTTCTAACTCCAATGGCTAACTCACGATTCCTCCATAACTTGGCCTTGAATTTGATCTGGAATCAATCACCAACCTCAGAGCAAGCTATTGAGATCAATTTCTTGGACTGAAATGGCCTCTAACCTTGTAACAGATTTTGATTTGCAAGAAGAATTTTCACAATGCAATCTCACTCTCCTCTCTCAATTCTCACCAACCTTCACTCTGAACCACTTCTAAATCATATATAGAACATGGATGAATGATCTAGAAAGTTCTAGATCAATCCAATGAGTATTTCAATATCTCATCTCACTTGAAATCTCATGATGTGCTATGTGTATGACAGTCCTTGTAGCAGCTTGCCTTGGCCCTCATTCTCACCCAAATTCTCTTCACATGAGATTTTGAAAGTGCTAGGATGTGTTTGTACTTTGGTTTTGATCTCATGAGAAGTTTGGCATACGTAACTTAAACCTTAAGTAACAACATACAACTCCATGATCTTGACCTCCAATGAGAAAAGTGTCATTGCCATTGTCTTTAAAATGCATTCTACAATCAAAATGACATATTGGTTTGTCTCATTTGGTCACCAAATGAAAAATCCCAAATTTGGTCCTTTTAATGAACTTTAAATCTTCCTTTTTTAAGCCAATTTTGCAACTTTGAGCTAAAAGCAATTCCAACCTCTCATGACCACTTGGCTAGCCTTAAAACGTCATTTTGAAAAAGTTTGATGTTGAACATTTTCCCATTTGAAGTTTGCAAATAGGAGTTATGGCCTTATGATTGAAATGACCTATAATCTCCAAATGACCAAAATACCCTTGACTTGTCAAAGCCATAACTTGATTTCTACAAATCCTATCAAGGACTTCTAGCACTCTATAGAAATCTAAGAGAATAAGGAACAACATTCATGTTGACCAAAAGTTCATAGGAATCATCCTTCTAGGGCAAAAGTTTCATGCCAGTTGGACAACTTTCAAGCTCCAAATTCACATACCTCAGATGACCTGTAACTTGTCAAATCCATAACTTGAGTTCTACAAATCCTATCAAGGACTTCTAGCACTCAAATTAAAGCTAACATCATGCTCTAGAAAATTTATGTTGGGGGTAAGATGATATGACAATCAAAACTTGAGCTAAATTTCCTTGAAGATAGGGGTCAAACTAGGGGATTTTACACTGTCAAGCCTTAGGAACCCTAGCTTGAAACTTCTCAAACTCTTCAATCATGATGAGTTAACCTTGGAATCATCCTTATAACATCTCAATGCATCACTCCATGATCACATGGCTCTTGAATTAGGCCTCAAACTTTCCCCAAATCATCAGTTGACCTAGGGTTGACTCAGTCAAACCCTAATTGCACCACTCATGGCTGAGTCTTCTTAATCTTACACAATGACCTGTCTAGGCCTCAAAGTGATCTTCAAAACTTCTCATGAGCTCTCTCAAGACCTCAAGTTCATCCTCATGGCCTCAGAATCATCTGATGATCTTCCCACAACCCTCAAGTTAGGAGACCTACACACTTGGCTTCAACCACTCTTTCTGAGGACCTTTTAACTTCTCTAACAAGGATATCAACCCTTGAATATCTGAATAACCTTCTTAGCTAGCTTCAAAGTCTTGAGTAGCCCTTTATCGGTAATCATACCTCTTGATCTCCTGCACACATGTCAATGAAATGCAAATGATAATGCTAATGTGAATGAAATGAAACATAAGCTAGGTAAAAAAATGTTGGGCAAATTTTGGGGTGCAACACCGTGGATCCATGTTGCAGGGGCCGTAACGTCCACATTGAATCAGAAGTTGAAGTACATGGTGGGTGATAGGGTTGTTACCGTCTGTGGGGAGGAGAACATTTTGGTCAGTCACCTGTCATCGTTCAGATATGTTGAGGTCGACGGAGAAATACACGAGACACCTTGTCAAGCCTTCGAAGGGTTGTGGATTAAAGACAAAGCTCAGGGTTCCAGAAAAATACCAGAGGTGGCAGTGTCATCCTACAAAGAGGCTCAGGCTTTAGTGCAGACTGGTGAGACTAAAGGCTGGGGGCAGGTACTGGAGATTCTCGTGAAGAATGACAAGTTTGGGCTAGGGTATCGACCGACGTCGTCGGCGTCATCTTCAGGAGCGCCCAGGTTCAAGGGGCCGATAACGATTACGCCAGGCGGGGTGTGTTTTGAGACAATCAACGCTATTTCCGATGCTGAAGACGGAGATAGTGACCGCGATACGGACGCATGGGTCAAGCCAAGCGTGCCAGGACAAAGTCTCTGCAACTGGTCCATCCGGGAAACTGTCCCAGTGACTCTTAAACAGTAATGATTTGTTTTGTCAATTGTTGAATAATCCTATGTCATATCCGGGGCATAGTGATTTTACCTTAGGGCTACTTGATTATGTGTATTGCACTGTTTTAATCATGAAATAAAGGCGTTTTTCATATAAAAATATTGTGATCCCTGTCTTTCTTGTTTTTACTTTAACAATAAATGGCAACGTGGTTATTTGCTTTGTTTGCATGTTGAAGCATTTAACCATTTCCTTTGCAGGACTAGTATTTCAGATGACATCTCCTATGAACCGCCCATGACTCGTTTGGACTTCGAGCACCCGGTATTCCAAGCAGAGGAAGAGATTGTTAAGGATAGCGACTTGCCAGAGGAGCTGACTCGTTTGTTGAAACAGGAAGAGAGAATCATTCTGCCTCATCAGGAGGAAATTGAGATTATCAACTTGGGGTCGGAAGAAGTCGTGAGAAATATGCGTATAGGGGCTGTGCTGCAGAGCGATATCAAGCAAAGGCTGATTGAGATACTGCGAGAGTATAGTGATATATTTGCTTTGTCGTACGAGGATATGCCTGGGTTGGATACAGACATGGTTGTACACCGTCTGCCACTGCGAGAGGAATGTCCGCCTATTAAACAAAAACTCAGAAGAACCAGACCAGACATGGCTGTGAAAATCAAAGAGGAAGTTCAAAAACAGTGGGATGCTGGTTTCTTAGCCGTTACAACTTATCCGTCATGGGTCGCTAATATAGTACCAGTGCCGAAGAAAGACGGTAAAGTGCGAATGTGTGTAGACTACCGTGATTTGAATAGGGCGAGCCCGAAAGACGACTTTCCACTTCCTCACATTGATGTGCTGGTTGATAACACTGCTCAGTTCTCCGTATTCTTCTTCATGGACGGCTTCTCAGGCTATAACCAGATCAAAATGGCGCCAGAAGACATGGAGAAGACTACCTTCATTACTCCCTGGGGAACATTTTGCTACAAAGTGATGCCCTTCAGATTAAAGAACGCTGGGGCAACATATCAACGTGCTATGACGACTCTCTTTCATGACATGATGCACAAAGAGATCGAGGTTTATGTTGATGATATGATTGCCAAATCCCAGACGGAAGAGGAGCATTTGGTTAATCTGCTGAAACTGTTCAAAAGGCTTAGGAAGTTCAGGTTGAGGCTGAACCCTAACAAGTGCACCTTTGGGGTGAGATCGGGTAAACTGCTAGGGTTTATTGTGAGCGAAAAGGGAATAGAGGTGGATCCTGCAAAGATAAAATCTATACAAGAAATGCCGACGCCTAAAACAGAAAAAGAAGTGCGTGGATTTTTAGGGAGGTTGAACTACATTGCTCGGTTCATATCTCACCTAACTGCGACATGCGAGCCGTTATTCAAGTTGTTGAAAAAGGATCAGGTGTTGACCTGGAATGAAAATTGTCAAAAGGCGTTCGACAAGATAAAAGAATACTTGCAGGAACCTCCTGTTTTGATACCCCCAGTGGCCGGGAGACCTTTGATTATGTATTTGACGGTTCTTGAGAAAAGTATGGGTTGTATTCTCGGTCAACACGACGAGACCGGACATAAAGAGCATGCAATATACTATTTGAGTAAGAAGTTTACTGACTGTGAGTCCAGATACTCAATGCTCGAAAAGACGTGTTGTGCACTAGCCTGGGCCGCCAAACGTTTGAGGCAATATATGCTGAATCATACAACCATGCTAATTTCAAAGATGGATCCAATCAAATACGTGTTTGAGAAGCAAGCACTCTCCGGAAGAATTTCCCGATGGCAGATGGTGTTAACCGAATACGATATCCAATATGTCTCGCAAAAGGCTATTAAAGGTAGCGTTCTGTCAGAGTACCTTGCGGAACAGCTTGTTGAGGACTATCAATCGATGAGGTTTGATTTTCCTGACGAGGATATCATGTACCTGAAGATGAAAGATTGTGAGGAACAGTTGTCGGACGAAGGATCAGAGTTGGGTTCCAAATGGCAGTTGATATTTGACGGAGCTGTAAATTCCTATGGTAGCGGAATAGGGGAAATTATCACCACTCCTCATAGGTCGCACATCCCATTTACTGCCCGATTGACCTTTCCTATTACCAATAATGAGGCTGAATATAAGGCTTGCATCATGGGGCTGGAAGAAGCCATTGATTTGCGAATCAAGAACCTGGATGTATACAGAGACTCAGCTCTGGTGGTGAATTAGATTAAAGGAGAATAGGAGACACGTCAGCCCAATTTGATACCCTATATGAATTATGCAAGGAGATTGTTGCCTTTCTTTGACAAGGTGGAATTGCATCACGTACCACGAGCAGAAAATCAAATGGCTGACGCCCTGGCGACATTGTCTTCAATGTATAAAGTTAACTTCTGGAACGAGGCTCCCCAAATTGTTATCTCTCGGCTTGATAGGCCTGCATTCATATTTGCCATTGACGAGGCTCCCGATGGTAAACCCTGGTACTTTGACATCCAGAATTTCCTGAAGAACAAGGAGTATCCGGCTGGGGCATCCAGTCGAGATCAGAAGACTCTAAGGAGATTGGATGGCAATTTCTATCTGAACCTGGACTGTGTCCTGTACAAAAGAAACCACGACTTGGTGTTGCTACGTTGTGTAGACGAGAAAGAGGCGAAGTTGCTCATGGAAGATATACATGAGGGTATATTTGGTACACATGCTGGTGGGCATGCTATGACGAGAAAACTGCTGCGGGCAGGTTATTACTGGCTGACCATGGAAACAAACTGTTTCAAGTTTGCAAAGAGGTGTCATAAATGCCAGATTTATGCGGACAAAATCCATGTGCCTCCAAGTCCTCTGAATGTGATGTCATCACCGTGGCCTTTCTCGATGTGGGGGATCGACATGATTGGCAAGATTGAGCCTACGGCATCAAACAGACACCGGTTCATTTTGGTGGCAATCGATTACTTCACCAAATGGGTGGAAGCAGCATCATATGCCAATGTTACCAAACAAGTGGTAGCCAGGTTTATCAAACGAGATATTATCTGCAGATATGGAATCCCCGAGCGGATTATCATCGACAACGGTTCGAATTTGAATAATAAAATGATGAAAGAGCTGTGTCAGAATTTTAAGATTGAGCATCACAACTCTTCTCCTTACCGGCCCAAGATGAATGGCGCTGTCGAAGCGGCCAATAAGAACATAAAGAAGATTGTTCAGAAGATGGTTGTGACGTATAAGGATTGGCACGAGATTCTACCTTTCGCTTTGCATGGTTATCGTTCGAGGGTACGCACATCAACCGGGGCAACCCCTTTCTCATTGGTATACGGGATGAAGGCGGTGTTACCGTTGGAGGTCGAGATTCCTTCCTTGAGGGTTTTATGTGATGTCCAACTCGACGAGGTAGAATGGGTTAAAGATAGACTGAATCAGCTCAGCTTAATGGATGAGAAGAGACTGGCTTCTCTAGCATACGATCGGTTATATCAGAGCCGGATGAAGAAAGCTTACGACAAGAAGGTGTGCCCTCTAAGCTTTCAGACGGGCGATCTTGTTTTGAAAAAGATTCTCCCACCACAAACCGATCACAGGGGCAAGTGGACTCCCAATTACGAAGAGTCTCCTGTGAATTCGGACGCAGTTAAAAAATACTTTGCTTGAAAGTGACCTGCTGGACAGTAAAAAGAGAGTCCAGGCAAAAATGGGGTATCCCGGAAAACCATGAAAAATGAATAAAAGGTTCGGGCAAAAGTTAGGGATAAAATTGAAAAGATGTACACCCGCGAAGTCGAAAACCTGAAAAGGGCGACTTCGGAAAAAAAGGGTATCCCGGTGAATTGAAAACCCGCAAAGGGCGGTTCACGCAAAAGTTAGGGATTGAAAAAGCAAATGACTGCGGTACGGATTTGATACGGTATTGCTTAGTGGTTTGGGAATACCTGGGGGCCGTCTATCCAAAAACAATCTCTTCCGAAGATCGAGTACCGAGAAAGCGCAGAGTCAGGCGAGTCATAGGAGGATCAGCTCATGGTGTTTGTCTGTACCACGCTGCCGACATGTATACAAGTATTGTTTTATATTTTCTTTATGCTTCTTGTGCATGTATTTATGTGTATTTGTGGGTAATTTCCTCTTTTCAGGAGTTACATCCAGTGTACAAAACTTTGCCTATTCAGAGGCCCGTTATCAATAAAACATGTTATTCAGTACTTGATGCTTGTTCTTTAATGTTTTGTTTGTGAAAGACGCCGATGTTTTTGATAAACTTGCACTTGCATAATCTTGCTGGCCCTTGCCAATAATTGCTAAAACTTCGAATTGACTGAAGTAATGTCACAGATGCTAACCCGGATAGATTTTGTTGTATAGGCCTGTTTTGTCTCGTTTGTGTTTGCAGGATTCTTACCTTTGGAACAAACGGTCAGGAATTGTATTCCCCAGCCAAGGTCACTTGACGCAAGACCTGACTCCCGTTGATGTCATTCCTCAGCTCGTCGCTGCTTATCCCCAGAGATTTGAAATGACATTTATCTCTTCCCGAAGGAGGGAGTCGTTTTCCCCAGGAGAGTGTCCTCATGGAAAGCCGTCCATAGGATTAACCTCAGCAAGTCAAAATCAATGTCCCCTGCAAAGGGTGCGCTCCTCAGCGAATCGAAGATGTGCACGTTCAATCTCCAGCATGGGAGATTCCCGCAATAGTTAACCAAGTTGTTGGTTCGAAAGGTTTATATCCGTGAAGGATGGTTTTCTTGCTCCCTACAGGTCGTCACGCCATTGACAGGATGTTGATCCTCAGCAGAGTGGTAACTCTGAATGTGTAAACTGTGCCCAGACAGTGTGCTTTGCCCAGAAGTGTCGCTTCTTCCCCAGCTAAGTTTGTTCACCAGCAGGGTGTTTGTCCTTTCCTCCCAGTGGAAATTGATGTTTAATCTCTCCCCGGCAGAGTTGGTTGTATTTCTGGCGTTTATTTCGCCAGAATATTTTGTGATACTTGTTCTCCCCAGTGGAGTTGGTTTTATCCTCAGCATTCATGTTGTTGAGACATCATTATCAGAATGGCCCCGGCAGCTTGAGCCTGCATTTGCATTTGCATATATCGTCATAGTTGCATCTACTCAAACGCGTAGCATTTCCGTGCCGTACGGAGCATTACGCCATTCTCAGACATACGCATTTTGAAACATAAATCGGGTTGGTTAACCTTTTGCTTTCAGGTGTATTTGCTCAGCAGGAGTATGGAGTTCTAGCTCAGATCTATTACCAGGTATTCGAGGTCTCACCGTGAGACATGTGATGATACAGTTCATCTTACTATTTTCCCCACGGAGTTACTGGGTCAAGTTTCTCTTTGTCCCCGAGCAGGGTGATTTGTTTAAATTTCTCTTGTTTCCCCGCCAGAGTTGCTTGTTGAAGTTTATCTTATCCGGCCCGCGGATTATTTTCTTCAAATTTGCTGTTACGTCAGCATCAAAAGGGTTTCATGAATAAATTTCAGAAGCTGCCGCCGGTTATCAGAACAGGCGTCCGGCAATTTAGTTTCCAAATATCCCAGTAGAGTCTTCCTCAAATTCGCTGTCACGTCAGTGCTAAAAGGTTTGTGGGTTGGGACCAATGGAGTTAGCTACTGCAGAGGTAGGCAGAGAAACGGTATTCAGAGTATCTTCCCGTATGAATAAACAGATGTATTTTCCTACTGGTTGACAGAAGTATTTCCTCAGGATTCGCCAAAATTTTATTGCCTATGTTGATAGGAGTTCCTCGTGTTGACGAGATATAAGTCCTGACGTGGACAATTTATTTCTGTATTGACGGGATTTCTTCGTGTTGGAGATATGAGTCCTGACGTGGACAAATTTTATTTCCTCGTGTTGACGAGATGTGCTAGTCCTAACGTGGGCAGATTTGATTTCTCCGTGTTGACGGAATGTGAAGTTCTGACGTGGACAAATTGATTGCTCTTCGTGTTGACGAAATGGTGTCCTGACGTGGACCATTTACCCCCAGCAGATATCTTTCTTCGTATTGGCGAAATGCGAGTCCTGACGTGGACAAGTTTATAGTTCCTCGTGTTGACGAGATGCGCGAGTCCTGAAGTGGACAAGTTTTATCTTTTGTCATGTTGACGAAACGGTGTCCTGACGTGGACAATTTATTCCGATGTTGATAGGATCCCCTCGTGTTGACGAGATGCGGACAACTCATCCCCAGCGAAGTCGCCGGGATTTCTCCGTGTTAACGGAATGTGGAGTCCTAACATGGACAAGTTGGTCATAGGAATTCTCCGTGTTGACGGAATGTGGAGTCCTAACGTGTACAAGGTTATGATGGGGTTTCTTCGTGTTGACGAAGTGTGCGTCCTAACGTGGACAAACGTTTTACTCTTGTTGAGGGGATTTCTTCGTCTTGACGAAACAAGCGTCCTAACGTGGACAAAGTTCTATTCCTGTGTTGTTGAGGTTTCTTCGGATTGACGAAATGTGAGTCCTGATGTGAACAGATTTGTATTTATTCGTGATTTGATGAAATTTGGGTCCAGATGTGGACAAGGCTACTCCTGTGATGACAGGATCTCTATTCGTGTTGACGAATTTATTTCTCTTCTTGTGTTGACAAGGTTAGTCCAGTTGTGGACGGAGGGGTTTTTGCAAAAAAAATTGTTCAGTACCTGTGGCGTTACATAGGTGGTTGAAGTTGAAATCATAACTATTGTCAGACGTTGGATCGGTTGTTGCCGTAACAACCAGATTCAGTTGGTGGATGTCGTTCCCCAAGCAGTGCAGTTTATTTTTGCGGTTGGAAAATTTCCAGGTTTCTTGGTATTCAACCGTCTCGTACCTCGATTGTTTGAAGGCCATTCGCTCTTCGCCCAGTTGGGTCTAAGCCGTTTGAATAGGGACAGCTGTTGCACCCCAAAATTTGCTCAACCTTTTCTTGCCTGATTTATGTTTCATTGCATTTCATTTGCATAGTTACATCATGTACATAATTCAATCATTGGCATTACCATAACATAGCTCATCCAACAGGGGTTCAAGGGTGTCTATCAAGAGAAGAGCCTAGCAAGAGGTGTTATCCAAGATGAGAAGTCATCCAGGCCATCAAGAAGTGATTTGAAGTCTTGAGAAGTTTGAGTGCCTATATGTGGGTTTTGCTCCTATCTTGAGGAATATTGATAATCATCAAGGGGAGGTGGAGCAGGGAATGTGAATTTGAGGTGTGTATGGATCTCATGGGATGCCTAGAGGGCCATATTGAAGTTGAGACAAGTCATTGGTTCAAGTTCAAAAGCCACAGTTGAGGTGCAGTCAACTAGGGTTTCATTTGGGTCAGCCCAAATTCAATTGTGCAAATTGGAGAGCACCAAAGCCTACTTTGAGTTCATGGGATTCATGGATTGATATGTTGATACATGTTTGGTGTTGTGCCAAGATTAAGCAAAGAAGGATCAAGAATGTGGGAAGTTGCTAAATTAGGGTCTCAGTGTAAAATCCCCTATTTAGTGCCTGAATTCAAAGCCACATAAGTCAAAATACAAGTTTCAAATGGATCTTTGTCCAACATGAAACTTGTAGAGCATCTCAATACCTTTAATTTGAGTACTAGAAGTCCCCAAGGGGATTTATAGAACTCAAGTTATGGTCCTTGCAAATTACAGGTCATCAAAAGACACTGAAATTTATCTGTGAAAGTCACTTGACTTCCAAGTAATATTTTCCCTTCAAGGAAGTTTCAAATGGATTCTTGGCCAACATGAGAGTTGTAGATCTTGGTCTTAGCTTTCCATAGAGTACTAGAAGTCTTCAAGAGGATTTGTGGAACTCATGTTATGACCTTGGCAAGCTAGGGGTAATTTGGGCATTGGTGATTATAGGTCATTTTCAAGCATGGGCCAAAATCTCCAACTTGCAAGCTTCAAATGGAAAATTGTTCAACTAGAAAGTTTCTCAAAATAGGGTTTTAACCTTGACCAGGCATCAAGGAGGCTTTGAATTGGCTCATAGGAGAAGTTGGTTTGAGAAATTTTGAAAAGGAAGAAAAATAAGTCATTTAAAGGTCAAAAAATGGAATTCTTGGGTTTATGGTCAAACAAGTCCATGTTATATACCAAATTGATCAGAAAGGGCATTTTAAAGATGATGACATTACCACATTTTGTATTTGAGGCCAATTTCACATGGTTCCCTTTTGTTACTTAAGAAGGAAGCAACATTTGAATTACATACCTTTGGATCAAAAACAAGGGAATTATCATTCCCATTCAATTCAAAATATCATGAGGTGAGAAATTCAAGCAAGTTGGTGAGCTAGAATAGAGCAATGCATGACTGTTGCATATGAGATTTTCAAAGGGAATGACATTTTCAATTTCTCATCTAGATGATTACAGAACTTTCTAGAGGTTTCCATCACACTCTATATAAGCATTGCAACTGATTCAGATGGTTTTTTTGGCAAGGATTGAGCAAGGAATCAGAAAGAGCAACTGAATTTTCTTCATTGCATCTCAGAATCGGGTTTGGAGATAGAGGGAATTTCAAGGCAAATTGACCATTGGAGTAGCTTGGGAAGTGGTTCTTGAATGATTCTGCAAAAGATTGGAGCTTGAATCGAGCATTTGCACCTTCTGTTCATCCATTTTTTCCAGGTTTGCAACTTTCATTTTTCAGCATGATTCATAGCAAATTGATTAGCATTTGATATGTGAATAGGTTATAGATGTTGCTTAGATGGATTTAGGCACAAGAGTTGGATGATTAGAGATACTTTAGGTCAGTGCAAGATTTCTGTTGAGGGAGATATCTCTTAATTCTTGAGGCTTTAAGCATGGCTGAATGGTGAGAATGGATCAGGGAAGCATGTAGATGAGTTTAGGCTTATTAATTTTAAGTTTTTGAGTGATCAAGAATTGGATGAATCTCTGCAACTTGGATCGGGTTTGGTTTTAGAGGATGAATCAATGGATTTGGAGGTCATATTCATGATCAGGGGAGAATTTTGAGTGGGATAGGGTATTTAGTTGGCTTGATTGATGTGTTTTTGGGATTGCCACGCCGGAGAAGACGGTGGTGCAAAGCTCAGGCCACCGTCTGAGTTTCTCCCTCCATTTTCAAATGTTTTAGGGACGATGACTCCCAACCCTAGGATCATGCTGTGACTTTGACTGAAGACCCCATCTAACGGCCATGATCGCGTTTCAAAACCTGAAGAGAGGGAGTTTAGATGAAACGCTCCGTTTCATTAAACGTTTTGGTTTGGGCTCAGTTGATTACTTGCTATCCACACCCCAGCTTGGGCCCAATTGGAGATATACACTGAAATTAGTTTCTATTTGACACACAAGTTTCCCATTTTTCCATGCTATTTTCCATTTATTTTCTGTTGGTTTGGGCTTATGAGATATTTGATATGCGCACCCCCTCTTGGATCCAGGTTTGGTTTACAACATGATAATCTTACTATTCAACACGCCACTTTTGTTATTTTTGTTTTATTTTCTTTTATTTTGCATTTGCATATAGTTAGAAATTATTTCACCATAATTAGGAAAATTAATATTTTTAATCTAGATCTTTTTCCCTGATTCCTTAAAGAGTCTAGAATTTTATAGGATTAATATTTCATTAATTCATGCATTTTATTTTTTTATTGCATTTTTTGGCATTTTAATTGGTTTTATTTTCAATATGTTTGATATGTGTTCTTGCTGATTTTATTATGGGTGTTTGGTGTATGATTTTGAGTTGATTCTTGTTGGGCTAGTTATCTTAGATACGCATGTACCCCTAGTAATTTTCTCATATTTTTGTGAGAGAATTTTAGGCTAGTTTGAGCATTGAACATTAGGTGTTGTAGTTTTAGGGTTTTAAGATAGTACCCTTAGGTTTAGGGCATAGTTTTAGGACTTAATGGATGGTTAACCCCCTGGTTTTTGTATGGAGTGATTCTTAAGTGGTTTAGAAACCCTTAGAATTTTTTATAGGATTTTAAAATCATTTTTGGTATTTTAATTAGAATTAGTTTTAGGACTAACTTCTAGGTGTTTCTGATGAACTATTTTGGCTAGTTCAATTCAATAGTTCCCCTTAGATTAGGGTGGTGTTGCTTTTGAGCTTGGATGATCATGAAGACTAATTGAAGATGCTTTGGAGTGCTTGAATATGCTTGGATGTGATGATTTTCTCATCTTGTGGAGGCTTGTCAGGAGTTTAGGGTAACTAGGGTTTTAGGAAGAGCATTAGACTAGTTTTGTTTCTTTCTTCAAACATGGAGTATATTGTTCATCTCCGTTCAATCCAATGACATGAAGTTCTCTTAAAGAAGTCACATCTCTCCCTTGGAGGGATGAATGGCATGCTTTAAGAGTAGAACTTTGAGGGTACTTTTCTACTATAATGTTAAGTTCTCAGTGGCTTCCTTTGGTTGTCATTGAGTTGCCTAAACATTTCAACTTGATCTTGTTGATTGATCTCCCCTTGGAGGTGCTTGTTGAAGCTTGGTAAAGAGAAAGTTTAGGAGCTTGTTGAAGCTAGGAGTGGGGTTGTTGAAGCTGGTTGCTTGTTGAAGCTACGGTTTTCCTGCTTGTTGAAGCTGTTTATTGGTTGAAGTTTGCTTGTTCAAGCTGGGGTTTTGTAGCTTGTTGAAGTTTGGTGCTTGTTGAAGAGTGAAAGTTTATTGAAACTTGAAGATGGGATCTATTCATGAAGATGAAGGTTGTTGCTGTCAACTTTTTGCTGTGTAATCAGTTGTTGCTGTCAGAGTTGCTGTTTGCTGTAGGAGTTTGGTGTTGTTGCTTGGGCTGCCTCCTCTGTTTTGGGTTTTGTTTTCTGTATTGTTCGTTGGCTTGTGCAGCTTGCCCCTTAAGTTTGAAGTGAATGTTGATTCACTTTGCCTGTTTTTTTCCCAGGTTCGAGGTTGAGTGGGACTCCCTTGCCTCGCTTGTATTGTTGCATTGCATGCATTTTACTGTATTTGTTTGCTTTCTTTTCTGTTTATCCCCTAGGATCTCTGATTTCCTCTGTGCAGGAGGGAATTATGACAGACATTAGGATTCTTATCCATGCATGACAACATTAGGGTAGTTTTTATTCCCTTTTCAACCCTAGGCTTTTTAGAGCTTCTTTCTCTGCTTATCTCAAAAACAAATCAAAAACACAGTAATAAGGTTAATCGATGTCGTACGTTACGAGCCTTAAGCTGTTTGGGAAAGGGTTGCTGGAGAGCTTCTTTCCAGTAGTCTGGCTGATTAGTGTGGTACCCTTTAGGTGACACGCGACGTAGTCACTCTCAAATCATAGTCTCTAGTGCGTCAGAGATTGCAAACAAACTAAAAAACACTTCTTTCGTAAAAGATTCAAAACAAACATCAAAGTGTCATTTTTGTCCGCTTGGACTCTTAATCAAGAAAAACCCTTTTTGAAGGTAATAAAAATAGTCAGACAAGCTTGTGTCTTCCGTAGCCCGAACTACGTTTGCTCTGATCTTTCATGCTGTGTGAAAGTACGTAGGCATAGGATGTCGTATCCTAGCGAGCAACCTTCCCCTCCTTTCCCGTAGGTAGGCGAACTACATTGACTCCGATTTCTCGTTCCAGACTGGGATACGTAGGCATAAAGTGTGATACTTTGCCGAGTCATTCTCTTTTCTTTTTAACCCCAGACCTTTAGAGTAGATAGAATAACATCCGTACTAGAAAACAAGCGTGGATCCCGTCGAGTACGGCGGACGTTAGGGGTGCTAATACCTTCCCCTTGCGTAATCGACTCCCAAATCCAGGATTTGGTTGCGATGACCATTCCTTTCCCGTTTTGCGTTAGGTTTACTCTGAGCGTTTTATTTCCCTCCGTTGGGATAAATAACGCACGGTGGCGACTCTTCTGTCATAGCCGGCGCCAATTTTCGCAGTAGCGACACTTGCTTTTATTTAGAAAATTCCTGCTTGGATTAGCAGATGTTCTCATATTCGTGTTGAGCCGGCCTTCGGGTTCGATGGTCGCTTTTTTTTCGCGAATGCCTGCTTGGATTAGCAGATGAACTCAACTTCGTGTTGAGCCGGCCTTCAGTTTCGATGCCTACTTGGATTAGTAGATGTTCTCAACTGCGTGTTGAGCCGGCCTACGGGTTCGTTGCTCTCTTTTATTTAGCGAATTCCTGCTTGGATTAGTGTATGTTCTCAACATCATGTTGAGCCGGCCTTCGGGTTTGATACTCGCTTTTATTTAGGGAATGCCTTGCTTGGATTAGCAGATGTTCTCAACTTCGTGTAGAGCCCGCCTTCGGGTTTGATGCTCGCTTTTATTTAGCGAATGCCTGCTTGAATTAGCAGATGTTCTCATCTTCGTGTTGAGCCAGCCGTCGAGTTAGATGCTCACTTTTATTTAGCGAATGCCTGCTTGGATTAGTAGATGTTCTCAACTGCGTGTTGAGCCGGCCTACGGGTTCGATACTCGCTTTTATTTAGCGAATTCCTGCTTGGATTAGCAGATGTTCCTAACTTCGTGTTGAGCCGGCCTTCGGGTTTGATGCTCGCTTTTATTTAGCGAATGCCTGCTTGAATTAGCACATGTTCTCAAATTCATGTTGAGCCGGCCTTCGGGTTCCATGCTCGCTTTTATTTAGCGAAGGCCTGCTTGGATTAGCAGATGTTCTCAACTTCGTGTTGAGCCAGCCTTCAGGTTCGATGCTCTCTTTTATTTAGCGAATGCCTGCTTGGATTAACGGATGTTTCAAGTTCGTGTTGAGTCGGCCTTCGGGTTCGATGCCTTCTTGGATTAGCAGATGATCTCAACTTCATGTTGAGCCTGCCTTCGGCTTCCATGCCTGCTTGGATTAGTAGATGTTCACAACTGCGTGTTGAGCCGGCCTTCGAGTTCGATGCTCGCATTTCTTTAGGGAATGCCTTCTTGGATTAGTAGATGTTCTCACCTTCATGTTGAGCTGGCCTTCGGGTTCGATGCTCGCTTTTATGTAGTGAATTCCTGCTTGGGTTAACAGATGTTCTCAATATCATGTTGAGCCGGCCTTCGGATTCGATGCTAGGTTTTATTTAGTGAATGCCTGCCGGGATTAGCAGATGCTCTCAAATTTGTGTTGAGCCGACCTTCGGGTGTGATGCTCGCTTTTATTTAGCAAATGTCTGCTTGGATTAGCAGATAATCTCAACTTCGTGTTATGTCGGCCTTTGGGTTCGATGCCTGCTTGGATTAGCAGATGTTCTTAACTTTCTTTTGAGTCGGCCTTCGGGTTCAATGCCTGCTTAGATTAGCAGATGATCTCAACTTCGTGTTGATTTGACCTTCGGTTTCAATGCCTGCTTGAATTAGTAGATGCTCTCAACTGCATGTTGAGCCGACCTTTGGGTTCGATGATCGCTTTTATTTAGTGAATGCCTGCTTGGATTAGCAGATTTTCTCAACATCATGTTGAGTCGGCCTTTGGGTTTGATGCTCGCTTTTATTTAGCGAATGCCTGCTTGGATTAGCGGATATTCTCAACTTGGTGTAGAGCCGGCTTTCGGGTTCGATGTTCGCTTTTATTTAGCCAATTCCTCCTTGGATTAGAAAATGTTCTCAACTGCGTGTTGAGCCGGCCTTCGGGTTCGATGCTCGCTTTTATTTAGCGAATGCCTGCTTGGATTAGGAGATGTTCTCAACTTCATGTTGAGCCGGCCTTCGGGTTCGATGCTCGCTTTTATTTACTGAATTCTTGCTTGGGTTAGTAGATGTTCTCAACTTCGTGTTGAGCCGGCCTTCGGATTCAATGCTCGCTTTTATTTAGCGAATGCCTGCTTGGATTAGCAGATGCTCTCAACTTTGTGTTGAGTCGGCCTTCGGGTTTGAAGCTCACTTTTATTTAGCAAATGCCTGCTTGGATTAGCAGATGATCTCAACTTCGTGTTATGCCGGCCTTCGGGTTCTTTCCTTGCTTGGATTAGCAGATGTTCTCAACTTCCTTTTGAGCCGGCCTTCGGGTTCGATGCCTGCTTTGATTAGCAGATGATCTCAAATTCATGTTGAACCGGCCTTCGGTTTCAATGCCTGCTTGGATTAGTAGATGTTCTCAACTGCGTGCTGAGCCGACCTTTGGGTTCGATGAACGCTTTTATTTAGCGAATGCTTGCTTGGATTAGCAGATTTTTTCAACATCGTGTTGAGCCGGCCTTTGGGTTCGATGCTCGCTTTTATTTAGCGAATGCCTGCTTGGATTAGCAAATGTTCTCAACTTCGTGTTGAGTCGGCCTTCGGGTTCGATGCTTGCTTTTATTTAGTGAATGCTTGCTTGGATTAGCAAATGTTCTCAACTTCGTGTTGAGCCGGCCTTCGGGTTTGATGCACGCTTTTATTTAGCGAATGCTTGCTTGGATTAGCAGATGTTCTCAACTTCGTGTAGTGCCAGCCTTCGGGTTCGATACTCGCTTTTATTTAGCGAATTCCTGCTTAAATTAGCAGATGTTCTCAAATTCATGTTGAGCCGGCCTTCGGATTTGATGCTCGCTTTTATTTAGCGAATGCCTGCTTGGATTAGCAGATGTTTTCAACTTCGTGTTAAGCCAGCCTTCAGGTTCGTGCTCGCTTTTATTTACCAAATGCCTGCTTGGGTTCGCAGATGATCTCAACTTCGTGTTGAGTCGGCCTTCGGGTTATATGCCTGCTAGGATTAGCAGATGTTCTCAACATTGTGTTGAGCCGGCCTACGGGTTCGATGCCTGCTTGGATTAACAGATGATCTCAACTTCGTGTTGAGCCGACCTTCGGTTTTGATGCCTGCTTGGATTAGTAGATGTTCTAAACTGCATGTTGAGCCGACCTTCGGGTTCCACGCTCGCTTTTATTTAGCGAAAGCCTGCTTGGATAAGCATATTTTCTCAACTCACTGTTGAGCCGGCGTTCGGGTTTGAGCTCGCTTTTATTTAGCGAATGCCTGCTTGGATTAGCAGATGTTCTCAACTTCGTGTAGAGCCGGCCTTCGAGTTCGATGCTCGATTTTATTTAGCGAATGTCTGTTTGAATTAGCAGATGTCTCAACTTTGTGTATTGTCGACCTTCGGGTTCGATGCTCGCTTTTATTTAGCGAATGCCTGCTTGAATTAGCAAATGTTCTCAACTTCGTGTTGAGCCGGCCTTCGGGTTCGATGCTTGCTTTTATTTAGTGAATTCCTGCTTGGATTAGCAGATGTTCTCAACTTCGTGTTGAGCCGACCTTCGGGTTCGATGCTCCCTTTTATTTAGTGAATGCCTGCTTGGATTAGAAGATGTTCTCATCTTCGTGTTGAACCAGCATTCGGGTTCGATGCTCACTTTTATTTAGAGAATGGCTGCTTGGATTATCAGATGTTCTCAAATTTGTGTTGAGCCGGCCATCGGGTTCGATGCTCGCTTTTATTTAGTGAACGCTTGCTTGGATTATCAGATGTTTTCAACTTCGTGTTCATCTAGCCTTCGGGTTCGATCCTCGCTTTTATTTAGCAAAATCCTGCTTGGATTAGCAGATGTTCTCAAATTCGTGTTGAGCCGGCCTTCGGGTTCGATGCTCGCTTTTTTTTAGCGAATGCCTGCTTTGGTTAGCAAATGATCTCAACTTCGTGTTGAGCCTGCCTTCGGGTTCGATGCCTGCTTGAATTAGCAGATGTTCTCAACTTTGTGTTGAGTCAGCCTTCGGTTTCGATGCCTGCTTGGATTAGCAGATGATCTTAAATTTGTGGTGAGTCGGCCTTCGGTTTCGTTGCCTGCTTGGATTAATTGATGTTCTCAACTGCGTGTTGAGCCGGCCTACGGGTTCGATGCTCGCTTTTATTTAGCGAATTCCTGCTTGGATTAGCAGATGTTCTCAACTTCGTGTTGAGCCGGCCTTCGGGTATGATTCTCGCTTTTATTTAGTGAATGCCTGCTTTAATTAGCAGATGTTCTTAACTTCGTGTAGAGCCGGCCTTCGGGTTTAATGCTCGCTTTTATTTAGCGAATGCCTGCTTGAATTAGCAGATGTTCTCATATTCAGGTTGAGTCGGCCTTCGGGTTCGATGCTCGCTTTTATTTAGTGAATGCCTGCTTGGATTAGCAGATGTTCTCAACTTCGTGTTGAGCCAGCCTTCGGGTTCGATGCTCTCTTTTATTTAGCGAATGACTGCTTGGATTAGTGGCTGTTCTCAACTTCGTGTTGTGCCGGCCTTCGGTTTCCATGCCTGCTTGGATTAGTGAATGTTCCCAACTGCGTGTTGAGCTGGCCATTGGGTTCAATGCTGGCTTTTATTTTGCGAATTCCTTCTTGAATTAATAGATGTTCTCAACTTCATGTTGACCTGGCCTTCGAGTTCGATGCTCGCTTTCATTTAGTGAATTCCTTCTTTGGTTAGAAGATGTCCTCAACTTCGTGTTGAGCCAGCCTTCGGGTTCGATGCTCGCTTTTATTTAGCGAATTCCTGCTTGGATTAACAGATGTTCTCAACTTGTGTTGAGTCGGCCTTCGGGTTTGATGCTCGATTTTATTTAGTGATTTCCTTCTTGGAATAGCAGATGATCTCAATTTCGTGTTATGCTGGCCTTCGGGTTCGATGCTTGCTTGCATTAGTAGATGATTTAAACTTCCTATTGAGCCGGCATTCGGGTTAGATGCCTGCTTGGATTAGGAGATGATCTCAACTTCGTGTTAAACCAACCTTCGGTTTCAATGCCTGCTTGGATTAGTAGATGTTCTCAACTTCGTATTGAGTCGGCCTTTGGGTTTGATGATCGCTTTTATTTAGTGAATGCCTGCTTGGATTAGAAGATTTTCTCAACATTGTGTTGAGCCGGCCTTCGGGTTTGATGCTCTCTTTTATTTAGTGAATGCCTGCTTGAATTAGCGGATGTTCTCAACTTCGTATAGAGCCGACTTTCGGGTTCGACGCTCGCTTTTATTTAGCTAATGCCTGCTTGAATTAGCAGATGCTCTCAACTTCGTGTTGAGCCGGCCTTCGGGTTCGTTGCTCGCTTTTATTTAGCGAATGCCTGCTTGGATTAGCAAATGTTCTCAACTTCGTGTTGAGCTGGCCTTCGGGTTCGATGCTCGCTTTTATTTAGTGAATGCATGCTTGGATTAGCAGATGTTCTCAACATCGTGTTGAACCGACCTTCGGGTACAATGCTTGCCATTCTCCACACAGGAGTACGGATGGATCGCATACACTCCATCCGAGCAACGATCCATCCCACTATTCTCCACACAGGAGTACGGTTGAATTGCATATACTCCATCAGAGCAACGATTCAACACCACCATTCTCCATACAGGAGTACGGGTGAATCGCATACACTCCATTCGAGCAACGATTCAACCCCACCATGACATCATGATATGCACGACACTAATGCACAACAACAATCCAAGCACACAAGGTGCACATGATCCTCCTGATCACATTTTATACATCGCACATACATATTCCACGTATCACCATAATCATACATAATAGCATACACCAATTGAATTATTGTAATTAAACGAATAACACAGAAATCACATTCCAACACCATACATACACTCATAACTATTCAACACCAATCTTATCTTTAATCACGACCAACAAGGGTCCCACAACACAAGAGAACAGAACAGAACATCACAAAATACAAACTACTGTCATGCTCGCCGGCTCACTCGCCTAGCGAAGCATCAGCGAATGCTCGCTATTCGCTCGCCCAGCGAAGGCAAACAGTGGCTACTGGAAGCACTCGCTACCCTGTTCGCCTAGCGAAGCATCAGCGAATGCTCGCTATTTGCTCTCCTAGGGAAAGTGCTAACGAAAGTCTGCGATTTCACAAAACTCCACTGTTCAGAATCGGCAACACTCTCCGAAATCGCCCGATTTCACTCAAACCAGTTCCCACAACACTAGTTCAACATTCTGCAACTTAACTATATAATCTATTCCGGATTCCACCCGATAAAACCTTAGCTCTACCGATTAAATTAATTTTCGACTTAAAAATTACAAACTGCCCGGAAACCCCAAATCATCCAAACAAGCATAAAACGATACACAAAAATTAAAATAACACCGAAAAAGACTAGATAATTAAAATGGGTGTTACAAAGCCGGCCTACGGGTTCGATGCTCGCTTATATTTAGCGAATGCCTGCTTGGATTAGCAGATGTTCTCAACTTCATGTTGAGTCGGCCTTCGGGTTCGATGCTCGCTTTTATTTAATGAATTCCTGCTTGTGTTTGCAGATGTCCTCAACTTCGTGTTGAGCCGGCCTTCGGGTTCGATGCTCGCTTTTATTTAGCGAATGCCTGCTTAGATTAGAAGATGTTCTCAACTTTGTATTGAGCCGGCCTTCGGGTTTGATGCTCAATTTTATTCAGCAAATGCCTGCTTGGATTAGCAGATGATCTCAACTTCGTATTATGCCGGCCTTCGGGTTCGATGCCTGCTTAGATTAGCAGATGTTCTCAACTTCCTTTTGAGCTGGCCTTCGGGTTCGATGCCTGCTTGGATTAGACGATGATCTCAACTTTGTGTTGAACCGGCCTTCGGTTTCAATGCCTTCTTGGATCAGTTGATGTTCTCAACTGCGTGTTGAGCCGGCCTTTGGGTTCGATGATCAATTTTATTTAGCGAATGCTTGCTTGGGTAAGCAGATTTTCTCAACATCGTGTTGAGCCGGCCTTCGGGTTTGATGCTCGCTTTTATTTAGCGAATTCCTGCTTGGATTAGCAGATGTTCTCAACTTCGTGTAGAGTCGGCCTTCGAGTTCGATGCTCGCTTCTATTTAGAGAATGGCTGCTTGGATTATCAGATGTTCTCAAATTTGTGTTGAGCCGGCCATCGGGTTCGATGCTCGCTTTTATTTAGCGAATTCCTGGTTGGATTAATAGATATTATCAACTTCGTGTTAAGCCTACCTTCGGGTTCGATACTCACTTTTACTTAGCGAATGCCTGCTTAGATTAGCAGATGTTCTCAACTTCGTGTAGAGTCAGCCTTCGGGTTCGATGCTCGCTTCTATTTAGAGAATGACAGCTTGGATTATCAGTTGTTCTCAAATTTGTGTTGAGCCGGCCATCGGGTTCGATGCTCGCTTTTATGTAGCGAATTCCTGGTTGGATTAGCAGATATTATCAACTTCGTGTTGAGCTTACCTTTGGGTTCGATACTCACTTTTATTTAGCGAATGCTTGCTTGGATTAGTAGATGTTCTCAACTTCTTGTTGAGCCGACGTTCGGGTTCGATGCTCGATTTTTTTTGCGAATGCCTGCTTGGGTTAGTAGATGATCTCAACTTCGTGTTGAGCCAGCCTCCGGGTTCGATGCCTGCTTGGATTAGCAGATGTTCTCAATTGCGTGTTGAGCCAGCGTTCGGGTTAGATGCTCGATTTTATTTAGCGAATGCCTGCTTGGATTAACACATGTTCTCAACTTCGTGTCGAGTCGGCGTTGAGGTTCGATGCTCACTTTTATTTAGCGAATGCCTTCTTGGATTAGCAGATTTTCTCAACTTCGTGTTGAGCTGGTCTTCGGGTTCGATACTCGCTTTTATTTAGGGAATGCCTATTTCGATTAGCAGATGTTCTTAACTTCATGTTGAGCCGACCTTCGGGTTCGATGATCGCTTTTATTTAGCGAATGCCTGCTTGGATTAGCAGATATTCTCAACTTCATGTTGAGACGGCCTTCGGGTTCGATGCTCAGTTTTATTTAGCGAATGCCTGCTTGGATTAACAGATGTTCTCAACTTTGTGTTGAGTCGGCCTTCGGGTTTGAAGCTCGTTTTTATTTAGCGAATTTCTGCTTGGATTAACAGACGTTCTTAACTTCGTAATGAGACGACCTTCAGGTTCGATGCGCGTTTTATTTAGCGAATGCATGCTTTGATTAGCTGATATTTTCATCTTCGTGTAGAGCCAGCCTTCGGGTTCGATGCCTGCATGGATTTTAGAAAATGCCTACTTTCATTAGCAGATGTTTTCAACTTCGTGTTGAGCCGGCCGTTGGGGTTCGATGCCTGCTTGGATTAGCATATGTTCTCAACTTTGTTTTGAGTCTGCCTTCGGGTTCGATGCTTACTTTTATTTAGCAAATGCCTGCTTAGATTAGCAGATGTTCTCAACTTCGTGTTGAGCCGGTCTTCGGGTTCAATGCCTGCTTGGATTAGCAGATTATCTCAACTTCGTGCTGAACCAGCCGTCGGGTTTGATGCCTGCTTGGATTTGCAGATGTTCTCAACTGCGTGTTGAGCCGGCCTTCGGGTTCGATGCTCACTTTTATTTAGCGAATGTGAGCTTAGGTTAGCAGATGTTCTCAACTTCGTGTTGAGCAGGTCTTTGGGTTCGATTCTCGCTTTTATTTAGCGAACTCCTGCTTGGATTAGCATATGTTCTCAACTTCGTGTTGAGCTGGCCTTCGGGTTCGATGCTCCCTTTTATCTAGAGAATGTCCGCTTGGATTAGCAGATGTTCTCAACTTCGTGTCGAACTGGCCTTGAGGTTCGATGCTCGCTTTTATTTAGCGAATGCCTTCTTGGATTAGCAAATATTCTCAATTCGTGTTGAGCCGGCCTTCGGGTTCGATGCTCTCATTTATTTAGCGAATGCCTGCTTGGATTAGCAGATGTTCTCAACTTCATGTAGAGTCGGCCTTCGGGTTCGATGCTCGCTTCTATTTAGAGAATGGCTGCTTGGATTATCAGATGTTCTCAAATTTGTGTTGAGCCGGCCATTGGGTTCGATGCTCGCTTTTATTTAGCGAATTCCTGGTGGGATTAACAGATATTATCAACTTCGTGTTAAGCCTACCTTCGGGTTCGATACTCACTTTTATTTAGCGAATGCTTGCTTGGATTAGTAGATGTTCTCAACTTCTTGTTGAGCCGACGTTCGGGTTCGGTGCTCGATTTTTTTTGCGAATGCCTGCTTGGGTTAGTAGATGATCTCAACTTCGTGTTGAGCCAGCCTCCGGGTTCGATGCCTGCTTGGATTAGCAGATGTTCTCAATTGCGTGTTGAGCCAGCGTTCGGGTTAGATGCTCGATTTTATTTAGCGAATGCCTGCTTGGATTAACACATGTTCTCAACTTCGTGTCGAGTCGGCGTTGAGGTTCGATGCTCACTTTTATTTAGCGAATGCCTTCTTGGATTAGCAGATTTTCTCAACTTCGTGTTGAGCTGGTCTTCGGGTTCGATACTCGCTTTTATTTAGGGAATGCCTGTTTCGATTAGCAGATGTTCTTAACTTCATGTTGAGCCGACCTTCGGGTTCGATGATCGCTTTTATTTAGCGAATGCCTGCTTGGATTAGCAGATATTCTCAACTTCATGTTGAGACGGCCTTCGGGTTCGATGCTCGGTTTTATTTAGCGAATGCCTGCTTGGATTAACAGATGTTCTCAACTTTGTGTTGAGTCGGCCTTCGGGTTTGAAGCTCGTTTTTATTTAGCGAATTTCTGCTTGGATTAACAGATGTTCTTAACTTCGTAATGAGACGACCTTCAGGTTCGATGCGCGTTTTATTTAGCGAATGCATGCTTTGATTAGCTGATATTTTCATCTTCGTGTAGAGCCAGCCTTCGGGTTCGATGCCTGCATGGATTTTAGCAAATGCCTACTTTCATTAGCAGATGTTTTCAACTTCGTGTTGAGCCGGCCGTTGGGGTTCGATGCCTGCTTGGATTAGCATATGTTCTCAACTTTGTTTTGAGTCTGCCTTCGGGTTCGATGCTTACTTTTATTTAGCAAATGCCTGCTTAGATTAGCAGATGTTCTCAACTTCGTGTTGAGCCGGTCTTCGGGTTCAATGCCTGCTTGGATTAGCAGATTATCTCAACTTCGTGCTGAACCAGCCGTCGGGTTTGATGCCTGCTTGGATTTGCAGATGTTCTTAACTGCGTGTTGAGCCGGCCTTCGGGTTCGATGCTCACTTTTATTTAGCGAATGTGAGCTTAGGTTAGCAGATGTTCTCAACTTCGTGTTGAGCAGGTCTTTGGGTTCGATTCTCGCTTTTATTTAGCGAACTCCTGCTTGGATTAGCATATGTTCTCAACTTCGTGTTGAGCTGGCCTTCGGGTTCGATGCTCCCTTTTATTTAGAGAATGTCCGCTTGGATTAGCAGATGTTCTCAACTTCGTGTCGAACTGGCCTTGAGGTTCGATGCTCGCTTTTATTTAGCGAATGCCTTCTTGGATTAGCAAATATTCTCAATTCGTGTTGAGCCGGCCTTCGGGTTCGATGCTCTCATTTATTTAGCGAATGCCTTCTTGGATTAGCAGATGTTCTCAACTTCATGTAGAGTCGGCCTTCGGGTTCGATGCTCGCTTCTATTTAGAGAATGGCTTCTTGGATTATCAGATGTTCTCAAATTTGTGTTGAGCCGGCCATTGGGTTCGATGCTCGCTTTTATTTAGCGAATTCCTGGTGGGATTAACAGATATTATCAACTTCGTGTTAAGCCTACCTTCGGGTTCGATACTCACTTTTATTTAGCGAATTCCTGCTTAGATTAGCAGATGTTCTCAACTTCGTGTAGAGTCAGCCTTCGGGTTCGATGCTCGCTTCAATTTAGAGAATGGCTGCTTGGATTATCAGATGTTCTCAAATTTGTGTTGAGCCGGCCATCGGGTTCGATGCTTGCTTTTATTTAGCGAATTCCTGGTTGGATTAGCAGATATTATCAACTTCGTGTTGAGCTTACCTTTGGGTTCGATACTCACTTTTATTTAGCGAATGCTTGCTTGGATTAGCAGATGTTCTCAAGTTCTTATTGAGCCGACGTTCGGGTTTGATGCTCGATTTTTTTTGCGAATTCCTGCTTGGGTTAGAAGATGATCTCAACTTCGTGTTGAGCCAGCCTTCGGGTTCGATGCCTGCTTGGATTAGCAGATGTTCTCAATTGCGTGTTGAGCCAGCGTTCGGGTTAGATGCTCGATTTTATTTAGCGAATGCCTGCTTGGATTAACACATGTTCTCAACTTCGTGTCGAGCCGGCGTTGAGGTTCGATGCTCGCTTTTATTTAGCGAATGCCTTCTTGGATTAGGAGATTTTCTTAACATCGTGTTGAGCCGGTCTTCGGGTTCGATACTCGCTTTTATTTAGGGAATGCCTGCTTCGATTAGCAGATGTTCTTAACTTCATGTTGAGCCGACCTTCGGGTTCGATGATCCCTTTTATTTAGCGAATGCCTGCTTGGATTAGCAGATATTCTCAACTTCGTGTTGAGACGGCCTTCGGGTTCGATGCTCCCTTTTATTTAGCGAATGCCTTCTTGGATTAACATATGTTATCAACTTTGTGTTGAGTCGGCCTTCGGGTTCGATTCTTGCCTTTCTTTAGCGAATGGCTACTTTGATTAGCAAATGTTCTCAACTTTGTGTTGAGCCGGCCTTCGGGTTCAATCCGCTCTTTTATTTAGCGAATGCCTGCATGGATTAGCAGATGTTCTCAACTTCGAGTTGAGTCGTCCTTCGGGTTCGAAGCTCGCTTTTATTTAGCGAATTTTTGCTTGGATTAATAGATGTTCTCAACTTCGTAATGAGACGACCTTTGGGTTTGATGCTCGTTTTATTTAGCGAATGCATGCTTTGATTAGCAGATATTTTCAACTTCGTGTTGAGCCAACCTTCGGGTTCGATGCCTGCTTGGATTTAGCAAATGCCTGCTTTGATTAGCAGATGTTCTCAACTTCGTGTTGAGCCGGCCTTCGGGGTTCGATACCTGCTTGGATGAGCATATGTTCTCAACTTCATGTTGAACCGGCCTTCGGGTTCAATGCTTACTTTTATTTTTCCAATGCCTGCTTGGATTAGCAGATTATCTCAACTTCGTGATGAGGCGGCCGTCGGGTACGATGCCTGCTTGGATTTGCAGATGTTCTCAACTGCGTGTTAAGCCGGCCTTCGGGTTCGATCCTCACTTTTATTTAACGAATGTGAGCTTGGGTTAACAGATGTTCTCAACTTCGTGTTGAGCAGGTCTTCGGGTTCGATTCTCGATTTTATTTAGCGAATTCCTGCTTGGATTAGCATATGTTCTCAACTTCGTGTTGAGCCGGCCTTCGGGTTTGATGCTCCCTTTTATTTAAAGAATGCCCGCTTGGATTAGCAGATGTTCTCAACTTCGTGTCGAGCCGGCGTTGAGGTTCGATGCTCGCTTTTATTTAGCGAATGCCTTATTGGATTAGCAGATTTTCTCAACTTCGTGTTGAGCCGGTCTTCGGGTTCGATGCTCGCTTTTATTTAGGGAATGCCTACTTCGATGAGCAGATGTTCTTAACTTCATGTTGAGCCGACCTTCGGGTTCGATGATCGCTTTTATTTAGCGAATGCCTGCTTGGATTAGCAGATATTCTCAACTTCGTGTTGAGACGGCCTTCGGGTTCGATGCTCGCTTTTATTTAGCGAATGCCTGCTTGGATTAGCATATGTTATCAACTTTGTGTTGAGTCGGCCTTCGGGTTCGATTCTTGCTTTTCTTTAGCGAATGCCTACTTTGATTAGCAAATGTTCTCAACTTTTTGTTGAGTCGGCCTTCGGTTTCAATGCGTTCTTTTATTTAGCGAATGCCTGCAAGGATTATCAGATGTTCTCAACTTCGTGTTGAGTCGGCCTTCGGGTTCGAAGCTCGCTTTTATTTAGCGAATTTTTGCTTGGATTAATAGATGTTCTCAACATCGTAATGAGACGACCTTTGGGTTTGATGCTCATTTTATTTAGCGAATGAATGCTTTGAATAACAGATATTTTCAATTTCGTGTTGAGCCAGCCTTCGGGTTCGATGCCTGCTTAGATTTAGCAAATGCCTGCTTTGATTAGCAGATGTTCTCAACTTCGTGTTGAGCCGGCCTTCGGGTTGGATGCTTACTTTTATTTTGCGAATGCTTGCTAGGATTAGCAGATGTTCTCAACTTCGTGTTGAGCCAGCCTTCGGGTTCGATGCCTGCTCGGATTAGCAGATTATCTCAACTTCGTGATGAGCTGACCTTCAGGTTCGATGCTCACTTTTATTTAGTGAATGTGAGCTTGGGTTAGCAGATATTCTCAACTTCGTGTTGAGCAGGTCTTCGGGTTCGATTCTCGATTTTATTTAGCGAATTCCTGTTTGGATTAGCATATGTTCTCAACTTCGTGTTGAGCCGGCCTTCGGGTTCGATGCTCCCTTTTATTTAGAGAATGCCCGCTTGCATTAGCAGATGTTCTCAACTTCCTGTCGAGCCGGCCTTGAGTTTCGATGCTCGCTTTTCTTTAGCGAATGCCTTCTTGGATTAGAAAATATTCTCAATTTGTATTGAGCCGGCCTTCGGGTTTGATGCTCTCATTTATTTAGCGAATGCCCGCTTGGATTAGCAGATGTTCTCAACTTTGTGTTGAGCCGGCCTTCGGGTTTGATGCTCGCTTTTATTTAGCGAATGCCTGCTCGGATTAGTAGATGTTCTCAACTTCATGTAGGGCCGGCCTTCGGGTTCGATGCTCGCTTTTATTTAGCGAATGCCTGCTTGAGTTAGAAGATGTTCTCAATTGCGTGTTGAGCCGGCCTTCGGGTTCGTTGCTCGGTTTTATTTAGCGAATGCCTGCTTGGATTAGCATATGTTCTCAACTTCGTGTTGAGCCGGCCTTCGGGTTCGATGCCTTCTCGGATTAGCAGATGTTCTCAACTGCATGTTGAGTCGGCCTTCGGGTTCGATGCTCGCTTTTATTTAGCGAATGCCTGCTTGGATTAGCAAATGTTCTCAACTTCGTGTTGAGTCGGCTTTTGGGTTCAATGATCGCTTTAATTTAGTAAATGCGTGCTTGGATTAGGAGAGGTTCTCAACATCGTGTTGAGCCAGCCTTCGGGTTCGATGCTCTCTTTTATTTAGTGAATGCCTGCTTGGATTAGCAGATGTTCTTAACTTCGTGTTGAGCCGGCCTTCGAGTTTGATCCTCGCTTTTATTTAGAGAATGCATCCTTGGATTAGCATATGTTCTCAACTTCGTGTTGTTCCGGCCTTCGAGTTTGATGCTCGCTTTTATTTAGCGAATTCCTGCTTGGATTAGCAGATATTATCAACTTCGTGTTGAGCCTACCTTCGGGTTCGATGCTCCCTTTTATTTAGCGAATGCCTGCTTGGATTAGCAGATGTTCTCAACTTCTTGTTGAGCTGACCCTCGGGTCCGATGCTTGCTTTTTTTTGCGAGTGCCACCTTGGATTAGCAGATGTTATCAACTTCGTGTTGAGCCGGCCTTCGGTTTCGATGCAAGCTTTTATTTAGCGAAATCCTGCTTGGATTAGCATATGATTTCAACTTCGTGTTGAGCTGGCCTTCGGGTTCGATGCTCACTTTTATTTACCGAATTCCTGCTTGGATTTGCAGATGTTCTCAACTTCATGTTGAGCCGGCCTTCGGGTTCGATGCTCGCTTTTATTTAGCGAATGCCTGCGGGTTAACAGATCTTCTTAACTCCATGTTGAGCCGGCCTTCGGGTTTGATGCCTGTTTGTTTAACGGATGCCTGATGGTGGAATCAGATGCTCTTTCCGACTTAGTGTCGTTTACTGCGTGTTAACAGATGTTTCTTCCTACTGCGTGTCGAGGTTTTCTGGTTGGTAATCAGTTAGCTTATTGCTGTTGTAACTGTCAGATTCGATTATTTCCGGAGATTTTGTCCCAATAATATAGTTTGCAGTTCTAATTTTTCGGTTGGAAAATTTCCGGGTTCTTTCGTATTCAACCGTCTTTTACCTTGATTGTGTGAAAGTCGTTTGCTTTTCACCCATTCAGGTCCAAGTCGTTTGAATATGGGCAGCTGTTGTACCCCAAAATTTGACCAACCCTTTTCTTGTACTTGGCTTATGTTTCATTTCATTTTTGCATTTGCATTTGCATGGCATTATTCTTAACAGGGGATCAAGAGAGGTATGCCATTCAAGAGAAGAGTCTCACAAGGTTTCAAGATCAAGCAAAAGTGTTCATTCAAGTCCTCAAGTCATGGCCATCACCAAGAAGTTATCAAAGCTCCTTGAAAGAGAGGATTGATGTGTGGGGTTGTCTCCTATCTTGGAGGTCAACAGAAGATCATCGGGGGGCCCATAAGATCATGGTTTTAGATAAGAGATGTTTGAGAAGCTCATTGAGTATGTTGGAGGTCATTGGGGAGCTCATCTAGACATTTATTTCATCTGCAAGGAATCAAGGTCAAAGGTTGTGCCCCTAGGGTTTCATCTGGTCAACTCAAGGTCAACTGTGGACTTGAGGAAGTTTGAGACTTGATTTTAAGTCATTGAGGCCATGGGAGGTTATCTTGAGACATCTAGGATGTGATGTCAAGCTAAATTTAAGAAGAATCAAGAATCCAAAGAATTTCTAAATTAGGGTTTCAGAGGACTTCAGTGTAAAATCCCCTTCTTTAGTGCCCAACTTCAAGGACAATTCACCTCAAGATACAAGTTAAGTCTCACTTTCATGCAAACATGAAACTTTGTAGGGCATGTTCTAAGCTTTCTTTTGAGTACTAGAACTCATCCATTGGGTTTTTGGAGCTCAAGTTATGATGCCAACAAGCTAGAGGTCTCAGATGAACTTATATTTGGTCAATTAAAAGTCAACTCACTTCCAAGGCACTTTTGACCTAGAAGCAATTTCCCCCTCAACTTTAGGTGAACATGAAAGTTGTTCCTCGTGGTCTTAGCTTTCCAAAAAGTCCTAGAAGTCCTTGATATCATTTGTGGAACTTAAGTTATGGACCTTGCAAGGCAAGGGTATTTTTGGAAAGCTTGATTATAGGTCATTTGTTACATAGGTCATTTTCATGCACTTGTGTACCTCAAATGAACTTTCAACCAAGATGGAATTTGTTCCTAGAGACCTCGTTTACATCATAGAACTCAAGGATCATGTGAATTATGGATGGTTATAGACATGTGGTGTAAATTTTCAAGTGAAAATGGACTTTTAAGCTTGATTTCAATTCAATTCATTATAGGACATGTTTATATCTCATTTTGATCCAATTCATTTCACAATACACTAAGAAGAAGATTGCACAATTTGGTTTTGGTGCAAAGAGGAGAAAACACGTGCATTTTCACTTTTCTTCACAAAGAAGTTTTAAGTTCAAACGTGCAAATTGGATCAAATCAAAGGCCCAAACCAATTCCCATGTCAATTTGAACTTACAAGCTACAGGTTGGAGTGGTTTTCAGGTGTGTATGAGAGCATTTCACGTGTGCATGAGAAGCTTTCCATTTTTGGGCATTTTTCAAATTAATAAAATTAAGGCTTCGTGGGTCTTCCAAACCATCTGATATCCATCATATATAAGTAAAAAGCTCGCCCTAAGGGCTCAGAAGTTGCATTTGGAGTTGGAGAGAGCATTTTCAGATTTGAAATTCTCAAGCAATTTTGAAAATCGTATTTCACTTTTCTGCACAAATCAAGTTCAATTGAAGCTCAATTCATCTTCCTTGAAGAATTTAGAGTGTATCTGGAGCATAGGAAGAAAGCATACACACATTTGAAGCACCAATGGAGTGTCTCCATTCAGTAAGTTTCTTCTTCATAATTCTCTCATTCTAGGCCAGGAATTAGGTTCATACTAGTTGCATCTGAATCCCTACGTTGAGTAGGCCATGTTTGATTGCTTGATGTTTGTGTTTGTTTAAGTTCTCAGTTGTGCATCTTAAACTTCAATCATTTGATTCTCTCAATTCATGAGTGTTTTCAATGATTGGAGTGTGGATTTGGAACATATGTAACTTCAGCTTTCATTTGATACCAATTTTGTAGTGTTTGGTGGTGGTTTGATCACCTGAGCATCGACCATCTCGCCATAGAAGACGACCGGAGCTAGGGCTTCGGCGTCTGGTCATTTGATCTTCAGATCTGACCTGGCCTTGGTTGGACTCTTTTACTGCACGCGTGTGTGATGGTGATTCGTTTAGCCATGTGACTGGGCGTGTTGAATCCATGTAGGGTTAATGAAAAGATGTGTTTCATTAATCTGAGTTTGGCTAGTGGACTGGGCCCAGAGTGCTATGCACGCCCCCCTCATTTCAGCCCAGTTTTCATTTGAGCGTGTTTTCAGTTATTTGTGCTTTTGCTAATGCTTTTGCTAATGCACCTCCCTTGTTTTTTCATGTTATTTTATTTTATTTTCTTTTCTGTTTTGGTTTTCAATTATTAAAAATACTTCCAAATATCAAAAAATTCCCAAAAAAATATTTTCAAACACTTTAAAGTCTTAATTAATTTTCCATAATTTTTAATTTTGATTTTCTTTTAATTTGCAATTTTATTTTAATTTTTCAATTGGAAGTGTTTTTAATATTGTTTTCATTTGATCATGCTTGCTTTTTGGACCATTTGCAATCACCAATGAATGCGGTTTCTTCTCCACTTTGAGGATGGATTGAGATATCTTTAAGGCTGATTTTGTTCAAGGTTTGACCAATTTTTGTTTGACTTTGTGTTGCTTTTGTTTGACCCTCGATATTAATTCCTCAAGGTGGAGCACCCTAGTTGATCAAATCATTTGGTGATGCCTTGAGTGGAATTTGGTTTGGTTGTTTTGGCCTCTGGTTGCCAACATGTTTAGGAGCTTTGTGCATTTTATTTCATTTTTATTGAACTATTCTTCTATTTTTGGTGAACCTTGCAAGTCAAGTCACCCTAGTTGAAGTTCACACAAACTAGTTGACCTAGTTTCTTTGGGAGATGACCTTGATGGATCACATATGCATCCTATGCTTCTTGATTCATATTCTTGACATGTTTATGATGTTGGTTTTAATTTTATAGGTCATACACTTGTTTGGTTTGTGTTGCAAGTCACTTTAAAGTTAGGTATTCAACTTATGTTTAAGTGTTGAATGTGGTTTGAACTTTGGTTATTTCCTTTGCCCTAGCTTGTAACATGTTTGTGCTTTGTTTCTCCTTTTGTTTGTGAGTGTAGCACCCCAAAATTTGCCTTTTCGTTTTGGCAGTATCTGGCTTTTGTTTCTTTGCATTTTCTCATTTCTACATTTGCATAGCATTCGGCGCAAAGGACTGAACAACGAACAACGAGCATCAGAGGCTCGGGCATTTATTTTGCCCAGCGGTCAGGCGGCCGACTTTATTTTATTTTATAGGATGACAGCAGTTTAGAAAGCAGCACTCAGGCTCATGTCAAGCATTTTTACAGTGATAACGTTCAAGAACGAGATTCAGAAGCTTAGCAGAAATCCAAATAGTCAAAGCAGGGAAAATGGACAGATTTCCCTCCAAAAGGCGCCAAATTCAAATTTTTGAAGGTGTTAATTGGTTAACGCATATGGTTAACCGATTAACCAAGGAAAAATCAGGCCATATTTGAAAATTTGAAGGCATTAATCGGTTAACGCATATGGTTAACCGATTAACCAGTGCAATTTTTGCCTCTGTACGTGATTTTTCAATGCAGAGCCATTTGGGGTCCAATTTTGATCACTTAAATTCAAATTTGTCACTTGGGAAGGATTTAGAATCATTTCATAATTTCATTTCCCTCCAAAATCCCATTCCTAGTGCCAAACCAAAATTCATAAGCCAATTTCCAAGCCTCTCATTTGGATCCAAACCTAGGTGATATTTAAGTGATTCACTCCAAACCAAAGGGATCCAATCTTCATTTTCTCACTCTCATTTTTCAGAATTCATCTCAATTCTCTCAAATTCTCTCTCAATTTTCCAAATTCCAAAACCCTCACTCAAAGCTCTTTTTCATTGAATTCTTTGATTCTTCATTGGAATCAATGAATTCTTGAGCTCAAACCACCATCCATCATCTCAATTGAAGTGATTCCTCCATCCAATTTTTGTGCACGATTGAATCCAGATCTGGAAGTGATTTTGGAAGTGATTATTTGGCCTATTTTGGATTAATCTTGAAGGATCTCCATTGCTACAACAAGAAATGGTGTGGATATTGAAGTATTCCAGACTTCTAGCATCGGATTTGTTCAATTCTAGTTAATTCAACATTAACCAAAGCAAATCTCCGCTTCGAAGGTTGGAATCTTAGATTTATAGCATTTTTGAGCTTATTTGCATGTTCATGACGATTTTCATATTCGATTGAATTTTGGTTGATATGATCGGTGTTGATGCTGTTTGGATCTGTATACATGTTGTTGAAATCATGGTTTTCTGTTTTAATTTCGTGCATAGCTGATTATGTGATCATTGGTATGTTTGGAGAAGTGATAAGCTGTTGAAAAGTGATTTTGCGTTGCTGTTTTCTGCTATTAGCACAGTGTTAATCGGTTAACGCATATGGTTAACGGATTAACCATTACAAATTTCTAGATTTTTTAAAGTTTTCAGAGCGTAAATCGGTTAACGCATATGGTTGACCGATTAACCAGTTCAAATTTTCAAATTTTTTTAACGTTAACAGTGTGTTAACCGATTAACTCTGGGGGTTAATCGATTAACATTGTGTTGGCAGGTCTGTTTTGATGTCTTTCTTGCATGTTTGCATACCGTTTCATCTCGAATCATCATAGATCAGTGTGATGTATTAGGGATGAAATGTTTCTGGATATATGTCGTTGTTTTGGTTGTTTAATCGAGATTTCACCAACATTCGTGTTTTTCCATTTGAATGCATGCTTATGGATGTGGTTAAAAGTTGATAATCTTTTTGCATGTTCGTTTGTTTTTATCTTTTGCGTTTCCTTCATGTTTGCATCATTTTTGCATTGCTGTTGAGGTCGAGATGTGCTTTTGGCAGCTGCTGCCCCACACATTTTTTCCTCCCTCCCACCATTCTAAGTGTGCAGTTTCATGTTTACATCTTTTACTTGTGATTGAATTTACTTGGTGTTTTCTTGTGCTTTTTGCCATGATCCCCATAGGGTTCCTAGTCCCTCCGTTTAGGATGGATGTAGGAGAGACATTAGGTGTTCAATCCAAGCATGCTAACATTAGGGTAGATGTTTCCCCTTTCTAATCCAAACCTTAGGACCAGTTTGCATGACAATGTTAGGGTTGAGTTTCCCTTAGACCTTCCGTGCGTCTTTCTTCTCATCTCAAAACAATTCTAATTCACTTAATAAATGCGATGAACATTGCGCGCTACGAGCCTTAAGCTACATGGGGAATGATGAGTGAGGGGTCTCCTCTCGCTTATCTAGAGTGCTTAGTGTACGTCCCGTTTGGGGGAGATACACGACGCATTCGCCTCCATGTCATAGTCTTTAGTGCAACATGAATCACAAACCGAATTAATTCACTTCACTAAAAAACACAAAAACAAATTTCAAACCTTTTCCTTCGGGATTAATTGGAAAACCTTTTTCAGAAAAAAGTGTCGTTAAGCTTCGGTTCTACCGCAAACAGGCTTTCTTCCTAACTGTTGGAATGGAGGTTTAACCCTACTCGGTTAAAACACTTAATCAACCTGTAGTTTCGTGTCAGCCTGAACTACATTTACTCTGATCTCTGATAACTGTTGAGAGCATGTAGGCATAAGACGCGATGTCTTGGCGAGCAACCTTCCCCCCCTTTTTCGTAGTTAGCCGAACTACGTTGACTCTGACTTTCCCATTGCACAAGGGAATACGTAGGCACATAGCGGCGATGCTCTGCCGAGTCTCTTTTCTTTTTTTGTTATCCTGTGAGCCTGTAGCTAGATAGTAAACACACCCTTAGATAGACAACAAGCATGGATCCCGTTGAGTACGAAGGACGTGAGGGGTGCTAATACCTTCCCCTTGCGTAACCGACTCCCGAATCCAGGACTTGGTTGCGATGACCTCGTCTTTTCCCTTTTTTGTTAGGTTTTTCCGATCGTTTCCTTTCCCTCTCTTTGGGATAAATAACGAAAGGTGGCGACTCTTCTGTTTTCCGCCGGGTGTTTTTCGTAGTTGCGACAGTTGGCGACTCTGCTGGGGACTCTGGTTCCCTATGCGAGTCAATCCTAGCGCTTGCCTGTTTCATCTTTGGTTGTTTACTTTTGTGCAGTTTTTGCTTTATATACATTACCTGTTGTATATTATTGCATTTTGCATTCTTGCTTCTGCTGTGCTGCGGGTTGGGTTGTTCCATTGAGAGATAAGCCGGACCTGGGCTTGAGTATACACATAGGATTAAAGTGGAGATTAGCGGGAGCTTGTGTGGTGTTTGGCTGCGCGATAGCTCGCGTGAAATTCACATTCAGACGAGGTTTTTCTTTGGAAATATTCTATCCTGCGCGTCAGTTGCAGCTGAGGGAATATTGACTTAGAGAAACTGTCGACTCTGGAGACCATTCATTTGAGGGGTCAGCTAAGTGAGGCTGGTTTGTTAGACTATGATGCCAAACCAGGAATGGTGAACGTATCATCGTTTCTCGAAAATTTGTGACGCTGACAACCTGCATAGGATGTCGTACCTTTCAAGACTAGAACCCACACGTGAGAGGGATGGGTTTTTGCAGGAAACCTGGCCTTCAACCGACCCTGGTTTTCTTGTCAGTGCGGAATTTTGATCCTGAGTGTTCCATCCGGTGTGTTATCTCCGTGTTTTGATTAGAGCGGAGCTCTGGTTGAATTCAGTCAACGGCACAACAACAAGATTTGAGCATTGGATACCTTGATCCCATGTGTGCATTTGCATAATCATTTTGCATTTAACATTGCATTTTTATGTGTGTTACAGGTTCTCGTCTTTCCCTTGATTATGGTACCGGTCTTCTGCAGAGATGGAAGTTAGCAGAAAGAGGATTGTTGTGTGCAAATTTCCGGCACCTGAGTTGGGACCTTTATTTGGTCTAATTTCCATGGTTGATCCTGGTGTTCTTGCAGCTTTCAGAGAACAGTATGGTGGAATTCCGAGGTTTGTCTGTAAGCTCACGACTTATGAGCATGGAGCTATTCATACCCTGTTGCAGTTTTATGATCCTCCGTTGAGATGCTTCATGTTTCCGGACTATGTGTTGGTTCCGACTTTGGAGGAATTTGCTTACATTTAAGGTGTTCCAATTCTGAACAAAGTGCCTTTCTTCAACTCCGAAGAAGAACCTAATCTTGAGAAGTTATCCGCCGCTCTTTATTTGAGTGCCTCTGGCTTGATAGATCATGTTATCAGCAGAAACGGAGTTTCCGGATTTACTTTACCATTCTTGGTCGACAAAGCCTGAGTGTATGCCGAAAAGGGTTGTTGGGTGGTTTTCAGTGCTATCTTGGCTCTGTGTGTCTATGGCATTGTGGTGTTCCCTAATGTACTGGACTTTGTGGATTTTGAAGCTTTTCATATCTTCACTTCCAAGAACCACGTACCTACTCTTCTGGGAGACATATATCATTCAGTGCATTTCAAAAACAATAAAAGAAGAGGAAAGATGGTTTCTTGTTACGCACCGCTGTTGCATAAGTGGTTTGTTGATCACCTTCCTCGCTCTGGAGCTTTTGTGGATTCCGTGAACTCATTTGAATGGTCAAAGAGGCTTATGGGTTTAACGGAGAAGAATATTGTCTGGTTCAACCGAGACTTGCTGGGTCGCGAGCTTATCTTTAGTTGTGGTAGCTTTCCTAATGTGCCCTTGATAGGGAGGAAAGGCGGTATCAATTATAATCCTTCTCTTGTTGTGAGACAATTCGGTTATGCTTTGAAAGGACCTCCAAAAGAAGAGGAAGTGTAGGAATCTCTGTACTTCACAGGTGTAGCTGATCCTTGTATCTCGGCCCGATTCGTGGACGCTTGGGGTAAGATTCACAAGAAGGGAAAGCTTTCTTTGGTAAAAGGAGATTGTAGAGCCTATGATCTCTACTTGTAGTGGATTCAGAAGAGGGTTGAAGAGGTGCTATTGTCGTTTCCTGTTGAAGAACCATTCTATCCCTTAGTCATTGAGCCGCCTACAACCGTTGATATCCTGAGATATACCAAGCTTTGGGCAGAGAAGGAAGAGCTACACAAAGAGAATGAAGAGTTGAAGCAGGAAATTAGTCAACTGAAATATGATAAGGGTGAAGTTGTTTATTTGGCCAAGACAAAATCAGAATCCTTTGTCAAGTTGGAGAGAGAACTTGTTGATCAGGTACAAGCATGGAAGTAAGTCGGCCTTGATCTGAAAAGCACTTGTAGCATTCTAAAGAGTAAGAAGGAGGATTTAGATAGAGCTAATCTGAAGATATCCAAATTCACAGAGCAATGGAATGCTACCTTGACTGCCAACAAGAGTAGAGAAGATCAGCTTCGTATTCAGGTTGATAAGCTGAAAGCGCAATTCAAGGCTAAGGAGAGGGAGGTATTGTTAAAATCGTTCCGCAGAAGTACGATCGAGCAGAAATACCAAGAAACTTTATCAGCACTTGAAGAGTTCAAGATTCGGGCAGAGGTGAAGAAACCCAGGCTTGAGGATGCCTTCGGCGAAGATGCTTGGGAGGACCATTATCATTATCTCTGGAATTTGATACGCAAGAGGGATGTCCTCATCCGAGAGTAGATGGAGAGACCAGACCATCCCGACACAAAGGAGATGCTTGAGGAGTCTCAGGAGTGGCGTAGAGATCATGGCTACTAGGATTTTTATCTTTTGTAGTTTTATTGGCTTTTGTATCTTGATCATCGCCAGTGATGTTGGATGAGATCAATACCTCTTTGTATGTGGATATTTCTCATTTGGTTGTATTGTCTCAGCTTTACTTGATATATGAGAAGATTTATTGTGGTGTTTTTATCCATCTCTGATGCTCTTTTCTTTTGAAATCGGAATCAAGGGGGAGATCTCCCTATGCATACATAGACATGTTTGCATTTCGCATCTTGCATTCTCATTTGCATCGCATGTTGTTCTTGGTGGCCTTGTGTTCTTATCTCTGTTTGGTTTTCTTCAGTTCAGGATTAAGGAGTTCAGTTTCCACAGGTATTCTACTTGAGGGAATCAGCAGAAGGTGATGGATCAGGTTCAAGCCAAATTGCAGGAAGTCAGGGCACGCATGGCCCAATTCATGGAACTGATGCAGACTGTTGCTAGTGGGCAGGAACATTTGAGAACTTTGGTCCAGCCATTGATAGCACGGGTTGATGAAAATAATGTTTTGCACGGAGGATCTGGTGTTATTCCTCTACCGATCAGTGGATCTATTCCTCAGGGTATTCGTAATGTTGTCGTACCTCCGGGCGGAGGAGATGCGAATGAGAATGGTAATATTGCTGGTAATGGGAGTGTGTGCGCTGTGCACGGGGTTGCTGGCCCTCATTGGGAAGATAATCAGGATGATGTGTTCTCCATGAGAGATATGGAGGGTGGTTTACCAACTGAAGCTGACCGAAGGTTTAAACTGATCGAGGAGAAAATGAAATCGTTTGAGAATCAGAACTCTTTGGGCCTTGATATGTTTGATCTTGGTTAGTTCCTAGGGTCCGGATTCCCCCCAAATTCAAGGTGCCCGATTTTGATAAGTACAAAGGGACGACTTGTCCCAAAGTGCATATTCGGGCGTATTTCAGGAAAATGTCTGCTTACTCCAGTGATGAAAAGCTGCTGATGCATTTTTTCCAAGACAGTCTGGCAGGGGCGTCTTTGGAATGGTATATGTGGCTCGAGAGAACTCATATCCGTAGCTGGAGAGAATTGGCCGAAGCTTTTGTGTGTCACTATCAGTATAATAGTGATCTGGCACCAAACAGGGTACAATTGCAGAGCTTGTCGCAGAAGAGTACTCAGAGTTTCAAGGAATACGCCCAGAGGTGGCGGGATTTAGCTGCAAGGGTACAGCCCCCTATGGTTGAAAGGGAGTTGATTGACTTGTTCATGGCTTCGCTACCTGGTGTGTACTTTGAGAAGATGATAGGCTGCATGTCTGCATGGTTTTCTGATCTGGTAATTGCTGGTGAGCGAATCGAAAGTGGGATTAAGTCTGGGAAGATTTCAAATGGTGGTGGATCCTCTTTGGGAGGAACGAAGAAACTGTATTCAGTAAACCCTAAGAGGAGGGAAGGGGACGCGAACGCTATTTCTCACAAGGGTAAAGGTAGAGCTCAGCCCCATCAGCATCAACAAGTTGCTACAGTAAATATCTCGGCTGCAGCTCCGCAACAAGTCAATGCTCCGCGACCTTATGCTGCTAGGCGCAAAATGCTTGATAGACCGTTCACGAATCCTCAGATACCATATTCTCAGTTGTTACAACAGTTGTTGCAGTTACAATTGGTTCAGAAGAGGACCTTGCCTCCTCTCACTGGTACACTACCTCCTGGCTACAATGCGAACGCTCATTGCGAGTTTCACTCTGGCGCCCCAGGCCATGATATTGACCATTGCAAAGCTTTCAAGCATAAGGTCTAGGATTTGCTTGATTCCAAAGCTATTAACTTCACCAACGATGGGCCCAATGTGACTCAGAACCCGATGCCGGATCATGGGGTGGCAGGAGCCAATGCCATTATTAATGGGGAGAAGCTAAATCTGGTAACTGATGTTGGGGATTTTAAGACTCCGCTGGGGTTTGTGAAGTCTAGCTTGTTGAAGAAGGGGGTGTTTCCAGGTTGTTCTTCTGATTTCCCAGAGTATGAATTTCATCCAGAGGGTTGCGATCTTTTGAGAAAGGGTATTCAGAGAATGATTGATGAGGGTTGTTTGCAATTTGATAGAGCTGTGAAAGAAGATGCCGAGCACAAAGTGAGTAATGATGGAAGCGAAGTTGCTACGATATCCATTCCATACCGGACAATCAATATTCAGCGCCTGCTAGGCCCGCTCCGGTTATCATTACTGTACCTGGACTTGTGCCATACTAGAGCACCAGAGCTATCCCGTGGAATTATGGGGGAGAGGTGTTCTGTAATGGGCAAAAGCAGGAATGGACATCGTCTACAGATGGAAGTTCGTTGGTTGAGAATATCGCCGGGGCCGGAGGTATCACTAGAAGTGGTAGGGTTTTTTCTCCACCGGAGGTTAATGCTGATAAGAATGACAAAGGCAAGCGTAAAGTCGTGATTGAAGAGAATATCCAACCACAGGTCGGTGCTGATGACCTTTCGAAGGATGCAAAGGAATTTATAAGGCTAATTCGGAAAAGTGACAACAAAATTGTGGATCACTTGAATCAGACTCCTTCGAAGATTTCTATCCTGTCATTGTTGATGAGTTCGGAGGCGCATCGCAATGCTCTACTGAAAGTTTTGAATGTAGCGTACGTACCTCAGCAGATTTCTGTTAATCAATTGGAAGGGGTAGTAGCTCATGTGAACGTCGGTAATGGTCTCAGTTTTACTAATTTGGATCTGACTCCTGCTCGGAGGAACCATAATCGTGCTCTGCATATATCTTTGGAGTGTAGAGGATCTCTGATGTCGCATGTCTTGGTTGATACAGGATCGTCCCTCAATGTGCTTCCGAAGAAGGCATTGATGAAGTTGGACATTCAAGGTTTGATATGCATGCCCAGTGATCTGGTGGTAAGAGCTTTCGATGGGTCTAAGAGATCAGTGTTTGGAGAAATCACGCTGCCTATTCAGATAGGGCCAGAGATCTTTGATGCAACTTTCTATATTATGAATATCCAGCCAGCATACAGCTGTTTGCTTGGCCGACCTTGGATACACTCTGTTGGGGCAGTCACCTCAACGTTGCATCAAAAGCTGAAATACATGGTGGAAGGGAAGATAGTCATGGTATGCGGTGAAGAGGATATTATGGTTATCCATTGGTCATCCTTCAAGTACGTGGAAGTGGATGGTGAGATCCACTAAACACTCTTCCAGGCATTCGAAACAGTTTAGATTCAGGGGAAGTCTTGTGTAGAAGCCAATGGCCCAGAGGTTTCGATGTCATCGCTCAAGGAAGCTCGTGCTATTGTAGAATCCGGCTCGTCTCAGAAGTGGGGCCAAGTTCTTGATGTTCCTGTCAAGTAGGAAAAGTTCGACCTGGGATATAAACCCTCCAGTTCTTCTCAGATTCCGAGATACAGGGGACCTGTGCAGTTCTCCAGCAGTGGTGTGATATTTGACAGGATTAATGTCGTCGGAGATGATGAAGGTGATAGTGACTGCGATATGGATGCTTGGATTCGTCCATGTACTCTTGGCCAGAAGCTTTGCAACTGGACTACCGAAGAAGTCATTCATGTTACTGCTGTAGAGTAATGTTCATTGTTTTGATTATGTTCAGTCCACGTTCTGCCCAAGACGTAGTGACCCATTTGTGGGGCCTTCTTGTTATTTCCAATTTATCATTAAATAAAAGACGTTTCGCATTCAAATTTCGTGATCCCTGTTTTTCTTATTTTTGTTTTGCATTTATACTTAACAGAAAAATGGCAATGTGTTTGTTTGTTGCATCGCATAATAAACATAACATCCTCATGCAGGTCTTTTCTATCAGATGCCATCGATTCATGTTCGGCTATGACTTCATATGATTTTGATAATCCCATTTATCAAGCTGAAGAAGAGACTGACGAAGACTGTGAACTACCCGAGGAGTTATCCAGGCTTCTCAAACAAGCGGAAAGGGTCATTGTGCCACATCAGGAGGATATTGAGATTATTAATCTAGGTACCGAGGATGATAAGAAAGAGGTTAAAGTGGGGGCTGCATTGGAAGATAGTTTCAAGAGAAGATTGTTCAAAATGCTCCGTGAGTATAAGGATATCTTTGCTTAGTCTTACCAAGACATGCCTGGGATGGATACAGGTATTGTGGTACACCAGTTACCTCTCAGAGAAGAATGCTCGCCAGTCAAGCAGAAGCTGAGACGGACAAGGCCTGACATGGCAGTCAAGATCAAAGAAGAAGTTCAGAAGCAGTTGAATGTTGGGTTTCTTGCTGTCACGAATTACCCTCCATGGGTCGCTAATATTGTTCCTGTACCTAAGAAGGATGGAAAGGTCAGGATGTGCATTGATTATCGAGATCTGAACAAAGCGAGCCCGAAAGACGATTTCCCGCTCCCCCATATCGATGTGTTGGTTGATAACACCGCTCAATATTCTGTGTTTTCGTTCATGGATGGCTTCTCTGGGTATAACCAAATTAAGATGGCCCCAGAACACATGGAGAAAACTACTTTCATCACACCGTGGGGGACTTTTTGCTATAAGATGATGCCCTTTGGATTGAAAAATGCAGGGGCCACTTACCAGTGGGCGATGGTCACTTTGTTTCATGATATGATTCATCATGAGGTTGAAGTCTATGTTGATGACATGATTGCAAACTCACATACTGAGGAAGGACATCGGGTCGATCTTCTGAAATTGTTTGAAAGGTTGAGGAAGTTTAAGCTGAGGCTGAATCCTAACAAGTGCACCTTCGCGGTGAGATCTGGAAAGTTACTGGGTTCCATTGTCAGTGAAAAGGGTATTGAGGTAGATCCTGCCAAAATAAGAGCTATACAAGATATGCCTGAGCCGAGAACAGAAAAAGAGGTTTGTGGTTTTCTGGGGAGATTAAACTACATTGCAAGGTTTATATCTCATCTTACAGCCACTGATATTCAAATTGTTAAGAAAAGATCAAACGGTCAGGTGGAATGAAAATTGCCAGAAAGCATTCAAAAGAATAAAAGAATATCTTTAGGAACCTCCAATACTCATGCCTCCAATTGCAGGGAGACCACTAATCATGTACCTCACGATTCTTGAGAATTCAATGGGATATGTGCTTGGTCAACAAGACGAGTCAGGTAGAAAAGAGCATGCCATCTACTAGCTGAGTAAGAAATTCACTGATTGTGAGTCGAGATACTCAATGCTGGAAAAAACATGTTGTGCACTCGCTTGGGCTGCTAAGCGTTTGAGACAGTACATGTTAAACCACACAACCCTATTGATTTCGAAGATGGACCCGATCAAGTATGCCTTTGAAAAACGAGCACTCTCCGGAAGGATTGCCCGATGGAGAATGGTTTTAACATAGTATGATATTCAGTATGTTTCCCAGAAAGCCATTAAGGGAAGCGTCCTGTCAGAATATCTAGCGGAACAGCCGATTGAGGATTATCAGCCGATGAAGTTTGATTTTCCAGATGAAGACGTTATGTTTCTGAGGATGAAAGACTATGATGAGCCTTTACCTGACGAGGGTCCTGAGAGGGGATCTCAATGGAAATTGGTTTTCGATGGAGCGGTTAATTCATATGGCAATGGAATCGGGGCTATTATTACTACTCCTCACGGTTCTCATATACCGTTCACTGCCTGATTAACTTTCGCTTGCACTAATAATGAAGTCGAGTATGAAGCGTGCATATTGGGTTTAGAAGAGGCCGTTAATATGAGGATCAAGAATTTGGATGTATACGGTCACTCTGCGTTAGTCGTTAACCAAATCAAGGGAGAATGGGAAACTCGTCAGGCCAACCTAGTGCCTTATAGAGATTATGCAAGGAGACTGCTGCCTTTCTTCGATAGAGTTGAGTTCCATCATATGCTGAGGGCTGAGAATCAGATGGCGGATGCCTTGGCCACGCTATCTTTGATGTACAAAGTGAATTTCTAGAATGAAACTCCTGCTATCACCATCATGCGTCTTGATAGACATGCTTTTGTGTTTGCAATTGAGAAAGCATCGGATGGGAAGCCTTAGTATTTTGATATCAAGCATTTTCTCAAGACTCACGAGTACCCATTTGGGGCATCTGGCAAAGATAAGAGAACCTTGAGGAGGTTAGCCGATAACTTTTATCTGAACAAAGACGATGTGCTCTACAGGAGAAATTTCGACATGGTCTTGTTGCACTGTGTTGATGAACTTGAAGTAAACTTGTTGATGGAGGAAGTCCACGAGGGTTCTTTTGGTACTCACGCCAATGGACATGCAATGGCTAGAAAATTGTTGAGATTTGGGTATTATTGGATGACTATGGAATCCAATTGCTTCAAATACGCCAGAAAATGCCATAAATGCCAGATTTATGCTGACAAAGTGCATGTGCCGCCGGCTCCTCTAAATGTGTTAACGTCTCCTTGGCCTTTTGGTATGTGGGGAATCGATGTGATTGGAAAGATTGAGTTGACTGCTTCTAATGGACATCGCTTCATTCTGGTCACGATTGATTAATTTACAATGTGGGTAGAAGCAGCGTCCTACGCTAATGTCACGAAACAGGTGGTCGCCCGATTCATAAAGAAGGACATTATTTGTCATTATGGTATTCCTGAGAGAATCATTACCGATAGTGGTTCCAACTTGAATAAAAACATGATGAAGGAACTGTGTCAGGGTTTCAAGATTGAGCATCACAATTCTTCTCCATATGGTCCGAAGATGAATGGCGCTGTTGAGGCAGCTAACAAGAATATCAAGAAGATTGTGCAAAAGATGGTAGTAACCTACAAGGACTGGCACGAGATGTTGCCCTTTGCTCTTCACGGTTATCATACTTCGGTGCGTACGTCGATCGGGGAAACTCTTTTCTCATTGGTGTATGGCACGGAAGCAGGCCTGCCACTAGAAGTGGAGATTCCTTCTTTAAGGATATTGTCGGATGTAAAGCTTGACGAAGCTGAGTGGGTGCGAACCAGGTTGAATCAGCTGATCTTGATTGACGAGAAGAGATTGGGTTCTATTTCTCATGGTCGGGTGTACCAGAGTAGGATGAAGAAATCCTTTGATCAGAAAGTGCATCCTTAGTGCTTCCAGACGGGTAATTTGGTATTGAAAATGATCCTTCCTCCTCAGACAGATCACAGGGGTAACTGGACTCCTAACTATGAAGGTCTGTACGTGGTAAGAAATGTTTTCTCTGGAGGAGCCTTATTACTATCTACCATGGATGGCGAATATTTTTCGTCCCCTGTGAACGCAGACGTGGTTAAAAAAATACTTTGCTTAAAGAGACCGGCTGGACAGAAAAAAGAAAAGTCCAAGGAAAAATGGGGCATCCCGGCGAACTATAAAAAGAAAAGGTTCAGGCAAAAATTAGGGAAAAGAAAAAGGAAGAATGTAAACCCGTAAAGTTGAAAACCTGAAAAGGCAACTTTGGCAAAAATAGGTATCTCGGTGGATTGAAAACCCGAAAGGGCGGTCCAGGAAAAAGTTAGGGATTTGAAAGCAAACAACTGCGGTCTGCATTCGATCTATGAGCTTAAGAGCAGTTATCCCTAAGGAAAGGAATCAGTCCAGTCAGTCTCTTCATAAGGAAAAACACGGGGCACATCGAGGACATACATGTCATAGCCGAATCAACACATGGTGGTTGTCTGTTTCCACATTGCCGACATTTGTATATATTCTTTTTGCTTTTTCGCAATTTCCTCTTTTCAGGAGTTGTATCCCAATTGTAATTTTCCCATTTACGGGCCTTTTATCAATAAAAGTATTCACTTCAGTTAAAGAGCTTTCCTTTGTTTGTTTTACTTTTTACTGCTTTTTTTGCAAAAACGTCTGATGTTTTGGTAAACATTGCAGGAAAAAACAGGAGGCTTTACAGAGCATAACAAAAGCAAATGATTTTGCTCGCGTGGTAAGTGTCGTGAATGGTAACTGAGGTAACCATTTCGCATGTACGCATTCTTTTGTTTCATTGCAGGATGGTACTCTCCAACGAAGGTGTTCCTCCACGACATTGAAATTATAATGCCGATTCATTTCTCCCCTACCAAAGATCTTTGTCGCACCCGCAGAATCTCATTATCAAGTCAGGTATCGCCAGCGGAGGTGTGTAGTGAATCTCCAGCGTGTCGCTACTGCGAAAATCGGCGCCGGCTGAACAGAAGAGTCGCCACCGTGCGTTATTTATCCCATGGGAGGGAAAGGAAACGCTCAGAGTAAACCTCGCACAACACGGGAAAGGTATGGTCGTCGCAACCAAAACCTGGATTCGGGAGTCGGTTACGCAAGGGGAAGGTATTAGCACCCCTCACGTCCGTCGTACTCGACGGGATCCACGCTTGTTTTCGGGTATGGATTGTTATTCTATCTACGCTAAAGGTCTGGGGTTAAAAGAAAAGAGAATGAAAATAAAATGACTCGGCAAAGTATCGCACTTTATGCCTACGTATTCCCGTCTGGAACGAGAAATCAGAGTCAACGTAGTTCGCCTACCTACGGGAAAGGAGGGGAAGGTTGCTCGCTAGGATATCGCATCCTATGCCTACGTACTTCCACACAGCATGGAAGATCAGAGCAAACGTAGTTCGGGCCACGTATGACACAAGCTTGTCTTGATTATTTTTTATTCCTTCTGAAAAGGTTTTTTTCTGATTAACAGTCCCGGCGGACAAAAATGACGTTTTGATGAGTTCACATTCTTTTACGAAAGAAGTGTCTTTTATTGTGTTTGAAATCTTTATGTGTTTTTCTGTTTGTTTTGAGAAAGAAGAGACAGAACTCTAACCTACGGTTGCATAGGGAAATAAACTAACCTAATGTTATCATGCATGGGTTAAGACCTAGTGTCTATCATGCTCCTCTCTTGCACAGAGAGAAACAGAGATCCTACGGGATAGGCAGAAACAGAAACAATATCAGATATATACAGTAAAGCAGTAAAATGCATGGATGCAACAGTACAAGCGAGGCAAGGGAGTCCCACTCAACCTCGAACCTAGAAAACAATAGGCGAAAGTGAACAGGCTTCACTTTCAACCCAGCAGGGTAAACAGCAAACAATACAGTCCAGAAAACCAATCAATACATCAGCAATGAAATACAACAGCAAAAGAAACAGCATCAGCAGCTCTGAATCAACATCTAGCTTCAAGTAATCTCCACTCAGCCACAGGCTTCAACAAGCATCAATCTCCATCTTCCTGACCTTCAGGCAAGGGCTTTGATCATCTGTCTTCCATCTGCAATGGCTTTTCTTCAAGTTCAAACCTCCAGGATGAGGAATCAGTCACAAGAGTGAAGTGAATGAATGTTAGACAGTTAATTACCTACCAAGGGTGGTTCATCAACTGTTAACATTAAACAGAAAGTTTCCTCTCAAAAGTTCTATCTTTCAAATATATTCACTGATCCTTCCAAAGGAAGGAGGTGGATATTTGAAAGAGACTTTGAATCATAGAGAAAGGATGGATGCAGACAAGGCATTCCATGTTTGAGAAACAAGCTTTCTAATCTAGAGCTCTGCCTAGCTCCTAAACCCTAGTCTCCTCAGCAGCTGCTAGCAAGAACCTCCTCTCCAACTCTGGCAGTTGATCTTCAATCTCTGGATCTCCAATGGTCTTCATCTCCTCAAGTCTTCAGCTCTCCCAAGTCCCCAGACAATCCCAATACCCAAGCAAGCAAGCAATAATCCCCAGAGGGCACACCACACCAGACAATCAGACATACACAGAGTATTAATAGCAGTAGGGGAATCCTGACTTTTCTCTAAGGGATCTAATAACTACCCATAGCCCCTATAGTCCCATAACTAAACTAGTCAAACCCTAAGTCCTAAGGGAAAGGAATCAAATCTCCTAAGTCATCACCTAAAAACCCTAATTTGTTCATGTTGTTCAAGCCTACATTAAGCACCTAAAATTAATTTCTAAAAATGGGAATTAAATTGTTTCTACAAGTTCAATATCTCATCTAAGCAACCTAAAAAGAATGAACAAAAAATATTAAAGCATCTAGTAGAACAAAAATTAACAAAATCATGCATGAAATGAAGCTATTTAAAATGCTATTTATTTAGAAAATATGGGAAAAATATCAAATAAAAATAAAATGCAATTTTTATTTTTTTATAATTTTCTAGACAGAACCAAGAAAATATAGAAAAAACAACCACTAAAAAAGAGTTAATTTCCTATTTTATATGATTTTTTAAAGGTTGGTAAAAATTAAAGTGAATTAAAAAAAACTAAATTGAATTAAAATGAGAGGGGGGGGGGGGTACTAATAGCAATTCGCTCCAGTTCAAATTCCAATGGGCCAGCAAACGGGGGTGCGCGTAGCAAGTTATATTAGGCCCAGAACAAGTCAGAAATAATAAAAATGAAAAAAAAGGACGCAGGGGGTGCATTCAGCAGGGTTTTCACGTGCAAATTAAATTGGGCTCAGGTCACGGGGGGTGGGGATATCAATAACACACCTAGGCCCGCCCGTTTCATTAAATGAAACGGTGCGTTTAGGGCACCTCTCTTCCCTCCAATCTTCAGTATGAATTCCAGCCACACGATTGGCTTTTGGGTCAAAGGTCCAACACGCGATGGACGCTCAGGATTGCGTCTTCAACCTTGAATCTATGAGAACTAGGGTTTCCCTCCATGAAAACTCCATGCACGCATACTTCAAGCTCTCGGTTCTCTCTCTCCAATCCATGGATCAACACGATATAAACATGAAAAACACTCCAATTTTCTTCCTCTACAAGACTATGGTGGTAGTTCATTCTAAAATTCAGCAAATCACTCAACCCGAGCGCATGACATTCTTGGTTCCATTAACATACTCTGCAACTCATCCTCAAGATTCTTAATCAAACCTATACTAATCTAAACTACACTTCACGTAGATCATTCTGTGCTAACAACCTAAGATTATCATGGCCTATCCTAAGAGTTCTAAGTCCTAACAGTTCTAACAACCTGTCAACAATTATCACTAAACAGCACCAAACTCGTCCTAATCGATCTACTAACAACCTAGATCACATCTAAACTAATAAAACCATGTAAATCTATCTATATCAAGCCATGGGAGAGAAATTGAACCTGGTGCAAAAGCTTGGAAATAGATGTTGAACTCGTGGATCTGAGGCTTCTAATGCTTGGATCTTGATCAACTATCTCAGTGCTTGATTCTGTTTGCAAAACCTGGATGATTCTTGCCTTGGATCTTGCTGTCCACTTGAAATTGCAATTTGGATATTGATGATTATGGTGCTCGAAAATGGATCAATTTCAATCAGATCCTTGTTGATCTTTAGTCCATGATAATGATTGAATATGGTAGAATCAATATTGGTGATGATTGATGAAGATTTTGAGAAATTTGGATGGAATTGCAATGAGAAAGAATAGAGAGAATTTGGGAAATTTTTGGTGAAAAAATGAATCCAACCCTTGCTCAATTCTGATTTCATGAATATATAGTGCTCAAATGAACTTTCTAGAACCATCTTGCAACTTCCCTTGCATTCCAAATTGGTTATGTTTCTTCAAATGCAAGTAACCATAAATAACTTTGATTTTTTCCACTAAGCTCAAAAATGTACTTGAACCATTGTTCTTAGAATGTGTTTTGGACCCAAAATCATATATTGGAAGTCTCCATTTGGACTTATAAATCTCTCAAACCACTTTTCACTTTCACTTTATTTAAGTTATAAGCCATTTTAGTTCAAATTTGACCAATCATGCAACTTCATATTATGAGCTTTTCCAACAATTTGTGACCTTCTTTCTAGACTCAAAATGTAATTTGGAGCAAGTTTGATGTTGTAAGTTTTTCCATTTGAGGCCTCCTTGTATGAGTTTTGGACATAGGTTAAAATGACCTGTAATTCACAAATGACCAAAATACCCTTTGCTTGCCAAGACCATAAGTTGAGTTCCACACATCATATGAAGGAATGCCATACCATTCTAGAAAGCTAAGACAATTAGGAACAATTCCTATGTTGACCAAGAATTCATTTGAAATCTCCTTGAGGGGTAAAACTAGCTTGGAAGTCAAGTCACTTTCACAGACAAAATTTCAGATACCTCAGATGACCTGTAACTTGCAAGGACCATAACTTGAGTTCTATAAATCTCCTTGATGTCTTCCACCACTCAAATTAAAGGTCTTGAGATCCTCTACAAGTTTCATGTTGGCCAAGAAGCCATTTGAAGCTAGCATTTTGACTTATCTTGCTTGGAAATTTGACCTAAACTAGGGGATTTTACACAGAAACCCTAATTTAGAAGCTCCTCTTCTCCTTGATTTCTCTTGAATTCTTCTTGGCATATCTCCATATCCTTCTTTATATGTCCAATGATGAACCCCACATCTCTCCACTAGACTTGAATGCCCCTTAAATCAGTCAATTGACCTAGGGTTGACCTAGGGTTGACCCAGATGAAACCCTAGTTGACTGCCTTCAGCTATAGCTCTTGTGCTCTCATCAATGACTTGTCTCCTTCTTTAAATGACTTTCTAAGTCTCTCATAATGTCTAGATACTCTCCATGCCTTCAACTCACAGCTCACAACCCTCTTGTTGACCCTCAGATACCCTCAGCTAGGAGATGGACTCAAGGCTTGATCTGCTGAACTCTTTGCTTTCAAATTCTTTCCTGATGACTTGAATGAGATTGAATTGGGATAATAACCTCTTGATAGGCTTCTAGAGATGAGAATAATAATTGGTCCCCCTGTTGTATGACTTGCTATGCTTATGCTATGCAGATGATTAGACTATGCACATGACTCTATATGCAAATGCTAATGACATTGAAACATAAACCAAGTGAATAAGGTTGGGCAAATTTTAGGGTGCAACAGCTGCCCCTATTCAAGCGGCTTGGACCCGATTGGGTGAAGAGCCCGGAGCCTTCAGACATTCGCGGTACGAGACGGTTGAATACTAGGAACCCAGAAATTTGCCAACCGCAGGAATAAACTGCGCCACTGCTTGGGGAACGACATTCATCAGCTGAATTTAACTGTTACGGCACCCACTGATCTCGTGCGACCGTGCTGGGGATTGTCTTCATCGTTCTGAAGAGGATTCTGTCATAACAGATTGCTTGCTTGTCCAAGTTAGGACTTTGTCTGTCATCAATACGAAGAAATCTCAACTAAAACCTGTCCACGTTAGGACTCCACTTGCTGTTAACCCAGAAAAATCTCGGCAACTCCGCTGGGGATAATTCGTCTGCATTTCCATAAACTGAATCGTCTACGTTAGGAATAAAACTCTTCCACGTTAGGAGTAACCTGTCCACGTTAGGAATCATTTCTTCTGTATCTGTCCACGTCAGGACTAACCCTTTCATCTTTCCACGTCAGGAAGCAATCTTCTTTCCATATAAGGAGAACTATATCAATCTGTCCACGTAAGGACTCCAATACCACTTGGCATGTCCGCGTCAGGACTCCAATCTTTCCACGTAAGGAGTTCAACCTGTCCACGTCAGGACTCAACTTTCCACGTAAGGAGTACATCATTCTTCCTCGTCAGGAATACACTCTTTCTTTCCACGTAAGGAATGCTATCCGTTTTCCACGCAAGGAAACATAACTTTTCCACATAAGGCACCCAATTCCTCCCGATTTGTCCGCGTCAGGACTACGTTCTTCCACGTAAGGAATGCCATCTTAATCTGTCCACGTAAGGACTCCCCTCTTTCCACGTCAGGAATGCTGTCATTTCCACGTAAGGAAACTATCTTTTTCCACGTAAGGAATCATCTCTTTCCACGTAAGGAATCCACCTTGATATGTCCGCGTAAGGACTACATCTTTCCACGTAAGGAATACCAACTTCTTTCCACGCAAGGAATAAATTCGTCTTTCCACGTAAGGAAACCATCTTCTTTCCACGTAAGGAAACATTGTCTTTCCACGTAAGGAGAACATCGTCCACGTTAGGACCCACCTTTCCACGTTAGGAATAATAATTTCTTTGATTTGTCCACGTAAGGACACTGATCTCGTCTTGATCTGTCCACGTTAGGACTCAGGCATCTTCGACCCGCTGAGGAAATAAGACTTGTCCACGTAAGGACTCGCACCCTTGTCTGATCTGTCCACGTCAGGGCACCAACACAAAGAGTAATCACTTTTGTCAACGTCATGACCTCCCATTCCACTAATTTCGAGAACCCGAATCTGTCCACGTTAGGACTAACACATCTCATCAACCCGGGGAAATAAACCTGTCCACGTTAGGACGCCCACTTCTGAAGAAATCCCGTCAATATAGGAGTAAATTGTCCACGTCAGGACTTAGTTCTCCAATGATCCTCACCCACAAACTCCTCAGCACCAACGTGACAGCGACTTTGAGACGAACTCTACTGGGGATGTCTGGAAACCAAACTACCGGACGCCTGTTCTGATAACCGACGGTGGCCTCTGAAATTCTGATTCATGGAACCCCTGATGACAACTAACTCTGCCTGGGAATAAAGAGAAACTTATCCTGATAACTCTGTGGGGAATACTGTCGAAACTGACATTATCCTTGGATGCCTCATGCCGAGATCTTGACTGTTTGGTTGTTCATTTAAGCAAGAGTTCTCTTCACCTGAACTGCTAGAGTACAGAAATTGCTTCAGCAAAATAAATGTTGAAGATAATGCCAACTCTGCTGGGGATAGCCAGATGCTACAGAATTATTCCAGCAAAATAAATGCTGGGAGGGTGAAGTCAACCCTGCTGGGGAATTGGGAACTCAAACCGAGCACCCTGTTGAGGTAACCCCCTGCTGGGGAATATAACTTTGTTGGGGAATAGCAAATGTGCATAGTACGATCGGACTTTCTGCTGGAGAGTGAATCTGTATTACACAGTATCTCTGACAAAATAAATGACAGGAACCACCATCAACTCTGCTTGGGAGAGTCATAATCTTCGAGTTCCACTGGACGGAATGAAAACACTTGCAAAGAGAATTCCGATGGGGATGGGATGATTCTCTTGGGGTGAATTCCACCGACTCCGCTGGGGGAGAGTGCATGACCCTGCGGGGATCAAGTCTTTCGTTATCGCAATCTTTTGATCATCTTCCTCGTATGGTTATGAAACCTATAACAACACAAACAAGACACGGCAAGCCTATGCAATCAAATCAATTCAGGTTAGTGACGTTACACTCAGTTAATTCAAAGCTTTAACAATTGTTGGCAAGGGCCAGTGATGTTATACTCATGCTAGCTTCACTAAACTTAGGCGTTTTATCATGCACAAAACAGTAAAGAACCAGCATCAAGTACTGAATAACATATTTTATTGATCGGGCCCCTGAATGGGCGGAGTTTTTGTACACGGGACGTAACTCCTGAAAAGAGGAAGCTACGCAAAGCAAATATACAAGTATGCACAAGAAGCATGAATATTTTGACAAATTAAATTTTGTACACATGTCGGCAACGGGATGCAGATGAACACCATGAGCTGATCCTCCTATGACTCATCCGACTCTAATGCTTTCCCGGTATCCCCACTTCTGAAGAGATCGTGTCTGATAACTGGCTCCTCAAATATATTCTCCCGCATTGATGCTCATTGAATTCGGACCGCAGTCATTTGCTTTTCAAATCCCTAACTTTTGCGTGAACCGCCCTTTACGGGTTTTCAGTTCACCGGGATACCCTTTTTTGCCGAAGCCGCCCAGTGTAGGTTTTCAACTTCGCGGGTGTACATTTTTTCAATTTTATCCCTAGCTTTTGCCCGAACCTTTCATTCTGTTTTTGGTTCGCCAGGATGCCCCATTTTTGCCTGGACTCTCTTTTTCTGTCCAGCGGGTCTATTTTAAGCAAAGTATTTTTTAACTGCGTTCGAATTCACAGGTGACACAAAGTCTTCTCCGTCCATGGTGGACAACAACAACGCTCCTCCTGAAAAGACCTTACTGACAACGTATGGCCCTTCGTATTTGGGGGTCCACTTGCCCCTGTGATCTGCTTGCGGCGGGAGAATCCTTTTCAGCACAAGGTCGCCCGTCTGGAAGCTTCGCGGATGTATCTTCTTATCGTACGCTTTCTTCATTCGGCTCTGGTACAAACGACCGTATGCTAGAGAAGCTAGCCTCTTCTCATCCATCAAGCTCAGTTGGTTCAATCTATTCGTTACCCATTCTGCCTCGTCCAGCTGAACGTCTCGCAATACCCTCAGAGAAGGGATCTCAACTTCCAATGGTAATACCGCTTCCATTCCGTATACCAACGAGAACGGAGTTGCCCCGGTTGATGTGCGTACCGTCGTACGATAACCGTGCAAAGCGAAAGGCAGCATTTCATGCCAATCCTTATAGGTCACCACCATTTTCTGAACAATTTTCTTGATATTCTTATTGGCCGCCTCAACAGCGCCATTCATCTTGGGTCGGTAAGGGGAGGAGTTGTGATGTTCGATCTTGAAATTCTGACAGAGCTCCTTCATCATTTTGTTGTTCAGATTTGAACCATTATCCGTGATTATCCGCTCGGGGATCCCATATCGGCAAATGATATCTCTCTTGATGAATCTGGCCACCACTTGCTTCGTTACATTCGCGTAAGACGCCGCTTCCACCCACTTGGTGAAATAATCGATTGCTACTAGGATGAACCGATGCCCGTTAGAAGCCGTCGGCTCGATCTTCCCGATCATATCGATTCCCCACATCGAGAATGGCCATGGAGATGACATCACATTTAGAGGACTCAGAGGCACGTGTATCTTGTCAGCATAGATTTGGCACTTGTGGCACTTCCTCGCGAACTTGAAACAATCAGTTTCCATCGTCAGCCAAAAGTAACCTGCCCTCAGCAGCTTTCTCGTCATAGCATGCCCACCAGCATGCGTACCAAAGGTACCTTCGTGAATTTCCTCCATGAGAAGCTTTGCCTCTTTCTCGTCTACACAACGCAACAACACCAAATCGTGGTTTCTTCTGTACAAGACGCCATCTGGATTCAAGTAGAAATTACCCGCTAATCTCCTGAGAGTCTTCTGATCTTGACTGGATGCCCCAGCCGGATACTCTTTATTCTTCAGGAAATTAAGGATATCTAAATACCACGGTTTGTCATCAGATGCTTCATCGATAGCAAATACATAAGCTGGTCTGTCCAACCGAGAGATAGTGATTTGGGGAGCTTCGTTCCAGAAGTTGACCTTGTACATGGAAGACAAAGTGGCAAGGGCGTCAGCCATTTGATTTTCTGCCCGCGGTACGTGATGCAATTCAACCTTGTCGAAGAAAGGCAACAATCTCCTTGCATAATTCATGTAATGTATCAAATTGGGCTGACGTGTCTCCCATTCCCCTTTTATCTGATTCACTACCAGAGCTGAGTCTCCGTATACATCTAGATGCTTGATTCGCAAATCAATGGCTTCTTCGAGCCCCATTATACAAGCTTCATATTCGGCCTCATTGTTGGTAACGGCAAAGGTCAATCGGGCAGTAAACGGGATGTGCGACCCGTGTGGCGTGATGATGATTGCTCCTATTCCGCTACCGTAAGCATTCACAGCTCCGTCAAATATCATCTTCCATTTGGACCCCAACTCTGGTCCCTCGTCTGGCAATGGTTCTTCGCAATCTTTCATCTTTAGGTACATGATATCCTCGTCAGGAAAATCAAACCTCATCGATTGGTACTCTTCAATAGGCTGCTCCGCCAGATACTCAGACAGCACACTCCCCTTTATAGCCTTTTGCGAGACGTATTGAATATCGTATTCAGTCAAGACCATCTGCCAACGGGCAATTCTACCCGACAACGCTTGCTTTTCAAATACATATTTGATAGGATCCATCTTCGAGATGAGCATGGTTGTATGATTCAGCATGTACTGCCTCAAACGCTTGGCGGCCCAGGCTAGCGCGCAACAAGTTTTCTCCAGCATTGAGTATCGAGATTCATAGTCTGTAAATTTCTTACTCAAGTAATAGATCGCATGCTCTTTTCTCCCTGTCTCGTCGTGTTGACCGAGAACACAACCCATGCTTCCCTCAAGAACCGTCAAATACATTATCAAGGGTCTACCTGCCACTGGGGGTATCAAAATAGGAGGCTCCTGCAGATACTTCTTTATTTTATCGAACGCCTTTTGACAATTTTCGTTCCACGTCACAGCTTGATCTTTCTTCAAGAGCTTGAATAACGGTTCACACGTGGCCGTTAGGTGAGATATGAACCGGGCGATGTAGTTCAACCTCCCTAAAAACCCGCGCACCTCTTTCTCTGTTTTAGGCGTCGGCATTTCTTGAATCGCTTTTATTTTAGCAGGATCGACCTCTATTCCTCTTTCGCTTACGATAAACCCCAGGAGCTTACCCGATCTCACCCCGAAGGTGCATTTATTAGGGTTCAGCCTCAGCCTGAACTTCCTAAGTCTTTTAAACAACTTCAGCAGATTCACCAGATGCTCTTCCTCCGTCTGGGATTTGGCAATCATATCATCAACATAAACTTCGATCTCTTTATGCATCATGTCATGGAAAAGAGTCGTCATCGCACGCTGATATGTTGCCCCAGCATTTTTCAAACCAAAGGGCATCACTTTGTAGCAAAATGTTCCCCAAGGTGTTATAAAAGTAGTCTTCTCCATATCCTCTGGCGCCATTTTAATCTGATTATAGCCTGAAAAGCCATCCATGAAGGAGAATACGGAGTACTGGGCAATATTATCAACTAACACGTCAATGTGAGGAAGTGGAAAATCATCTTTTGGGCTTGCTTTATTCAAATCTCGATAATCCACGCACATTCGAACCTTGCCATCTTTCTTTGGCACTGGTACGATGTTGGCAACCCATGAAGGATACTTCGTCACAGCCAGGAAACCAGCGTCCCACTGTTTCTGCACCTCCTCTTTGATCTTCATTGCCATATCTGGTCGTGTTCTGCGAAGCTTTTGTTTGACCGGCGGGCAATCTTCTTTCAATGGCAGGCGATGCACGACCATATCTGTATCGAGCCCTGGAATATCCTCATACGACCAAGCGAATACATCACTATACTCTTGGAGCATTTCAACCAGTCTCCACTTGATATCATCCTGCAGCGCGGCTCCGATACGAATGTTTTTCTCAACCCCTTCCGACCCCAAATTGATAATTTCGATGACCTCGTCGTGAGGCAGAATGGTTCTTTCCTCTTGCTTCACCAACCAAGACAGTTCCTCAGGAACGTCGCTATCTTCGACAACCTCTTCTTCAGCCTGAAACACTGGGTGCTCAAAGTCGGGACGAGTCATAGGTGGTTCAAGGATGTCATCTGAAAATGTTATCCTGCAAAAGGAATGGTTAAGTGCTTCAAAATGCGTATAAAACGAATAACCCCGTTGCCATTTTATTGAAAAATACAAAACAAGAAAGACAGAGATTACAGTATTTGCACATGAAAAAACACCATTTATTTAATGATTAACACGCAATGTTTATAACAACACAGCCCTGAGCAAATCCTGATGCCCCGGGCAAGACATCAGATTATTCAACAGTTAATAAAGCAAAGCATTACTGTTTAAAAGTCACAGGAACAAGCTCCTGAATAGACCAGTTGCACAGTCCTTGTCCTGGCGTGCTTGGCTGAATCCAGACATCCATATCACAGTCGCTGTCTCCTTCATCGGACTCTGAAGCAGCATTGACAGTTTCATGACATACTCCACTGGCAGAGATGATAATCGGCTTTCTGAAACGGGGGGCCCCCACGGAAGGAGTTGATGACGACGGTTGGTACCCCAGCCCGAACCGGTCCATCTTCACAGGAATGTCCAGCACTTTGCCCCAGCCCTTGGCTTCTCCTGCTTCCACTAGAGCTTGAGCTTCCTTATACGATGAGACGGCTATTTCTGGCACTTTGCTTGGCCCGGGACCTTTGTCCTTGATGCGCAAACCTTCGAACGCCTGGCAGGGCGTTTCATGGATCTCTCCGTCGACTTCCACATATTTAAACGACGATAGATGGCTGACCAGGATGTCCTCTTCCCCGCACACGGTGACTACGCTGTCTCCGACCATATATTTTAACTTCTGATGCAGGGTAGACGTGACTGCCCCTGCTCCATGAATCCAAGGTCTTCCAAGCAAGCAGCTGTACGCAGGCTGTATATCCATGATATAAAACTCAGTCGCAAACACTTCCGGCCCCACTTGCAGAGGCAAAGTGATTGATCCAAAGACTGTTCTCCGCGTGCCGTCAAATGCTCTGACTACCAAATCACTGGGTGTACACAAAATCCCTCGAACATCCAGCTTCATCATCGCCTTCTTGGGTAGCACATTCAAAGATGATCCGGTGTCAACCAATACGTGCGACATTACTGATCCTCTACACTCAACAGATACGTGTAATGCCATATTATGATCTCTCCCTTTCGGAGTCAAGTCAAAATCGGTAAAGCCCAAGCTGTGGCCTGCATTCACATGTGCCAATACTCCTTCTAGCTGATTTACGGAGACGTCTTGGGGTACAAAAGAAGTGTCCAGGACTTTCAGCAAAGCATTTCTGTGAGCTTCCGAACACAACAGCAGTGACAGGATAGATATTTTGGACGGTGTCTGCTGCAGATGCTCCACAATCTTATAATCACTTTTTCGAATTAAGCGCATGAACTCTTCTACATCCTTCGATGCTGCTTCTTTTTCACTTGCTTGTACCGGAACATTTTCAACCACTTTCCCTTTTCCTTTCGCTAGTCTTTCAGCCTCCACTTCAGGAGATATAAAGATCCTGCCACTCCTCGTCATGCCTCCTGAACCAACAACATTATCCACAATCTCCACTGGCTGTTTGTTAACATCAATCTTTATCCCATCACAATACACCTCTAACCCATATGACCATGGGACTGCTTTCGTGTTCTCGTACGGGATTGGCCCGGCCTTAGTTATGGTGATCGGTGGTCGTTGAGCTGGTGCTGCAATAGTGATCGTCTTCCGAGGAATTGTCACAGTGGCCACATCACTCCGATTATCCACTACTGCCCCTGCAGGCTCGTCAGTTGCCGCTCGATCAAACTGCAATAAGCCCTCATCAATTAAGGCCTGAATACCCTTCTTCAAATCATCACACCCCCCAGCTAGGGTCCAACAGTCTAAGCAATACTCGTTACATCCTGGGTAAACACCTCCTTGCAACAGTCGGCTCTTTATCTCGCTCAGCGGCGTCTTTAAATCTTCAACATTCATAATAAGATTCAGACCTTCCTCAGTCAGAACGGCGTTAGCCCCATGATTGGGCATGGGTTTCTGGACTATATTCGGACCTGCCATTCCGAAATTGATAGTCTTGTTGTCTAAAAGATCCTGCACAACGTGCTTAAAAGCATGGCAACCTTCTATATCGTGACCCGGGGCCCCAGAATGAAACTCGCAGTGTCTGTTTGCATCGTAACCGAACGGGGGAGCTCCCGTTATTGGTGCCAGAGTTCTTTTCTCTACCAGATTCAATCCCAACAATGTCTGCAATAAATCGGCATATGTTGAGGGAGGCTTCTCAAACACTCTTCTCGGTTTACTACCCTGGAATCTTCGCTGAGCTTGCTGTGCCCCTTGCTGAGACTGCTGCTGCTGTGGCATTGGCTGTTGCTGAACCGGTTGTTGTTGCTGGAGTGGTTGTTGCTGATAGGGAATAGTAACACTCGACACCTGCTGCGGCTGACGATATTGACCTCGTCCCCTGCCTCGGCCTCGGCCTCGGCCTCCAAATACTGCGCTGGCTTCGCCCTGACGGCGCCCACCATAAGCTTTCCTATTACTGCCAGATGCAGTTGATTCCTCGACTTGGAACTTTCCTTGCTTAATATTACGTTCAATCTTTTCCCCCATCAGAATCAGGTCTGAAAAACTGGCCAGAGACGTATGAAACAGCATATCATGAAACAGCCCGGTGAATGTGCCGACAAACATATCATTCATTTCCTTATCTTCTACAGGAGGACGGACCCTGGCAGCCATATCGCGCCACCTTTGCGCGTACTCTTTAAAGCTCTCCCCCTTCTTCTGCGAAAGCCCGGCCAACTGGACCCGATTGGGTGCCAGGTCGCTGTTATACTTGTAGTGAGCTACGAACGCCTCCGCCAATTGCTTCCATGTCTTGATATCAGTTGGCTCCAACCCCATGTACCACTCTAGGGAAGGGCCCGATAGACTATCCTGAAAGAAATGCATTAGCATTCTTTCATCAGTGGAGTATGCAGACATCTTTCTGTAATAAGCTCGTACATGCACTTTCGGACATGTGTCTCCTTTATACTTATCGAACGCAGGAGCTTTGAATTTAATTGGCACCCTCAAACCAGGTACCAGACCCATGGTTGCCATGTCCAATCCCACAGCACTTTGATTTAAGACTCCCTTCATCTGCTCTTCCAGCATTCTAATCTTTTGGGAATCATCCATCGGCCCTTCGAAACCTCCTCCAGAGAAGGCGTCTTCCTGCTGATCTTCTTGCCACATACCGTTTCCAGCTCCGTACCCATCATATCCATTATTACGTCCAGCTCTGATCTGATTCATCCCCGGACCTCGGCCTCTGTTGCCGTACCCTTGAACACCTCCAGTAGGACCAAAAGCCATAAATCCAGTACCGTTTCCGTTTCCAAAGCCTCCGTAACCCTGATTGACCATACCATAACCATCTTGCCCAAAGCCTTGAGCATTAAAGCCATACTTCCCAGTGTTATCGAATCCCTGATCGTTGAATCCGAACCCAGTATTGACAAAGCCATTGCCTCCTAGATTATCTCCCAAATTGACATCACCCAGCCCAACATTATGGACAACGGTCTCATTCCCAACTCCGACGTTACCATTCACAGCAGCGGTAGCGTTGTTGACATTAGCAGCAGGTGTATTGATTACAGGCGGAGCCACTGGCGTGGGAGTACCGTCTCCATGAGCAGTATCGACCCGGACAGACTGATGATCTTCATTACCATGACCAGCGTTTCGGGCCAACAGAGGCTGGACCATGGCCTGCAAATTCTCCTGCCCTTTTGCTATAGCTTCCATGGTCTGCATGAAGAGAGCGAGCTTCTCGCGCACATCTTGCATCTCGTTCTGCATTTGGTCCATGATTTTTCGACAATTGGAGCGTGTAGAATAGCGGTGCGGATGTTGATCTGCAATCCTGGTAAGTACCTGATACAAAGCAGGAAATAAGACACCATCCAAAGATTACCTGTAATGCAATATGAATATGAATGCAATGCAATGTGTCTGTGCATTAGGGAAGTTCATTCCCCCAGTTCTAGTGCGAAGGTGCCGGTGCAGTGACAGTGCTGACAATAGGAATATCGGAGCTGAATCATAGAAAGCCTCATATATTGCAGGGAAAATCAATAGCCCCGGGTACAATATCACTGAGAGTACAAAGAAGGCATGACCTCAACCAACAATCCTGGTGATGGTCAGCACTATGCAAATAAAGCATACAAGTTACTACATGAAATGATCAAATCCTCCCAAAAGTCTGGTACTCCTCTATCAACTTCTTGGTCTCCGGATGGCTTGGTCGATCAAGCAGCCCTTCAACAAGCTGGTTTCTCCTCTTAAGGACACGGCGTACGTCTTCAGCAGTTTCTTCCCATGTTGCTTCTCCGAAGCAATCTTCTAACTTTCGCTTCTGAGACACTGCTTCATCTCTGGATTTGATTGCCTTGTTCAGTGCATGCTGGACACTATACCGGGTCATCACTTCCTCCTCACACTTCTTAATGCTAGACCTCAACTTCTCTTCGAGGTCGGAAATTTGCTGCTTCAGCTTATCTTCCCTCTTCTTATTGTTGGTGAGTGTGGCATTCCAAGTCTTATTGCAAGAGGAGATTTCTCGGTGTGCTGCGTCGAGCGCCTTCTTTTTGGCTTCCAGCATGTCATGGGAGCTTCTGAACTCTTGCCCCAGACGTTCGCGCTTTTTCTTTTCCTCAGTCAACTCAGCCCCTAACCTGTTTAGGAGCTCGATCTGTTGTTGGAAAGCATATACGGCCTTGTTTTTCTCACTGCGTGCCTGGGCTAACTCTTGCTCTAACCCTTCATTAATCTTCATCAAGGCTTCTTTTTCCTTCACAACTTGCTCGTAGGCCTCCCTAGAAACAGTAGTTGGCTCTTCTGCCGGGACGGGAACAATGACGGGTGCAGCTGGAAATGGCATTAATAACTGACTTGCTCGTTCCTGGATCCAAACCCTGTAAGGTTCATAGGCCTGACAGTCATTCTTTCCTAACAAAGGCTTCCCTCTGCGGTTAATACGCGTCCAGGCATGTTGCAGCTTGGCTAGTAACTCCCCTTTCACGTCTCCGGTGAAGTACAGAGATTCCTGTACTTCCTCCTCCTGAGGTGGATTCTTCAGTGCATATCCGAACTGGCGAATGAATAGAGAAGGGTTGTAATTGATACACCCTTTTCTTCCTATCAGCGGCACATTAGGGTACCCAGAACAACTGAAGATGAGCTCAGATCCCAACAGGTCTTGATCAAACCACTCCATATCTTCCGACGATAGCCTCATCAGGCGCTCTGACCAACTGGCTGAGGTTACACTGTCTGCAAAGGGTCCCTTCATGGGGAGATGACTTTTGAACCACATATTTAATAGAGGAGCACAGCAGTAAACAACTTTTCCCCTTCGGTTTTCGTTCTTGTAGTGCAATGAGTGGTAGAAGTCTCCGATCAGCGTTGGCACTGGGTTGCCTGCAGCAAACAGATAGAAAGCATCCAAATCCACAAAGTTGGGCAAGTTAGGAAACAGCACAATTCCATAGATGCATAAAGCCAAAATAGCGTTGAAAACCACCCAACAACCGCTCTTGGCGTACTCTCGAGCTTTGACAACTAAGAAATCAAGAGAGAAACCTGAAACCCCAAGCCAAGAAGTCAATAACAGTTCTGCAGCGTCCATATGTAAGGCTTTGGCTAAGTCCTCCAACTTGGGCTCAGCAGCAGAGTGAATAAAGGGAACCTTGTTCTGCACGGGAAGCTCAGTAAACTCCACATACTCCTCAATAGTAGGTCCTAGAATGAAGTCAGCAAAAGTAAAGCATCTCAATGCGGGGTCATAGAACTGCATCAAGGTGTATAGCCCGTTCATCTCATCAGCAGTGGGCTTGCAGACTAATCTCAGTAATCTCCCATGGCTCATTCTGAAGCTTCTCCTAACCTCCTCGTCGGCAAGAGATATCAGACCAAGCAAAGAAGTAATATCAGGTGAAGGCAGCTTATACGCAACTGTTTTCCTCAAACCAGCCATAATCAATACTCAGAAGTCTGGGCACTAGAACTAGGGAAATGCAAATGCACCTGCAGCACAGACACACGTTAGTGAAATGCAAATGGTAATGGATATGCAGGCAATGCAATGCAAGTAACATGCAACAGGGACCAAAGCTGTAGCTGAATAGCCTGAACCCAATCAAGAAAGGTCTCAGATAGACCATCCAGAAGTTATCAAACCCTGGTCTCAGATAGACCTAAAACAAAGCTCCATTACTGGTCTCTGATGGACCTCAAACCATAACTCCCACTGGTCTCTGGTAGACCTCAAATCACATCTCTAATTGGTCTCTGACAGACCTCAGAACACATCTCCAAATGGTCTCTGACAGACCTCATACTTCTCCATAAATACCCAGGATCTCTGATCAAGAAATAACCGGTAGTCTGAAGGTCTGGTTACCTGCATAACCCCAAATCCCCTCACAGGTGGGTGGCCCTATAACTGGCACAAGGTACGGCATCCTATGCGGTCGTCGGCGTCACAGACTTTCAGGGTTGATGATACGATTCCCAGAAGGAGTGGCATCATCAATTCCTGAAGAGGCCTCACTTAGCCAACTTCCAAGTGATCGGTCCCCGGAGTCGACAATTCAGCTGACCAACAACCCCTTCGACCCAAAGGGTAGAAAAAGAAGCCAACCAGAAGAACCTCGTCCGAGTGTAGATTTCATGAGACACTAATGCAAGCAAAGCCGGCACGCGCCCACTACTTTCTACGCTAATTCTAGGTGCACTCAAGCCCAGGTCCGGCTTATCTCTCAATATCAGAACACCCGTCACACCCCAATACAGCAATAATAATCAATATACAAAACTGAAAATACAAGGTTAGAAATATACAATAACTCCATACAAAATCCTCGACGGGAAAACAAGCGCTAGGATTGACTCTCTCCAGGGACGTTGGATCCCAAATGCATAAGAACCATCGCAGTTCTTAGCAGCCAGGGGAAGCTTGATCCCCAGCAGAGTCGCCAGCTGTCGCTACTGCAAAAATCGGCGCCGGCTGAACAGAAGAGTCGCCACCGTGCGTTATTTATCCCATGGGAGGGAAAGGAAACGCTCAGAGTAAACCTCGCACAACACGGGAAAGGTATGGTCGTCGCAACCAAAACCTGGATTCGGGAGTCGGTTACGCAAGGGGAAGGTATTAGCACCCCTCACGTCCGTCGTACTCGACGGGATCCACGCTTGTTTTCGGGTATGGATTGTTATTCTATCTACGCTAAAGGTCTGGGGTTAAAAGAAAAGAGAATGAAAATAAAATGACTCGGCAAAGTATCGCACTTTATGCCTACGTATTCCCGTCTGGAACGAGAAATCAGAGTCAACGTAGTTCGCCTACCTACGGGAAAGGAGGGGAAGGTTGCTCGCTAGGATATCGCATCCTATGCCTACGTACTTCCACACAGCATGGAAGATCAGAGCAAACGTAGTTCGGGCCACGTATGACACAAGCTTGTCTTGATTATTTTTTATTCCTTCTGAAAAAGGTTTTTTTCTGATTAACAGTCCCGGCGGACAAAAATGACGTTTTGATGAGTTCACATTCTTTTACGAAAGAAGTGTCTTTTATTGTGTTTGAAATCTTTATGTGTTTTTCTGTTTGTTTTGAGAAAGAAGAGACAGAACTCTAACCTACGGTTGCGAAGGGAAATAAACTAACCTAATGTTATCATGCATGGGTTAAGACCTAGTGTCTATCATGCTCCTCTCTTGCACAGAGAGAAACAGAGATCCTACGGGATAGGCAGAAACAGAAACAATATCAGATATATACAGTAAAGCAGTAAAATGCATGGATGCAACAGTACAAGCGAGGCAAGGGAGTCCCACTCAACCTCGAACCTAGAAAACAATAGGCGAAAGTGAACAGGCTTCACTTTCAACCCAGCAGGGTAAACAGCAAACAATACAGTCCAGAAAACCAATCAATACATCAGCAATGAAATACAACAGCAAAAGAAACAGCATCAGCAGCTCTGAATCAACATCTAGCTTCAAGTAATCTCCACTCAGCCACAGGCTTCAACAAGCATCAATCTCCATCTTCCTGACCTTCAGGCAAGGGCTTTGATCATCTGTCTTCCATCTGCAATGGCTTTTCTTCAAGTTCAAACTTCCAGGATAAGGAATCAGTCACAAGAGTGAAGTGAATGAATGTTAGACAGTTAATTACCTACCAAGGGTGGTTCATCAACTGTTAACATTAAACAGAAAGTTTCCTCTCAAAAGTTCTATCTTTCAAATATATTCACTGATCCTTCCAAAGGAAGGAGGTGGATATTTGAAAGAGACTTTGAATCATAGAGAAAGGATGGATGCAGACAAGGCATTCCATGTTTGAGAAACAAGCTTTCTAATCTAGAGCTCTGCCTAGCTCCTAAACCCTAGTCTCCTCAGCAGCTGCTAGCAAGAACCTCCTCTCCAACTCTGGCAGTTGATCTTCAATCTCTGGATCTCCAATGGTCTTCATCTCCTCAAGTCTTCAGCTCTCCCAAGTCCCCAGACAATCCCAATACCCAAGCAAGCAAGCAATAATCCCCAGAGGGCACACCACACCAGACAATCAGACATACACAGAGTATTAATAGCAGTAGGGGAATCCTGACTTTTCTCTAAGGGATCTAATAACTACCCATAGCCCCTATAGTCCCATAACTAAACTAGTCAAACCCTAAGTCCTAAGGGAAAGGAATCAAATCTCCTAAGTCATCACCTAAAAACCCTAATTTGTTCATGTTGTTCAAGCCTACATTAAGCACCTAAAATTAATTTCTAAAAATGGGAATTAAATTGTTTCTACAAGTTCAATATCTCATCTAAGCAACCTAAAAAGAATGAACAAAAAATATTAAAGCATCTAGTAGAACAAAAATTAACAAAATCATGCATGAAATGAAGCTATTTAAAATGCTATTTATTTAGAAAATATGGGAAAAATATCAAATAAAAATAAAATGCAATTTTTATTTTTTTATAATTTTCTAGACAGAACCAAGAAAATATAGAAAAAACAACCACTAAAAAAGAGTTAATTTCCTATTTTATATGATTTTTTAAAGGTTGGTAAAAATTAAAGTGAATTAAAAAAAACTAAATTGAATTAAAATGAGAGGGGGGGGGGGGGTACTAATAGCAATTCGCTCCAGTTCAAATTCCAATGGGCCAGCAAACGGGGGTGCGCGTAGCAAGTTATATTAGGCCCAGAACAAGTCAGAAATAATAAAAATGAAAAAAAAGGACGCAGGGGGTGCATTCAGCAGGGTTTTCACGTGCAAATTAAATTGGGCTCAGGTCACGGGGGGTGGGGATATCAATAACACACCTAGGCCCGCCCGTTTCATTAAATGAAACGGTGCGTTTAGGGCACCTCTCTTCCCTCCAATCTTCAGTATGAATTCCAGCCACACGATTGGCTTTTGGGTCAAAGGTCCAACACGCGATGGACGCTCAGGATTGCGTCTTCAACCTTGAATCTATGAGAACTAGGGTTTCCCTCCATGAAAACTCCATGCACGCATACTTCAAGCTCTCGGTTCTCTCTCTCCAATCCATGGATCAACACGATATAAACATGAAAAACACTCCAATTTTCTTCCTCTACAAGACTATGGTGGTAGTTCATTCTAAAATTCAGCAAATCACTCAACCCGAGCGCATGACATTCTTGGTTCCATTAACATACTCTGCAACTCATCCTCAAGATTCTTAATCAAACCTATACTAATCTAAACTACACTTCACGTAGATCATTCTGTGCTAACAACCTAAGATTATCATGGCCTATCCTAAGAGTTCTAAGTCCTAACAGTTCTAACAACCTGTCAACAATTATCACTAAACAGCACCAAACTCGTCCTAATCGATCTACTAACAACCTAGATCACATCTAAACTAATAAAACCATGTAAATCTATCTATATCAAGCCATGGGAGAGAAATTGAACCTGGTGCAAAAGCTTGGAAATGGATGTTGAACTCGTGGATCTGAGGCTTCTAATGCTTGGATCTTGATCAACTATCTCAGTGCTTGATTCTGTTTGCAAAACCTGGATGATTCTTGCCTTGGATCTTGCTGTCCACTTGAAATTGCAATTTGGATATTGATGATTATGGTGCTCGAAAATGGATCAATTTCAATCAGATCCTTGTTGATCTTTAGTCCATGATAATGATTGAATATGGTAGAATCAATATTGGTGATGATTGATGAAGATTTTGAGAAATTTGGATGGAATTGCAATGAGAAAGAATAGAGAGAATTTGGGAAATTTTTGGTGAAAAAATGAATCCAACCCTTGCTCAATTCTGATTTCATGAATATATAGTGCTCAAATGAACTTTCTAGAACCATCTTGCAACTTCCCTTGCATTCCAAATTGGTTATGTTTCTTCAAATGCAAGTAACCATAAATAACTTTGATTTTTTCCACTAAGCTCAAAAATGTACTTGAACCATTGTTCTTAGAATGTGTTTTGGACCCAAAATCATATATTGGAAGTCTCCATTTGGACTTATAAATCTCTCAAACCACTTTTCACTTTCACTTTATTTAAGTTATAAGCCATTTTAGTTCAAATTTGACCAATCATGCAACTTCATATTATGAGCTTTTCCAACAATTTGTGACCTTCTTTCTAGACTCAAAATGTCATTTGGAGCAAGTTTGATGTTGTAAGTTTTTCCATTTGAGGCCTCCTTGTATGAGTTTTGGACATAGGTTAAAATGACCTGTAATTCACAAATGACCAAAATACCCTTTGCTTGCCAAGACCATAAGTTGAGTTCCACACATCATATGAAGGCATGCCATACCATTCTAGAAAGCTAAGACAATGAGGAAGAATTCCTATGTTGACCAAGAATTCATTTGAAATCTCCTTGAGGGGTAAAACTAGCTTGGAAGTCAAGTCACTTTCACAGACAAAATTTCAGATACCTCAGATGACCTGTAACTTGCAAGGACCATAACTTGAGTTCTATAAATCTCCTTGATGTCTTCCACCACTCAAATTAAAGGTCTTGAGATCCTCTACAAGTTTCATGTTGGCCAAGAAGCCATTTGAAGCTAGCATTTTGACTTATCTTGCTTGGAAATTTGACCTAAACTAGGGGATTTTACACAGAAACCCTAATTTAGAAGCTCCTCTTCTCCTTGATTTCTCTTGAATTCTTCTTGGCATATCTCCATATCCTTCTTTATATGTCCAATGATGAACCCCACATCTCTCCACTAGACTTGAATGCCCCTTAAATCAGTCAATTGACCTAGGGTTGACCTAGGGTTGACCCAGATGAAACCCTAGTTGACTGCCTTCAGCTATAGCTCTTGTGCTCTCATCAATGACTTGTCTCCTTCTTTAAATGACTTTCTAAGTCTCTCATAATGTCTAGATACTCTCCATGCCTTCAACTCACAGCTCACAACCCTCTTGTTGACCCTTAGATACCCTCAGCTAGGAGATGGACTCAAGGCTTGATCTGCTGAACTCTTTGCTTTCAAATTCTTTCCTGATGACAAGAATGAGATTGAATTGGGATAATAACCTCTTGATAGGCTTCTAGAGATGAGAATAATAATTGGTCCCCCTGTTGTATGACTTGCTATGCTTATGCTATGCAGATGATTAGACTATGCACATGACTCTATATGCAAATGCTAATGACATTGAAACATAAACCAAGTGAATAAGGTTGGGCAAATTTTAGGGTGCAACACAGCGGAGTAGGGTTTTGACTCCTTGCAAAGGCTAACCCCTGGCCTGGTGAGTTTGTTCTCAGCATTTTGTCCTCCAGCAGAGGCGGCGCCTTCGACGCCCTCTCCTCGACGGAGTCGACTTTCTGGTAGTATCACTATTCAGGGTTTCTCCCCAAGCAGAGTTTAGTGTTGATTCCCTCGACGTAACAGATGTCTAGACGGAGCATGATCTGTTCCTTAGTAGAGTGGAACTCTTGGCAGAAGTGTTTGATATCCTCCAGCAGGGTGGGATTTCTTTTCGAGCAGAGTGGAGCTATTTCCCAATAGTTTACTTCCCGGTAAGGTCGTATTCTGAACGGTTCTCCCCGACTGAGTGTGGATTCCCTAGAGTGTTGGAAGGTTGTTCGGGGTGTTTCCCCAGCCTATGCATTCATTCGCCACAAGAGTTGTTCCCGGGAAAACATCCAGGGCATTTTCCTCAGTAGAGTTCTGATTCCCAGCGGGTTGTTTTGTTGTTCTCTTTAGAATGGTTGTATCCGAGAAAGTGCTTTACAGGGAGGCCATCCATGGCTTGTTTTTGCCCCAGTATGAGTCCGATCATACTCGGCGTTCTGTTTCTCCCTGACGGAGTTCGGTTTCCTCTCTTTAGCATTTATTTTGCTAAGATGTTTCCTTTGCATTTGCATTTTTGCATAGCATCCTCCCAGATGCGTAGCATTTCCATTTCGTATGGGGCATTACACCATTTTCAAACATATGCATCTGAAGCATAAGCCAGGTTTGGTATTTTTGAGACCGGATATCTTCTCAGCAGAGACTGTTTGACTCAAGGGGTTTTCGTGTTATCCGCGTCAGAATGGATTTTTGGGTTGGTTATTTTATCAGATTCTTCCCATCTGAGTCGTTTGGTTAAATGTCTTCGCTTTCCTCTGGCGAGACGCTTGCGAGTGTTGTCTTCCTTGGTCAAGCATGTGGTTCTTTTCCCCAACAGAGTTGTTCCAACTTTTGGTTGGTTATCATTGTTTTATTTCAACTTTTGGTTGATGACCCAATGACGTTTGGATGTTATTCCAAATTTTGGTGGATATTCTTTATTTCCCTCAGCAGAGTCGAGGATTCCAACTCTTGGTTAGTACCCCCAGCGTAGTTCAGATTATTGGGTTTGGTGTTCCAACTTTTGGTTGGCCTAGAAGGTGATCCCAACTGCTGGTGGGTAATCTTTGGTTTCCCCGTGCAGAGTCTCTATTCCAACTTTTGGTTGGCAATCTTTGTTATTCTAACTCTTGGTTAGTAGCTGTTATCCTAACTCTTAGTTAGTAGCCTTTTATTTCAACTATTGGTTGATAATTCGGGATGATCATCCCAACTTTTGGTTGGTAGTCTTCTATGGTGGAGTCAGCTTCGTTTAGCGTCCCCAACTATCCTAACTATTGGTTAGTATCTTTTGGTTCCGACTTTTGGTCGATGAGGATTTTTTCCTGGCAGTCCTAACTCTTAGTTAATAGCTTTTGGTTCCGACTTTTGGCGATGAGGATCTTTCCCCAGCGATCTTAACTCTTGGTTAGTAGCTTGTGTTCCGACTTTTGGTCAATGGTGATCTTTTCATGGTGATTCTGAGTCTTGGTTAATACCTTTGTTTCCCAACTTTTGGTTGGATGTTATCCCATACGGCTGTCTCAACTTTTGGTTGGTAGTCCTCCCTTATTCCTCAGCGGAGTCGTTATCCCAACTTTTGGTTGATGAGGAGGTCTGGCGTTTTCCAACTTTTGGTTGGTGGTTATTGATTCCTCAGTAGGTTCAGTCTTGGACGTCGATTCGTTTTCCAACTTTTGGTTGGTAGTCTTTGATTCCCTAGTGGAGTCTGTTTCCCAACATTGGAGAGGTCGCCATATCCGGTATGGTCGATTTGTTGACGTTATTCCAACTCTTGGTTGGTAACCTTTGTTCTCTGATTGTTGATTCTGACTTTTGGTCAGTATACCTCCCTAGTAAAGTCGTCTCGCCATTCAAATTTCTGTTAGTGTTATGGTGGTTCTAACTCTTGGTTGGTAGGGGGTGTATTTACCCCCAAAGAGTAACCCTCATCCCATCTTTTGGATGGTGCTGCTAGATTATTATCTTGTGATGGATGTTAGTCCCATGCAGAGTCGTCTTGTTAGTCTACTCTTTTCCCAGGGGAGGAAAGTTGGCAGGTTGTTTTCTCGCATGATGCGGTTTGCTTGGTTGATTTTCTCTTTTGTTCCCCAGCAGGGTTCATTTTCCCGACTCTTGGTTAGTATCTTTTGGATGAAGTTCAGATTGTATTGGATTGTTATCCCCAGCGTGTCATATTCCGACTCTTGGTTGGTGGTTGTTGTTTTGCATTCCCGCGGGGTGCAAATTTCCGGGTTCTTTTGTATTCAATCACCTTATACCTTGAATGTTTGAAAGCGGATGCTTTTCCTCCCTTCAGGTCCAAGTTGTTTGAATAGGGGCAGCTGTAGCACCCCAAAATTTGTCTTTTCATTTTGGCAGTATCTGGCTTTTGTTTCTTTGCATTTTCGCATTTCTGCATTTGCATAGCATTTGTTCTTAAGACAGGGGATCAAGGTTCCCGTAGATCAGGTTCATTTCGGCGCAAAGGACTGAAGGCATTTATTTTGCCCAGCGGTCAGGCGGCCGACTTTATTTTATTTTGCAGGATGACAGCAGTTCAGAAAGCAGCACTCAGGCTCATGTCAAGCATTTTTACAGTGATAATGTTCAAGAACAAGATTCAGAAGCTTAACAGAGCTCCAAATAGTCAAAGCAGGGCAAATGGATAAATTTCCATCCAAAAGGCGCCAAATTCAAAATTTTGAAGGTGTTAATCGGTTAACGCATATGGTTAACCGATTAACCAAGGAAAAATCAGGCCAGATTTGAAATTTTGAAGGCGTTAATCGGTTAACGCATATGGTTAACCGATTAACCAGTGCAATTTTTGCCTCTGTACGTGATTTTTCAATGCAGAGTCATTTGGGGTCCAATTTTGATCACTTAAATTCAAATTTGTCACTTGGGAAGGATCTAGAATCATTTCATAATTTCATTTCCCTCCAAAATCTCATTCCTAGTGCCAAACGAAAATTCACAAACCAATTTCCAAGCCTCTCATTTGGATCCAAACCTAGGTGATATTTAAGTGATTCACTCCAAACCAAAGGGATCCAATCTTCATTTTCTCACTCTCATTTTTCAGAATTCATCTCAATTCTCTCAAATTCTCTCTCAATTTTCCAAATTCCAAAACCCTCACTCAAAGCTCTTTTTCATTGAATTCTTTGATTCTTCATTAGAATCAATGAATTCTTGAGCTCAAACCACCATCCATCATCTCCATTGAAGTGATTCCTCCATCCAATTTTCGTGCACAATTGGATCCAGATCTGGAAGTGATTTTGGAGGTGATTATTTGGCTTATTTTGGATTAATCTTGAAGGATCTCCATTGCTACAACAAGAATTGGTGTGGATCTTGAAGTATTCCGGACTTCTAGCATCGGATCTGTTCAATTCCAATTAATTCAACATTAACCGAAGCAAATCTCTGTTTCGAAGGTTGGAATCCTAGATCCATAGCATTTTTGAGCATATTTGCATGTTCATGACGATTTTCATATTCGATTTAATTTTGGTTGATATGATCGGTGTTGATGCTGTTTGGATCTGTATACATGCTGTTGAAATCATGGTTTTCTGATTTAATTTCGTGCACAACTAATTATGTGATCATTGGTATGTTTGGAGAAGTGATAAGCTGTTGAAAAGTGATTCTGCGTTGCTGTTTTCTACTGTTAGCACAGTGTTAATCGGTTAACGCATATGGTTAACCGATTAACCATTACAAATTTCCATATTTTTCAAAGCTTTCAGAGCGTTAATCGGTTAACGCATATGGTTAACCGATTAACCAATTCAAATTTTCAAATTTTTTAAACGTTAACCGATTAACCCTGGGGGTTAACCGATTAACATTGTGCTGGCAGGTCTGTTTTGCTATATTTCTTGCATGTTTGCATACCGTTTCATCTCGAATCATCATAGATCAGTGTGATGTATTAGGGATGAAATGTTTCTGGATATATGTCGGTGTTTTGGTTGTTTAATCGAGATATCACCGACATTCGTGTTTTTCCATTTGAATGCATGCTTATGGATGTGGTTCAAAGTTGATAATCTTTTTGCATGTTCGTTTGTTTTCATTTTTTGCGTTTCCTTCATGTTTGCATCATTTTTGCATCGCTGTTGAGGTCGAGATGCGCTTGTGGCGGCTGCTGCCCCACACATTTTTTCCTCCCTCCCACCATTCTAAGTGTGCATTTTCATGTTTGCATCTTTTACATGTGAATGAATTTACTTGGTATTTTCTTATGCTTTTTGCCATGATCCCCATAGGGTTCCTAGTCCCTCCGTTTAGGATGGGAGTAGGAGAGACATTAGGTGTGGATCCTGTAACACCCCCTTTCTATACCCCCAAATAATACAAATAATCATTTAGGCATAAATTTATAATTTCATCAGAGTACAATTATAACATGGTATAAAAGAGGCGCATCACATTATCATCGAAACGGAACATAAATAATACCAGCTCATGAAGATATGTAACAAAAGGGGCAAATCTCAACTAAAAACAAAGCATAGCGCTTAAAACCCACATATCAACATTTAGAATAAAGCGGAAACATCTAAACATTGAAATCACTTCATTAACATAAGCATCATATACATCGTTCAGATTAATTCAATTATCAGTTGAATTTACAAAACATTCAGTAGCAGATACATACACAGATGTATCACAAAAGAATCAAAACAACTCCTAACTACCCAGTGTTATATATATATATATATATATATATATATATATATATATATATATATATATATATATATATATATATATATGTGTGTGTGTGTGTGTGCATTATGTATTATGATATTGTTTCTCACCCTTCTGCTGTTTTATAATGCTCTATGAGGCATTGCAGATTAGATTGTTGGAGTCTTTGTGATATCCTCATATATTATGATATCCTCATATATATATACACACACACACACACACATAACGTCCAAAAACGTCTTCCGCATTCTCACCGCAACTCATCTCACTACACCGTACATCGCAATGTATTCACAATTAACTATTTACAAATAGAGCACCAAGCATATACAATGTGCATCAACAAAGTTTATATCAATTCATAAACATGCACACATATACATATATATTCACACATACATGTATCTTCAAGCCTTCCATTCACGCTAATTATCAACAATCTACATAAACATCTACATTCATGTTTATTCACCATGCATCATGCACAGAACTACATGCAACTCACAGAGACCGATACACGACTCTATGCAGATGCAAATGCGGTACCGACTCATTTCAGCAGGTTCAATTGAAGAACCAAAATAACCATCGCTCACACCCCACATGGGCACACGAGGTTCTGAAGATTCACCGAGGAATCAATAAATAACCATCACAACATACAATGTTCTGCAAATCCACCGAGGGATCAATAAATAACCATCGCTCACACCCCACAAGGGCACACGAGGTTCTGCAGATTCACCGAGGAATCAATATATAACCATCGCTCACACCCCACAAGGGCACACGAGGTTCTGCAGATTCATCGAGGAATAAATCAACACAAGAATGCATACCATGATTCTTCACATGCAACATGACTCATGACACTCTTGAAATGCATACATGTTTACAAACATACTCATGCATTCATCACATTCGGCGCATACATTCATTATGCATTCAAATATATGTATCACAAAGCATATATATATATATATATATATATATATATATATATATATATATATATATATATATATATATATATATATATATATATATATATATATATATATATATATATATATATATATATATATATATAGATAGATATATATATATTCATCATCCATTCAACCAATTTTCATACATGGTTCACATTCACAATCAATCTCGCCATGCGTTTCTATTCAATTCAAGTAAATGCGCAAGATTGCCAAACAGTCACATTTCACACCTCACAAATCACAAACTAGGATTCACGCCATATGGCTACCCACAACACACATAATAGCATATAATTAGTCATCTCAGACAAGGAATGATCGCAACCAAACCACACCACCAATCCACGAATAGAAAACACAAGAAAAGAAAATATGCTGCTGTGTTCGCTAACCTTTGCCTGGCGAAGCCTCTGGCGAACCTTCGCTACTCCGTTCGCCTCGCGAACTTGCCAGCGAAGCCCACTGGGATTTATATTGGAATTACTCGCTAGCATACTCGCCTGGCGAACCTTCGCCACGCTCATTCTCCTGGCGAACATTCCAGCAAAGACAGGGTGGTTGCTACTGACTTGGTTCGCTGCTGCTCGTTGGGCTTCGCCCGGCAAAGCTTCGCTGCCATTCGCCTGGAGAACCTACGAACTCAGAACTCCCATGGCTGTCCAAAAGCCCAAACCTCACAAACCGACCGATTTAATCCAAATCAGTTCCAGTAGTACAGCCCACTCATCACCCGACTATACTACACCGTCTATTCCAAATTCTAACCGATAAAACTCAGTTTTTACCGATTAAATCAACTTCCGACCTAGAAATGGAAACATAGAAAACAATCCAACAAAATCCAATCTAGCACATACATGATCATATACATTATGAAGATGATAAAACTTCTCACCCTTACCTGATTAATCGCAAGCTAAGGTTGATTCTTGATGATTCTAGGTTTTGCTCCACTTTCTCTTCTTTTCTCTCCTCCTCTTTTCTTTCTCTTGTATTTCTTCTTAATGTTTCTATCTTTCTCTTTTCTCTCTATATCACATATTCTATTTCTTTCCTCGCAAATTCTTTCCACACACTTATCAATTAATTCTCACAAAATATCCACTTAATATTATCACTAATGCCCAAAATACCCTCCAACCTATTTTTACCCGAAACTCTCAAAGTCGGCAAAAATAGCTCAATATGTAAACATAACATATTATCACACAAATTCCACATAAATAGAATAATCACTTAAATAAATCAAATAAGGACTCAATAAAAATGGGAATTCAGAATCGGGGCGTTACAACTCTCCCCCACTTTAGAAATTTTCGTCCTCGAAAATATTACCTGATTCAAACAGTTCTGGATGCGATTCACGCATCTTACTCTCCAATTCCCAAGTCATATTGCCTTCCGCAGCACCTCTCCATGCCACCTTCACAAGCGCGATATCCTTACCTCTGAGACTCTTAACTTCACGGTCCAAAATCCTAACCGGTAAAACCTCAACTGTAAGATTATCCCTTACTTCCACATCATCCATCGGAATCACATGTGACGGATCCGGAACATACTTCCGAAGTTGCGAAACATGGAACACATCGTGCAAATTCGAAAGGTTCGGAGGCAACGCCACACGATAGGCCATAGCACCAACTCGTGCAGTAATCTGATACAGACCGATGAAACGAGAAGTCAACTTCTTCGACTTCAAGGCACGACCCACACTCGTAACCGGTGTAACCCTCAAGAACACATGGTCGCCTTCTTGAAATTCAAGATCCTTTCTTCTCTTATCATGATAACTCTTTTGCCTACTCTGAGAAACTCTCATCTTTTCCCGAATAAACTTCACTTTCTCTGTCATTTGTTGTACCATCTCCGGTACAACTACCGACTTTTCTCCGGTTTCATGCCAACACAAAGGTGTTCGACATCTCCGACCATACAAAGCCTCAAATGGTTCCATACCAATACTTGAGTGAAAACTATTGTTATAGGTGAACTCAATCAACGCCAAATAACCATCCCAAACACTACCTTGCTCGAGCACACAAGCACACAACAAATATTCCAATGATTGAATCGTCCTTTCGGTTTGACCATCCGTCTGCGGATGATAAGCCGAACTCAATCTCAACTTAGAACCCAAAGCCTTTTGCAAACTTTCCCAAAATCTCGAAGTAAATCTAGGATCCCTATCCGACACAATACTCTTAGGAATCCCATGTAACTTCACAATCACACCAACATAAATCTTGGCTAACTTCTCCAAAGGGTAACTAATATCTATCAGAATAAATTGAGCAGATTTAGTAAGTCTATCAACAATCACCCAAATAGCATTGTGACCTCTTTGCGTATTTGGCAAACCCGTAACAAAGTCCATCAATATACTATCCCATTTCCACTCTGGAATGTCCAACGGTTGCATCAAACCACTAGGCTTATGATGTTCTACTTTAGACTTCTGACAAGTCAAGCACGAATACACAAACAGAGCTACATCCCTCTTTAATCCGGACCACCAAAAGATTTTCTTCAAATCTTGATACATCTTATTCTCTCCCGGATGAATACTTAAGTTACTCCGGTGTCCTTCCTCCAATATCATCTTTTTCAACTCTACATCATCGGGAATACAAATACGACCACGAAATCTCAAAACTCCAAAATTATCAACCTTGAAGTCCTCATTCTCATTCATCATCAAATCAACAAACTTCAAATCCAACTTTTTCTTTTCACACACGGTAGCAAGAAAATCATTCGTAACATACAACATACCAAGTTTCACACTACTCGGCGTTATCTCACAAACCAAACTCAAATCTCTAAAACTCTCCAACAATTCCCATTCTCTTACCATCAGTGTTGACATATGAACCAACTTTCGACTTAAAGCATCGGCTACTACGTTTGCCTTACCCGGATGGTAATTCAAACCAAAATCATAATCCTTCAAAAACTCTAACCATCTCCTCTACCTCATGTTCAATTCCTTCTGGTCAAACAAATATCTCAAACTCTTGTGATCACTAAAAACTTCAAATCTCGCACCATAAAGATAATGCCTCCAAATTTTCAAAACAAACACCACGGCCGCTAACTCCAAATCATGCGTAGGGTAGTTCTTCTTATGCACTCTCAATTGTCTCGAAGCATAAGCCACAACTTTCCCATCTTGCATTAAAACACCACCTAAACCGGACAAAGAAGCATCACAGTAAACCACAAACGACTCCGTCGGATTCGGCAAAATCAAAACCGGCGCCGTCGTCAACTTTCTCTTAAGCTCAACAAAACTCTTCTCACACTCAATATCCCAAACAAAGGCCTTTCCCTTACAAGTCAATTGAGTCAACGGAAGTGCTAACTTCGAAAATCCTTCAATAAACCTCCGATAATAACCGGCTAATCCCAAAAAGCATCGAATCTCCATAACTGACTTAGGAGCTTCCCACTGCATTACTGCATCAATCTTGGACGGATCAACACTAATACCATTACCAGAAATAACATGCCCAAGAAAACTCACTTCCGATAACCAAAACTCACACTTCGACAAATTACCATATAATTGCTTCTCTTTCAAGATCTGTAACACAACTCTCAAATGCTCTACATGCTCTTCTTGGGACTTAGAGTAAATCAAAATGTCGTCGATGAACACAACCATAAAACGGTCCAACTGATCATGAAAAATACGATTCATGTATTCCATAAACACACCTGGCGCATTAGAAACTCCGAATCGCATCACTGAAAATTCATAATGACCATACCGTGTCCTAAAAGCCGTCTTTTGAATATCCTCCTCTTTAACACGAATCTGGTGATAACCCGACCTCAAATCAATCTTACTAAAAACACGGGCACCAACCAATTGGTCCATCAAGTCATCAATTCTAGGAAGCAGATACTTATTCTTAATAGTTACCTTGTTCATCTGCCGATAATCAATACACAATCGTATACTCCCATCTTTCTTCTTAACCAACAATACTGGTGCACCCCAAGGAGAAACACTCGGCCTAACAAACCTCTTCTCCAACAAATCATTCAACTGTTTCTTCAACTCTACCAACTCCGATGCCGACATACGATACGGTGCCATCGAAATCGGTCTAGTATCTGGAACTAGGTCAATCGAAAACTTTACTTCTCTTTCTGGCGGTACGTCCGCAATGTCCTCCGGAAATACTTCTGGAAATTCGCACACTACTGGAACCATATCCAATTCAACCTTACTCTCCTCCGACAATGATGCAAACAAACACAACACTTGAGCCTCATCCGCCAAAAGTTTCTTCAACTCTTTAGTAGATAGAGAACTCTCTTCCTCATCATCTTCCAAAGAAGGAAACCTTACCAACTTGTGATAACAGTCAATACGAACTCTATTATACTGCAACCAATTCATACCCAAGATCACATCTAATCCTTCTAACGGCAAACACACCAAGTCCATAATGAAGTCTTTACCATATATGGTCAAAGGACAACTTAAACATACCAAAGATGCAGTTACCGACCCCGAAGCAAGTGTCTCAATAACCATATCACCACCACAAGAAGACAAACACAAATCCAAATGCTTAGCGCACTCAAAAGAAATGAACGAATGAGTCGCTCCGGTATTAATAATAGAAACTAAAGGCATATTATTAATAAAGCATGTACCTTTAATCAACCGATCCACATTAGTAGTGTCTGCACCGGCTAATGCAAATACCTTCCCACTCATTGGAGCTTGCTTTGGCTTAGTACACTTTGTGCTAATATGACCAACTTCCCCACAGTTGTAACACTTCACCATGTTCCTTCTACAATCAGTTGTAGCATGGTCGATACTTCCACAGTTAGCACACTTCGCTCCATCCTTCTTACACTCAAAAGATTTGTGCCCCACTTCACCACACCTATAACACTTAATGGGACCAGAACTTCCACCTCCGAACCTCTTAACAAAGTTTTCCCTATGCTTGCCTTTATCAGCAGGCGTCACATAAGGTCAACTCCTTACCGGTTGCTTTCCTCTCTTCTCATTCAAACTCTTATAGTGAGTAGAACGAGCTTTACTATCTTCTTCAAAGATTCTACAGCATTCGGTCAAGTCCGGAAATCTCCTAATCCTCTGATAACCCACCGCTTGCTTGATCTCAGGGCGCAAGCCGTTCTCATACTTAACACACTTAGAAAATTCCGCCGTCACCTCATCATAGTGAGGATGAAACTTCACTAACTCTGTGAACTTAGCCGTGTAGTCTATCACAAACATATTGCCTTGTTTCAATTCCGGGAACTCCATCTCCTTCTTTCCCTTCACACTCTCAGGATAATACTTTCTCAAAAATTCGGTGCGAAATAAATCCCAAGTGATTTCCTCATCGTCTACTTCAAGAACTTGTCTCATACCGACTTACCAGTCGTCGGCTTCTTCTCTCAGCATGTGAGTCCCAAGTCTCACCCTGTTCCCTTCAGCATAATTCATAACTCTAAAGATCCTCTCAATCTCCTTTAACCAAATCTGAGCACCGTCCGGATCAACTCTTCCCTTGAATACCGGCGGTTGATTCTTTCTAAACTCATCATTAGCGTTCACATTCGGCGTACCCTGCACCACCCTAGCCATTGCCTCCAATGCAGCAGCCATCGCATTTTCATTACGACCAGCCATATTCTGATTATTCCCAAAAATAACAACAAGGTTAAACAACCGTTCAACCAACAAAACAACGAGACAGACACAACTGACTCAACACTGGCTCTGATACCACTTAATGTAACACCCCCTTTCTATACCCCCAAATAATACAAATAATCATTTAGGCATAAATTCATAATTTCATCAGAGTACAATTATAACATGGTATAAAAGAGGCGCATCACATTATCATCGAAACTGAACATAAATAATACCAGCTCATGAATATATGTAACAAAACGGGTAAATCTCAACTAAAAACAAAGCATAGCGCTTAAAACCCACATATCAACATTTAGAATAAAGCGGAAACATCTAAACATTGAAATCACTTCATTAACATAAGCATCATATACATCGTTCAGATTAATTCAATACATAAGTTGAATTTACAAAACATTCAGTAGCAGATACATACACAGATGTATCACAAAAGAATCAAAACAACTCCTAACTACCCAGTGTTACATATCAGAGCCATCTGACCAAAGAAATGAAGACTCGCTTCACAAAGACTTCAGCAATCTAATCTGCAATGCCTCATAGAGCATTATAAAACAGCAGAAGGGTGAGAATCAATATCATAATACATAATGCACATAAACATATATATATATATATATATATATATATATATATATATATATATATATATATATATATATATATATATATATATATATATATATATATATATATATATATATATATATATATATATATATATATATATATATATATATATATACATATACATATATATATATATACACACACACACACATAACGTCCAAAAACGTCTTCCGCATTCTCACCGCAACTCATCTTACTACACCGTACATCGCAATGTATTCACAATTAACTATTTACAAATAGAGCACCAAGCATATACAATGTGCATCAACAACGTTTATATCAATTCATAAACATGCACACATATACATATATATTCACACATACATGTATCTTCAAGCCTTACATTCATGCCAATTATCAACAATCTATATAAACATCTACCATCATGTTTATTCACCACACATTATGCACAAATGTCTACATGCAACTCACAGAGACCGACACACGACTCTATGCAAATGCAAATGCGGTACCAACTCATTTCAGCAGGTTCAATTGAATAACCAAAATAACCATCGCTCACACTCCACATGGGCACACGAGGTTCTGCAGATTCACCGAGGAATCAATAAATAACCATCGCAACATACGAGGTTCTGCAAATCCACCGAGGGATCAATAAATAACCATCGCTCACACCCCACAAAGGCACACGAGGTTCTGCAGATTCACCAAGGAATCAATATATAACCATCGCTCACACCCCACAAGGGCACACGAGGTTTTGCAGATTCACCGAGGAATCAATCAACACAAGAATGCATACCATGATGCTTCACATGCAACATGACTCATGACACTCTTGAAATGCATACATGTTTTCAAACATACTCATGCATTCATCACATTCATACATGGTTCACATTCACAATCAATCACGCCATGCGTTTCTATTCAATTCAAGTAAATGCGCAAGATTGCCAAACAGTCACATTTCACACCTCACAAATCACAAACTAGGATTCACGCCATACGGCTACCCACAACACACATAACAGCATATAATTAGTCATCTCAGACAAGGAATGATCGCAACCAAACCACACCACCAATCCACGAATAGAAAACACAAGAAAAGAAAATATGCTGCTGTGTTCGCTAACATTCGCCTGGCGAAGCCTCTGGCGAACCTTCGCTACTCCGTTCGCCTGGCGAACTTGCCAGCGAAGGCCACTGGGATTTATTATGGAATTACTCGCTAGCACTCGCTAGCATACTCGCATAGCGAACCTTCGCCGTGCTCATTTGCCTGGTGAACTTGCCAGCGAAGACAGGGTGGTTGCTACTGACTTGGTCCGCTGCTGCTCGCTGGGCTTCTCCCGGCGAAGCTTCACTGCCATTCGCCTGGCGAACCTGCGAACTCAGAACTCCCATGGCTGTCCAAAAGCCAAAACCTCAAAAACCGACCGGTTTAATCCAAACCAGTTCCAGTAGTACAACCCACTCATCACCCGACTATACTACACCGTCTATTCCAAATTCTAACCGATAAAACTCAGTTTTTACCAATTAAATCAACTTCCGACCTAGAAATGGAAACATAGAAAACAATCCAACAAAATCCAATCTAGCACATACATGATCATATACATTTTGAAGATGATAAAACTTCTCACCCTTACCTGATTAATCGCAAGCTAAGGTTGATTCTTGATGATTCTAGGTTTTGCTCCACTTTCTCTTCTTTTCTCTCCTCCTCTTTTCTTTCTCTTGTTTTTCTTCTTAATGTTTCTATCTTTCTCTTTTCTCTCTATATCACATATTCTATTTCTTTCCTCCCAAATTCTTTCCACACACTTATCAATTAATTCTCACAAAATATCCACTTAATATTATCACTAATGCCCAAAATACCCTCCAACCTATTTTTACCCGAAACTCTCAAAGTCGGCAAAACTAGCTCAATATGTAAACATAACATATTATTACAAAAATTCCACATAAATAGAATAATAACTTAAATAAATCAAATAAGGACTCAATAAAAATGGGAATCCAGAATCGGGGCGTTATAGATCCCGTCGAGTACGACAGACGTGAGGGGTGCTAATACCTTCCTCTTGCGTAACCGACTCTCGAATCCAGGATTTGGTTGCGATGAACTCATCTTTTCCCTTTTTCGTTAGGTTTTCCCGATCGTTTCCTTTCCCTCTCTTTGGGATAAATAACGAAAGGTGGCGACTCTTCTGTTTTCCGCCGGGTGTTTTTCACAGTTGCAACAGTGAGCTTTCTTCTCATGTTATCACTTCTGTCCCTTGGGTTGTGGTACTCATTCAAAGTGATTTGGTTTGATTGATCACACTTTAAGTTTGCTTTTAATGAGAAACTACTTTGAGAACAAGTTTGTGCTTTCTTTTTGCATGATCAATTTGATGCATTTGGTTGAGATATTTATCATGTTGCTTGCTTCCCAAGCCTATTCTCCCATCTTCATCTTGATCATGGCTTCTTCTTTGAGCTTTGGTGTTTATCTTTTGAGATTAGCGATTGATGCATGAATGGTTGTAGGATTTGTAACTTCTCCCATTTCATTTCACTTTCTCTTTTACTTGTTTAAGTCACTTTGCTCTCATCTTTGTTTGCTTTGCATCTTGCATATCATGTTTGCATATTCTCTTGACTTGCTTAAGTCATCTTCATCTCTTTCTTTCATCTCATTTGTGATTGATTTTTATCTTGTGTTTACTTGGTTTCTTTTCCATGATCCATTAGGATTCCTAGTCCCATTTGTTTAAGGTGGGAGCAGGAGAGACATTAAGTGTTCAATCCAAGCATGATAACATTAGGATAGTCTTTTCTCCCCTTAATCTCAATCATAGGAGCACATTGCATGATAATATTAGGGTTGATTAGTTTCACCTTAGAGTTTGTGTCTTCTCTTCTCATCTCAAAACTTCTTCAAGACATCTAATAAAGGATAATAAGTGTTGTACGCTACGAGCCTTAAGTATTTGGGGAATGATGGTTGGAGGGCTTCCTCTCAACTGTCTAGAGTGTTTAGCGTATGCCCTTTGGGTGATATGCAACGCATTCGCTCTCAAGTCATAGTATTTAGTGCAACATGAGTTACAAACTTAACTCAATTCACTTCTTCTCTTAAAAAACACAAAACAAAACATCAAAGTGTTTTATCCTTCGGGATTAATTGAAAACCGTTTTCAAAAAGAGTGTGTTAACTCTTGGTTCTACCGCAAACAGGTAACGCCTAAGTCTCCAATGGTCGAGCAGGAATACACCTAACTGCTAGAACGGAGGTTTAACCTTACTCAATTAAAACACTTGAACCAATCTGTGGTCGTGTCAGCCCGAACTACGTTTGCTCTGATTTCTCGTACCAGATGAGGATACGTAGGCATAAGACAGCGATGTCTTGTCGAGCAACCTTTCCCCCCTTCACCCGTAGTTTTCTGAACTATGTTGACTCTGACTTTCCCATTGCACGAGGGAATACATAGGCATAGAGTGGCGATGCTCTATTGAGTCTCTTTTCTTTTCTTTTGTCCTAGTAGCTAGCCTTTTAGATTAACACCCTTTTAGACAGATAACAAGCGCGGATCCCGTTGAGTACAATGGACATGAGGGGTGCTGATACTTTCCCCTTGCTTAACTGACTCCCGAACCCAAGATTTGGTTGTGATGACCTATATTTTCCCTTTTCGTAGGTTTTCTCTGATCGTTTCCTTTCCATCTCTTTGGGATAAATAACGAACGGTGGTGAATCTTCTGTCCTTGTCGGCCCCTCTTCGCAGCGATGCGACATAGGGTTCCGTAAATCCCTCATCTTCCTTTATGAAGATTGAAGGCAGTATGATGGTTTCTTCTTGTTCTAGTTCCCTAACACATTCATCAATGATGTCTATGGCATAACATGCGTCTCCTAATACTGGTGCCATAAGAAACTTCGACAAAATAAATTCTATCTTTTCATCGCCTACCTCAAAATTCAACTTTCCTTTCTTGACATCTATTATGGCTCCTGCGGTTGATAAGAATGGCCTACCTGGGAGAATTGGGATGTCATCATCTTCTTTAATGTCCATGACAACAAAATCAGTAGGGATGAATAATTGACCGATCCTAACTGGGACGTCTTCCAATATACCAACCGGCTACTTGACGGATCTATCAGCTAACTAAAGAGACATCTTAGTAGGTTGTAATTCTCTTAGTCTTAACCTTTCAAAGACTGCTAGAGGCATTAGGCTTACACTAGCTCCTCGGTCTAGAAAAGCTTTATTAATGACATGACTCCCCAGAATACAAGGCATGGAGAAATTTCAAGGATCTTTCTCCTTTTTGGCAAGTTTATTTTCGGAAATGCAATTGCATTCCAAAGGTTTTGGATCGTCAAGTCTACGTTTATTAGTAAGGGATCTCCACATGAAGTTTCTCTATGACTTTAATGAATTTTGGATATTGGTTATTGATCTTGGTTTGTTTTAGTCTTTCTGGATAGGGTATAGGAGGTTTGTATGGTGGGGGTGGTTCGTTAGCTCTTTCTATAATTTTATCTGTGTCTTAGTTTTTCTGTTTTTCAGATCTTACTAGTTCCTCTACTTCGTTCGTGGGTACCATGATTTCCTTAAAATTCTTGGGTTCTCTCAATGCCGGGTTAACTGGTTCATCGTAAGCGGTCCCACTTCGTAAAGTAATTGCGTTGGCTTGCCCTCGGGGTTTTTGTTGAGGTTGTCTAGGGAATTTCCCTCCGGGTGTAGTTTCGGGAGCTTGTTTTAGAGTTATCTGAGAGATCTTGGTTAAAAGCATCTTATCATGGGTGACTATTTGGTCTACCTTAGTTCCTAACTGGGTAATTAGTTCATTTACATGAATGTTTTGGTTTAGGAATTCTTTGTTTTGCTGGGTTTGAGCCGTAATGAAATTTTCCATGATTTTCTCAAGGTTCGACTTATGTTGCACAGCTTGCATAGGCGGGTTTTGTCTTTGAGCTTGAAAGTCGGATGGTCTCGGAGGTGCAGGGTTTTGGATAGGATTGTTGTTTTTACAGGAAAAATTTGGATGATTCTTCCATCCAGGGTTATAAGTGTTTGAAAACGGGTTCTATTGGGTGTAGTTGACCTCTCCTGAATGAGTTTCATTCAACAGATTGCACTCTGCTGATTGGTGTCCTTTGGCTCCACATGATTCACATTCTGTTGAGACTGCTGCTGCAATAACTGGGTTTGCGTACATATGTTCGACCTTAAGGGCCAAAGCGTCTATTTTGGCTTGCATCATGTCTATAGAGCTTATCTCATGTATTCCTCCTTGGACTTCTTTCTTCTCCACCGTTGCTCGCTCTATCCCCTAGTGACAATGGTTTTGAGCCATATCCTCGATGAGAGTGTAACACCCCGCTCCCAAAAATAAAATTAGTGCAATTAAAAAAAACATTCAAGATAGACAAACATCAGAGTTTCACATCACACAAAGGGATGTCACAAAAGAAAACCAATCGAAACATTTTCATTAAAGAATTTAACCACGTATAGGCAGCGGAAAATCATCATAAATATATATATAGATCAACATCATATACAAGTCAGGTACATCAGCGTCGACTATCTGTCCAAAACATACATCATGTACAACCACACATCAAAAGATCCACCAAAACATATCATCAACAAGATACGCTACAGGGGCACCAGAAACATCATATAACAAAGAACTCCCAAAAGCCCCGGTGTTACATATCAGAGCATACCTACGACTCGCCACAGAACAAACTAGCTATCACCTGAAATCTCTGTACTTCCGAAGAAGCACAGACCACAACAAAGGAAAAGGGGTGAGAAATTATGAACAAAACATAAAGGTAACGGTAAACATGAATATGAAGGCAGTAAACACACAACATAATTCACACGCATCATCTCGGACCTACGGTCCCACACCATCGCAACAAACACACGACTATGTAACACATGCAACTCGACACATGAAATGCGGTACCGACTCACGGTTCATCACCGAACCCGGATAGATCACTCGAGCCACCCTAGGCAACGATCTATCCCACTGAGTATATCTCATATGCCCCACCGGGAAATATGATCAACCCCTGCATCCACTCCTTTTCGGAGCCTGAGTTTATTTCATACGCCCCACCGAGCAGTATGATCAACCCCTTCACATTCCCTTACGGAATCCCAGGTCTATCTCATATGCCCCACCGAGCAATATGATCAACCCCTGTATCCACTCCTTTTCGGAGCCTGAGTTTATTTCATACGCCCCACCGAGCAGTATGATCAACCCCTTCACATTCCCTTACGGAATCCCGAGTCTATCTCATATGCCCCACCGAGCAATATGATCAACCCCTGCATCCACTCCTTTTCGGAGCCTGAAATTATTTCATACGCCCCACCGAGCAGTATGATCAACCCTTTCACATGCCATGCATAACACAATGCACCACAACAAATACTAGCACACACGCTGCACGTAATTCACAGATCACATCTATCACATATCTCAAGTATCACATGCCACATTTCAAGGATCCCACACTGTATCACCAGCACACATAATAACTATCATACACTAAATCAACTATACGAATACTACGAGTAATCATGTTCCCGTGTCACACATACACACAGCAGTGCCCTGTTAACTCTCAGAATCACCCACGACCAACAGAGGTCTAACGGTACAAGAACGGAACAACACAACACAAAATGCCCAGAATTTTGTCACGTTCGGTGGCTCATTCGCCTGGCGAAGCCTCGCAGCGAACCCTCGCCACCATTCTCCTGGCGACCCCTTCAACGAAGACAGACAGTAGCTACTGTAGGTATTCGCTACGTCTCGCTCGCACACTCGCCTGGCGAGACCTCGCTACGAGCACTCGCCACCATTCGCCTGGCGAAACCTCGCTATTCCGCTTGCCCGGCGAATGTCTGCGATTTCAGAAACATTCTACAGCTCAGAATCAGAACCGCTCACCTCGTTGCACCCGATTAAATCCAAACGAATCCCCAACCATAACGATACGTTATAAGGCAGCAACCTACACTATACATCCTAGTTTCTACCCGATAACAACCACAGTTCTGATAATTTCTCAGTTCCGGCATAACAATATCAGTTTTCCCGGAAACCCCAATTCTCCTAACAACTCAACATCAACAACATGCAATGCAATCAACATGAACAGAATCGATACAAAATCACAACAACAACAACATGCATAACAAAATTCATGGGATTAGGGGAAAATCCCACTACCTAACATTCATGCTATCTACCCGTTTTGATCACTTTCTCCCCCCTTCCCCCCCCCCCCCCCTTACCTCGAATTCTAGTTCCAAATGTTGAATCCTTGCCCCAAACGGAAATCCTAGCCTCCTCTTCTTCCAATTGCTCAACTGCTCTCCTCCACTCTTGGTTGTATTCCTCTTCTCTCTTCTCCTTCACGCGTTCTCTTTCTCTTTTCTTTTCCCAACTTCTCCCAATTCCACTTATGCCCTCAATACCCTTTTCTACTCTTTCCAATCTTACCCTTATTCACTAACTCCTCATATTATCTTAATCCAATTCTATTAACATATTAATAGCATATTAACAATAATAATAATAATAATAATAATAATAATAATATCAATATTACTAATATCACTATTATTTATTAATTATCATTTATCGTTAATAATGATATTATTATAATTTCTTAAGGTCCGATATTATTCGATCAAATTCCAACTTAAGGCCTACACCCATCCGCGCCCGAACACACCCCCACAGACATACCGAAAAAGAAATAAACAGCACAAAAACATCGAAAACTGGATAATTAAAATGGGCATTACAACTCTCCCCCACTTTAATTATTTTCGTCCTCGAAAATACCTGATGGAAATAGCTCTGGATATGCTTCCTGCATCCTGCTCTCCAAGTCCCAGGTCACACTTCCTCCTGCAGCACCTCCCCAAGCCACTCTCACCAAAGGTATCTCTTTCCCTCTGAGTCTCTTCATCTTGCGATCCTCGATCTTCAACGGTAACGTCTCCACAGTCAGATTCTCTCTAACTTGGACTTCATCCCTCTGAATCACATGAGACGGATTGGGTACATACTTCCAAAGTTGCGACACGTGAAACACGTCATGCAAGTTCGAAAGCTCCGGCGGCAATGCCACCCTATAAGCCACAGCACCAATCCTCTGCAATATCTGATACGGCCCGATAAACTTCGGATCCAACTTCTTGGACTTCAATGCACGTCCAACACCCGTCACTGGGTTAACCCTCAAAAATACATGATCATCCTCACTGAATTCCAATTCTTTCTTGCGGTTATCATAATAACTCTTCGGCCGATCCTGAGATGCTTTCATCTTCTCACGGATCATCTGCACTGTCTCAGTAGTCTGCTGCACCAACTCTGGTCCTAACACCACATTCTCCCCTGACTCATACCAACACAAAGGAGTCCTACACCTCCTGCCGTAAAGAGCTTCAAACGGTGCCATCCCGATACTGGAATGGTAACTGTTGTTGTACGTGAACTCAACCAAAGGCAAGTGAGTATCCCACGCTCCACCTTCGATTTCTGACATACCAAACAAGCATACACATAACGAGCAATGTCCTTTTTCATGCCCGACCACCAAAACAACTTTTTCAAATCCTGATACATCTTCGTAGCTCCTGGATGAACACTCAGGCTACTACGGTGTCCTTCGTCCAAAATTGACCTCCTCAACTCATCATTATCCGGCACATAAATTCTGCCCCGAAATCTCAGCACACCCGCGTTATCCAACTTGGAATCACCACCGGAGTCACTTCTGGCCTTGCGCATCAAATCTACAAGTTTCACATCTAACTTATGATGTTCTCTTATCATATCCAAGAAATCATTGTGCACTTGCAACTTACCCAACATCACACAATCCGTTGAAATCTCGCAAACCATGCTCAAATCTCTGAACTGCTCAATAAGCTCCATCTCTTTTACCATCAAACCTGACATACGAATTGCCTTCCTGCTCAGTGCATCTGCAACCACATTCGCTTTCCCTGGGTGATAACTCAAACTGAAATCATAATCTTTCAAGAATTCCAACCATCTTCTGTGCCTCATATTCAACTCTTTCTGATCAAACAGATACTTCAAACTCTTGTGGTCGCTGAACACCTCAAATCTTGACCCATACAAATAGTGTCTCCAAATTTTCAACACAAAAACAACCGTAGCCAACTCAAGATCATAAGTAAATGCCCCCTCAATTGCCGCGACGCATAAGCTACCACTTTTCCCTTCTGCATAAGAACTCCACCCAAGCCGAACTTGGACGCATCGCAATAAACCACAAAAGGTTCACATGGATTCGGTAACACCAACACCCGCGCTGAAGTCAATCTCTTTTCCAGCTCCTCAAAACTCTCTTCACAAGCAGCATCCCACACAAACACTTGATCTTTCCTCGTCAACTGAGTCAACGGCAAAGCCAATATGGAAAAGCCCTCAATAAATCTTTGGTAATAACCAGCTAAACCCAAGAAGCTTCTAACTTCAGTTACCGTCTTCGGCGGTTCCCATTGTAACACCGCACTAACTTTCGAAGAGTCTACTGAAACACCATCACCCAAAATAACATGCCCCAAGAAACTCATTGTCCTCAACCAAAACTCACACTTCGATAACTTCGCAAACATCTTGTTATCCTTCAACACTTGCAAAGCAATCCTCAAATGTTCCGCATGCTCTTCCTCAGACTTAGAATAAATCAGTATGTCATCAATGAACACGACAATGAACTAATCCAAATAAGAATGGAAGATACGGTTCATATATTCCATAAACACACCCGACGCATTAGACACTCCGAAAGGCATCACTGCATACTCGTAATGTCTATACCGAGTCCTAAACGTCGTCTTCTGAATATCACCTTCCTTAACTCTTATCTGATGATAGCCCGACCTCAAGTCGATCTTACTGAACACACGAGCCCCCACCAATTGATCCATCAAATCATTGATCCTTGGAAGAGGATACTTGTTCTTGATGGTCACCTTGTTTAACTGACGGTAATCGATACACAACCGCATGCTACCGTCCTTCTTCTTCACTAACAACACTGGAGCTCCCCACGGCGACACACTTGGTCTGATAAACTTTCTATCCAGTAACTCTCTAATCTGAGTCTTCAACTCGGCCAACTCCACTGCCAACATCCTGTACGGCGTCATAGAAATAGGCCCCGTACCAGATACCAGATCAATGTTAAACTCAACTTCTCTCTTCGAAGGTAATTCTGTAATATCATCCGGGAACACCTCCGGAAACTCATTCACCACAGCTAACTCATCCAACACTGCCTTGTTGTCAACAGACAGTGATGCAAATAAAGCAAAAACCCGAGCTTCATCTTCCAACAAAGTTCCCAGTTCCTTACTGGACAAAGAATCTGCCAACGCTTCTTCCTCTTGAGTAAAAAAAAATAACACTTTCCGGAAACAGTCGATGTAAACTCGGTTGAACTCCAACCAGTTCATACCCAGAATAACATCCAACTTACCAAGAGGCAAGCAAATCAGATCTACTCCAAAATCTCTATCAAAAATAGTCAGCGGACACTTCAAACAGACCAAAGAAGTAGTCACTGAACCAATCGAGGGAGTCTCAATAGTCATCCGCCGCTCAAGAGTAGTCGGCACCAAACCTAACCTCTTCACACAATCAACAGAGATAAACGAGTGGGTCGCACCCGTATCAATCATAGCAGACAAGGGAACATTATTGATGAAACAAGTACCTCATATAGAACGATCATCACCAGTAGCTTGAGTTCCCACTACTGCAAATACTTTGCCGCTGGTCTGTGGCACCTGAGTCGATTTCGGTTTCCCATAATGAGTACTGATGTGGCCTTCCTCACCACAGTTGTAGCATGTAAGCATGGCGACTCGACAATTTGCTATCATGTGGCCTGACTTGCCACACTTGAAACACTTTTTCTCTTCAAGAGGACAATCAACGGAACAATGACCCAAGTCACCACACCGAAAACACTTCCCTCCAGCAACCGCTCTCCCTTCTCTTGGCTTCTTATCATTAGCACCTTTGAACTTTCCCTTACCAGTAGGAACACTGTAAGGAGTCCCTCCGAACCTTTGCTTACCCTTACGGTCATTAGCAGCTTTGTAATGCGTAATCCTTGCCCGGTTATCATTGTCATAAATCCAGCTTCTGCTTATCAGCTCAGGATAATCCCTGATCTTCTGACAAGCTATTCCCATCTTCACTTATGGACGCAATCCATTTTCGAACTTCAAACATTTGGAGGTCATCGCTCCATCAGTATTGTAGTGGGGACAATATTGTACCAATTCCTCAAACTTAGCGGCATACTCCGCCACCGTTATATTTCCCTGCTTCAGTTCCAGAAACTCAATCTCCTTGGCACTTCTGATATCTTCAGGGAAGTACTTCTCCAGAAATCCAGTGCGAACAACATCCCAGGTAATCGGAGTCCCAGCAGTCTCCAACCTTTGGCGGCTGTTGTCCCACCAAGCTTTAGCTTCGCCCTCTAACATGTGAGTACCGAACCTCACCTTCTGCTCATCGTTGCAACCCATCGTTTTGAAGATCTTCTCTATCACCTTCAACCACTTCTGAGCAGCTTCCGGATCCAAAATTCCTCCTTGGAACGTCGGCGGCTTATTGCATTGAAACTGCGCCAAGTCTCTGAACTGTGCACCTGCAGCGTGGTTCTGATTAGCAACCACCTGCGCCATAGCCTGCATAGCCGCAGCCAACGCCGCGTCATTCCTCCCAGCCACACTCTTTCACAACAAAAATCCAGATTAACAGAAAACAACCAACTCTATCCTACAGACAGACTCAAAACACTACACTGGCCGGACCGACCGACCTGCTCTGATACAAACTTGTAACACCCCGCTCCCAAAAATAAAATAAGTACAATTAAAAAAAAACATTCAAGATAGACAAACATCAGAGTTTCACATCACACACGGGATGTCACAAAAGAAAACCAATCGAAACATTTTCATTAAAGAATTTAACCACGTATAGGCAGCGGAAAATCATCATAAATATATATATATATAGATCAACATCATATACAAGTCACGTACATCAGCGTCGACTATCTTTCCAAAACATACATCATGTACAACCACACATCAAAAGATCCACCAAAACATATCATCAACAAGATACGCCACAGGGGCACCAGAAACATCATATAACAAAGAACTCCCAAAAGCCCCGGTGTTACATATCAGAGCATCCCTACGACTCGCCACAGAACAAACTAGCTATCACCTGAAATCTCTGTACTTCCGAAGAAGCACATACCACAACAAAGGCAAAGGGGTGAGAAATTACGAACAAAACATAAAGGTAACGGTAACCATGAATATGAAGGCAGTAAACACACAACATAATTCACACGCATCATCTCAGACCTACGGACCCACACCATTGCAACAAACACACGACTATGCAACACATGCAACTCGACACATGAAATGCGGTACCGACTCACGGTTCATCATCGAACCCGAATAGATCACTCGAGCCACCCTAGGCAACGATCTATCCCACTGAGTATATCTCATATGCCCCACCGAGCAATATAATCAACCCCTGCATCCAATCCTTTTTGGAGCCTGAGTTTATTTCATACGCCCCACCGAGCAGTATGATCAACCCCTTCACATTCCCTTACGGAATCCCGAGTCTATCTCATATGCCCCACCGAGCAATATGATCAACCCCTGCATCCACTCCTTTTCGGAGCCTGAGTTTATTTCATACGCCCCACCGAGCAGTATGATCAACCCCTTCACATGCCATGCATAACACAATGCACCACGACAAATACTAGCACACACGCTGCACGTAATCCACAGATCACATCTATCACATATCTCAAGTATCACATGCCACATTTCAAGGATCCCACACCGTATCACCAGCACACATAATAATTATCATACACTCAATCAACTATACGAATACTACGAGGAATCACGTTCCCGTGTCACACATACACACATCAGTGCCCTGTTAACTCTCAGAATCACCCACGACCAACAGAGGTCTAACGGTACAAGAATGGAACAACACAGCAAAAAATACCCAGAATTCTGTCACGTTCGCTGGCTCATTCGCCTGGCAAAGCCTCGCAGCGAACCCTCGCCACCATTCACCTGGCGACCCCTTCAGCGAAGACAGACAGTAGCTACTGTAGGTATTCGCTACCTCTCGCTCGCACACTCGCCTTGCGAGACCTCGCTACGAGCACTCGCCACCATTCGCCTGGCGAAACCTCGCTATTCCGCTCGCCCGGCGAATGTCTGCGATTTCAGAAACATTCTACAGCTCAGAATCAGAACCGCTCACCTCCTTGCACCCGATTAAATCCAAACGAAACCCCGACCAAAACGATACATTATAAGGCAGCAACCTACACTATCCATCCTAGTTTCTACCCAATAGCAACCACAGTTCTGATAATTGCTCAGTTCCGGCATAACAATGTCGGTTTGCCCGGAAACTCCAATTCTCCCAACAACTCAACATCAACAACATGCAATGCAATCAACATGAACAGAATCGATACAGAATCACAACAACAACAACATGCATAACAAAATTCATGGGATTAGGGGAAAATCCCACTACCTAACATTCATGCTATCTACCCGTTTTGATCACTTTCTCCCCCCCTCTTACCTCGAATTCTAGTTCCGAATGTTGAATCCTTTCCCCAAACGGAAATCCTAGCCTCCTCTTCTTCCAATTGCTCAGCTGCTCTCCTCCACTCTTGGTTGTATTCCTCTTCTCTCTTCTCCTTCACGCGTTCTCTTTCTCTTTGCTTTTCCCAACTTCTCCCAATTCCACTTATGCCCTCAATACCCTTTTCTACTCTTTCCAATCTTACCCTTATTCACTAACTCCTCATATTATCTTAATCCAATTCTATTAACATAATAATAGCATATTAACAATAATAATAATAATAATATCAATATTACTAATATCACTATTATTTATTAATTATCATTTATCATTAATAATGATATTATTATAATTTCTTAAGGTCCGATATTATTCGATCAAATTCCAACTTAAGGCCTACACCCATCCGCGCCCGAACACACCCCCACAGAAATGCCGAAAAATAAATAAATAAACAGCACAAAAGCATCGAAAACTGGATAATTAAAATGGGCGTTACAGAGAGCGCAAACTTCTGGGGTAAGGTTTATTCATCAGAGTGCCACCTGCGGCAGCGGCGATGGTCATCTTAGTGTTATAGTGAAGTCTATTATAGAAGGTGTGAATGATTAGCCATGATTCTAGGCCATGGTGTGGACATATTCTCAACAGGTCTTTATATCTTTCCCAAGCCTCGAAGAGTGATTCACCTTGGTTTTGTGTGAATCTGGTTATTTGATTTCTAAGAACAACTGTTTTGCTTGGGGGAAAATATATAGCGAGAAAAATTCTCCTAAGGTATTCCTAGGTTGTTATAGAATTGGCTGGAAGGGAATCTAACCACGTAAGGGCTTTGTCTCTAAGGGAAAAATGAAATAGTCTTAGACGAATCGCCTCAGGAGTAGCACCATTGGTTTTAAAAGTGTTAGCTAATTGGATAAAGATTTTTAAATGTTAATTCGGGTTCTCAGTAGGGAGACCCGCGAATTGGTTTTGTTGTACTAATTGTAATAGGGAGGGTTTTAGTTCAATATTGTGAGCAGGGATATTGGGGTTCACAATACTAGAACTAGGTTCGTCATTAGATGCTTGGGCGAAATCCTTAAGGGGTCTTTGGTTACGGTCTTCGGCAAAAGTTTCCTTAATTCTACGAAGTAAGAGACGTGCGCGAGTGGAACATTCAGGTTCCTCTAAAGGATCTATAAGAATACCGATGCTACGAGTTCTTCGCATTGACCAGTAGGTAAAACCTTAGTCTAGACGGTGTAACAACAAGGTACAGAATTTTGACATAATTGGTCCTCTGCAATGGCGCCAAAAACTTGATGCTAAATTTTAGCAAGTATACGAATAGCGTCAGAGTAATACAAAAGATTATCGATCCCACAGAGACCAAACATCAATCTATCGATTACTATTATTACGGTGTTTATCTAAGGCAAATCTATCGGGAGTTCGTGCGTGCAAAGAAAATTAAAGTGCGAGAATACATTTAATATTAAAACAACTGGCTTAGATGTAATTCACATAGCTGGGTAGTATTCCAAGCACATGTAAATAGAACTTCTTATAGGGTAATGTTTTCTACTCGTGAAAAGAACTAATTTAATGGGAACTGTCGCTTTCGCATATTCAAAACCGAGTTTATCCCCTAATCAATCCCTCTTATTGTCACTTATAAAAAGGTGCGCATTGTGTTAAAGTAATAAACCTATTTTTAAGAAATATAGTTTCTTAACTTAGTTGAAAAGTATTTTGACCTGGGAATCCTAACAAAAATAGGTTCATGCGAACCGGACTTTAAACTCATAAATGCGTCCAAAAATAGTTTTAAAATATTTTTTCTAAAGTATTAAAAACTCCTACTTAACTGGACTAAGTGCTTTCGCTTCCTTTGAACAGTTAAGACTAACCAAACTTAACTAAAGGTTGGACGACTTTCGATCTTACCCAACAGATTTTTAAGTGCAGAAAGTTTGTGTTAAAAGTCAGAATAACTCCTAAGTAAATCTATCGACCGTTGTATGGAATACCACTTTACCTATGATCCTCACATCCTAACCTTTAAGATTTAGCCAAACATGGAAATGTAAATAGACATGATAAATAAAGTGCGGATAAATAATGCGATAAATAAAGTGCGAGTAAATAAAGGTGAGAAATAAATAGTGCGATAAATAAAGTCTGAGTAATAAATAGTGCAATAAATAAAGTGCGAGTAAAAAAATGTGGAAAATAAATAGAAAGTAAATATAAACCTGCTACAAATGGGAGGTTTTAAATCTGGTACAAAAAGACTGGAAAGAAAATGGCAGTAGGATTAACTTCTACCAAAGTGCTCCAAACCCGATTACAGACTCGATCAGAAAGTGTTATAAATCCTCGATGTGAGAAGTTTATCACTTTACAACAAATGACAGTATATGGCTTGAGTTTTGTAACTAAGCTTGGATGATGAGAAATGAGACAGAACTCGTCTATTTATAGGCTAGGAAAGTACAAAGAAAGACTAGAATGCCCCCAACTTCTTTTGGGAGGTAAAACGAAATACAAGGGTGGCGCCCGCCATACCCTCATGGCAATCGCCATGTGAACTAGAGGAGGAAAAAGTGGGAGTCGTGGCAGTTGTCAGCAACTGGTCTCTTATCCAAGTTATGGCATCCTCTATGGCGCCCGCCATGGTGAGTGCCATGTGTACAATTTCTAAAAAGTTGGTCTTTCTTGCTTTTTTTTCTTCATTTCTTCTCGAGGATCTCTAGAAATACAAAATCCTAAAAATGAAACAAAACAGAAGCATAACACAAGAAAACAGTAATAAAATCCTAAGGAACACGTGCAATTCGAGTCAAATACATAGTATAATTTAGGTCTACCATTAAGCCCCTTCGTTGGTGTGTGATGTTTGTAAAAATCATCTATATGTTCCATATGTTGTGTTTGACCACTTACTTGCTGTTTAAACTATGTATGTTTGACTGACCACATGTTCTTGCACATAACTTGCCATTTTCATTGATGTGTTTGAATTTTCCAAATGATGCATGATCTGACCAAACCACTACCACCATTGGATTCCTTGTGAAAAAATACACAATTTCGTTTTTCATTTCACTCAATTTGATTAATTTTTGAGCAAGTTATGACCCTTCATGCAAATCTGCCTAAAAGTTGCCTTGCCATGACTTGATTTTTGCCTTAGTTTGCCCCATTTTGGACCTCATTTTTAAAAGTGCATAACTTCTTTGATTTTTATCATTTTGATGCCATTATTTTTTATAAATACTCCTTGAAATGTCTAGTATCAATGTGTGGAGGAAGAGTTCAAGAATTGTTATTTTTGAAATACTTTGTCTCACTTGAATAACATGACCTTTTTTTAGGGTTTTTCACTTGTTTTCATGAGTTTCTTTGGCTTGATACTTGAGTTTCCTTGAATGTTTGATCATATATGAATCACTCTTGAAAATGTAACATGTTTTTAGGTTTGAAAACATTTGGTTCCTTGCCTTACCATGCTTATTCTCGCCTTACTGAATGCTTGAACACGAAAACCTTGCCTTGAAATTTTTCTGTTGATTTGTAATATGCTTCTTGATGTTGTAACCTCTTGATCATGTTCCCCTAACCTCATATTACTTTTCTATGTGCCTTGTTAGAACTATAACATGTTTAGGGTTTGATTCTTGCCTTTGTAAAGGCATGAATATGGATGTATGACTTGGAACTTCTTTGTGAATCCTTGTATGCTTCATGATGTTGTAACCTCTTGAACATGACCTCTCATACCCTATCTTGATGTCTGAGGCAGTACATGATTTGCCACACTACTCTATTGGTATCCAAAATGGATCCGATAAAGTACATATTCGAGAAACCTGCTCAGACGGGAAGACTAGCAAGATGGCACATGCTCTTGTCAGAGTATGATATTCAATATGTCGCCCAAAAGTCAATAAATGGAAGCGTCTTGTCAGACTACGTTGTTGATCAACCTATAAAGGATTATAATCTTCTCAAGTTTGAATTCCCAGATGAAGATGTCATGTCTCTTGCTAAAGCCAAGGAAGAGCCTGGCCCCGAGGAGGGTTCTGAACCTAGTTCACGTTGGAAGGTGATGTTCGACGGTGCATCAAAAAAAAAGGTCATGGTGCTGGTGCTATTCTAGAAAACCCTACCAAAGGATATACTGCAGTTACTTCCATATTATGTTTCAAATGCTCAAACAATATAGCTGAGTATGAAGCTTGTATCTTAGGTCTTGAAGCTGCTATCAACCTCTGCATTAAGATCCTGGAAGTAATTGGCGACTCTGCCTTGGTGATTTATCAGCCCAAGGGCGAATGGGAGACCCGAAACAAAAAATTAATTCCTTATAAAGACTACATTTTGGAGATGATCGAGTATTTTGACGAGATCACTTACAAACATGTCTCGGGGTCTGAAAATCATATTGCTGATGCTTTGGCCATGCTAGCATCAATGTGGAAGGTCCAATTTGTCAACGAGGCTCCTTTAATCTGCATCGAAAGAAAGTTTGCGCCAACATATGCCATAATGACTGAGGAAGAATCTGATGGGAAACCATGGTTCTACGACATCAAAAATTACCTCCAGAATCAAGAATATTCGGTCGATGCCTCTAAAATTGATAAGAGGGTTGTGCGAAGATTGTCATCCAAATTCTTCATTAGCAATGATGTTCTGTATAAAAGAAATCACGACATGGTCCTACTCAGATGTGTTGACAAAAGAGAAGCAGACATGCTGATGATAGAAACTCATGAAGGTACCTTCGGTACTCATGCAAGCGGCCATGCCATGGAAAAGAAAATCTTGAGGGTCGGGTATTACTGGTTGACTTTGGAAACTGACTGCATCCTATTCGCTTGAAAATTGCATAAATGTTAGGTTTACACGGACAAGATACACGTGCCACCTCATTCTCTGAACGTACTAACATCACCTTGGTCATTCTCAATGTGGGGCATTGACATGATTGGGCCAATCAAGCCCAAGGTGTCTAACGGCCATCGGTTCATCTCGTCACCATCGACTACTTCACCAAATGGGTAGAAGTTACGTCCTACGCCAACGTGACCAAGCAAGTGGTTTCCCGGTTCATCAGAAAGGAGATCATCTGTCGCTACGGAATCCCTGACCAGATCATCACAGATAATGGGACAAATCTAAACAAAAAAATAATGAAAGAGCTCTGTGACAGTTTCAAATTCAAACATCATAACTCCTCTCCTTGTGCAAAAAATACACAATTTCCTTTTTTATTTCACTCAATTTCATTAAGTTTTGAGGAAGTTATGACCCTTCATGCAAATCTGCCTAAAAGTTGCATTGCCATGACTTGATTTTTACCTTAGTTTGCCCCATTTTGGACCTCATTTTCAAAAGTGCACAACTTCTTTGATTTTTATCATTTTTATGCCATTGTTTTTGCTAAATACTCCATGATATGTCTAGTTTCAATGTGTGAAGGAAGAACCTCTTGATCATGTTCCCCTAACCTCATATTACTTTTCTATGTGCCTTGTTAGAACCATAACATGTTTAGGGATTTATTCTTGCCTTTGTAAATGCATGAATGTGGATGTATGACTAGGAACTTCTCTGTGAATCCTTGTATGCTTCTTGATGTTGTAACCTATTGAATATGACCCCTCATTACCTATCTTTATTGTTCATGTGTCTTGTTAGAACCGTAACATGTTTAGGTTTCATTATTGACTTGGTTGTTATCATGATCTTTTTTACATTCCCCTATGTGAAGTTTTAATCCAGGCTTGAACCGTTGTCACTCTTCTTGCTTATCCATGATTGATTATCATCAATATGCCTTAAAAATGATTGAATGATGTTACATTTATCTTTGTTTGATTCATGTACCAATTTGTAACTTGTATGAGTGAGTTTTGTTTGTTTACCATTGATGAACTTGTTGTTGTCACACATGTTTTCATGTTTGATTTTGTTGTTTGTTACCTTCATAATCTTTGAATTTTGCCATGATAAGTAATGTCTTGACTTATACTTGAAATGTTGGGTATTTTAATAACCTTTATCACCATCCCCTTTATATATGTTGTAACATCTTTGTCTACCTTTGGTTATAACTATTTTGTTTGATTCTTTCATTGTTATGTTTATTTCATGTTGTTACATGCTTGCCCTAATCTGTCTTGGTTGTTACCATGACCATTATCTTCATCATGTTTGAATTAATGCTTATGTGTTCTTTATCTTTATCAAGTTTGTTCTCCCCAAGTGATGGAACTTGTTAGTTCTCATCCAGTTGTCTTGTTATTCCTTATTCCAAAGGAAAGTCTCTCTATTGACTTTACAGTCATAGATAGCTCATTACCCCTCCACCTGACTTGGTTAAGTCATTAGGTCCTTTAACTTAGTTAAGTTAGAACATATATCCATTAGACTTTGCTTTAAGTCTATAAGACCTACCCCCTGTTAGGAGCATTTTTCAATTAGAAGTTTATGATAGAGTTTCTTAACTCTATGTAAGGATGATTGTCATGATTACTTACTCCCCTCTTGGATTTTGTCAAACTCAATCCCTTTGAGTGTTTGAACTTAGATCTAGAGAGTTTTGTCAAACTCTATACAAACATTGTTATGTTTGTTCCCCTTGGAGTCTTGGCCGTAGTCAAGTACCCCTTAACCCTAGTGAGGAGAACTACGATTTCTCTGATTCCATCCTAATCAGGATATGTAGGCATAAGATGCGATATCTTTGCAAGAAAATTTAGAATTATCTTTATAGGCTTACCCTAACCTTGATCCGGATGACACTAGCAAACAGCTTAGATAATTTAGAACACACACCCAAAAGGTCCCTGTAGAGTACTACAAATGTCTAGGATGTAAAATACCTACCCTAGGCATAACCAACCCCCGATCCCCAAATCTTTAACATTGTTGTTACATCGCACAAAAGGTTTTTTTATTCTTTAACATTTCCTTTGGTAAATCAAAGCTCGGTGGTTAATTTCCATGAATTAAGATTCAAGTTAATCAATAGCTTGACATCAGATTCTGACCGCAACAACTACCTATTGAGCTTGAGATACCTTCGTTAAAGGTCTTAATGGAAGACGAGCTCGAAGAAGTTGAGTGGGTGAAAGAAAGGTTTGATACACTGAATCTCATTAACGAGAAAAGGATGACGACAATGTGCCACAGTCCGGAATTTAAAGAATCCAGGTCAAAGAATCTAAAGAGGGTGAGTTGGTACTCAGGAATTTTCTACCGGTGCAATGTCCCGGTGAATTGAAAACCTGAAAGGGCGATTTAGACAAAAGTTGGGGACAAAGGCATTTCACTGCATCCGGAGTTGTCACTACTGTAGAAGGTCGTCAAAGAGGCTCACTTTCCTCTACCCTCATCGGAGGCAGCGATTCAGACGGGCTCTTAGCTAGTTAAGACTGGATTATCGATGGGTTTCGTAACCTTTTCCCATTTTTCCAAATTGTAAATGTTCCATGGGACTTTTCCTTTTACAAGTCTCCATCTTTGAATGAAATCAGATTTGGACAAATCTTTGTTTATGCTCTATTGATTGCCCTACCTTTTTGTTATGCAAAAACATCACTTATTCGTTAATAATGATTTTTAAAGGAAAAAAAATTTTTGAAACAAATTTTTTTTTAGAGAAAGCTAATTAATAAGCAAGTCGTAATTGTCATTGTGATATGACGGTGTAAAATTAGACTCCTCTCATAAGGACAAAACGGATGAAACCTTGTTACCATCATTTCAAAAATATGAGGTCTATAGAGATTTCTTTCTCCACGCCGCCGCGCTACGAAGTTTCGATATCTCTAATTAGTTATTTTTCCGTTGTATTGAAGTTGTGACCTCTCTCCAGCAAGTTTGTAAGAACAGGGATCGTTTCCTCTCCAGAGGATTAAGACCATTCTCCAGCGTTGGGATTCAGTGTGATTCTTCTTTCCTCCGGTGTGATAGATTGTTATCTACCTTTTGTTCCCTTTTCCTACGGAGTCGTTCGACATTGCATTTGTATCATACCTTTAGCATATGCATTTTTCAACATACCTCTTGTTTTTGTTTGTTATGGTTGTGGCCATTGTGATCCAGTTGAATGGTTTTCATTGTCAATAATCTGTCGGGTATTCCTTCCCCAGTAGTTACTGAATACAATCTTGAGATCCTTTGGTCGTTACCAAACTCCTTTGCTACAGACCTGTTGTCACGGGCTTACCCTTTAGTTGTTACCTTAACTTTGTCAAGTTATCTGGCTTAGGTATTATTGTGATAAATAGTTATATCCCTGGGAAGTCTAGTTGTGACTAGCAATAGGTCGGCCACTGACCCCTATCTGATACTGCTAATTGGTGGTTACCAAATTTTAGTCGTTACTAATGTTGCAGCTTATCCTTAAGATATGGTATTTACCTGAATCTATCTCCCTAGTCGATGTCCCGTTTGTTAACCGACTCTGTTGAGACTCAATGTTTACTGGTGTTTTTTAAATCCAAACGTTATTGGTATCATTGATTTGGTCGTCACCATATCTGCTGAAAGTCCAGTAGTTACTGGCATATTTTTTAATCCAATCGTTATTGGTATCATTGATTTGGTCGTCACCATATCTGCTGAAAGTCTAGTAGTTCCTGGCGTTGCTTAAAAACCAATCGTTATTGGTATATTTGATTTGGTTGCCACCATATCCTCTTGGAAGTCCAGTAGTTACTAGCATTGCTTAAAATCCAATTGTTATTGGTATCACTGTTTTGGTTGTCATTAATCCCCAAGAAAGTCCAGTAGTTACTGACATTAATTGAAAACCCATTGTTATTGATAGTGGAGTGTTTGGTCGCTACCTGTTTCCTCTGGGAAGTCCAGTGGTTACTCGCATTGTTAATTCCAATGGTTATTGACAATTTCATCCAACTCTATTGTGTTCTTTGAATTTTTGTTGTTACCAATATCTCCCTATGAAGTCCAGTAGTTACTGGCACTGTTTGAAACCCAATAGTTATTGGAATATGGTTGTAATCTACATATTTTCCCCCTATAAGTCTAGTGGTTACTAACATTAATTGATGATTCCAATTGTTATTGGCATGTAGTTTGGTTGTCACCAATCCCCGGGAAAGACCAGTGGTTACGGGCATCGTTTGAAACCCAATGGTCATTGGTAGGTTGTGGTTGTCACCCATCCCTTTTGAAAGCCCAATGATTATTGGAAGGGCTTTTTCTGTACTTTTAGGATAATTGGTTGTGACCAACATCTCTAGATGTCCCCAGCAGGTCTTGGAGGTCTAGTAGTCACTAGCATCCCTGGTGAGTATGGTCTTGTTTCTAGTCTTTTCCTGAAGATCCCGTTTGAACTCTTCGTTGAAAGGAAAGTCCTCATTTAGTTTGTTCCCTAATAGGGATTGTGTCTCTTGTCTTTTGAATCCCCAGTTGAAGTCCGAGTCGGTTGACTTTTGTTCCCCTGTGTGGCTTCTTCTCCTTGTCTCCCTTGATGCATCTTCCGATGGATTTGCATTTCCCCAATGGAGATTTGTCTTCCCCGGTGGATATTTTATCCCCTGTCCTCTGTGTGAAGGGTCCCCTTGAAGTACCGTCATTAGTCATGTCTGAACTTTTGGTTGGTATCCTTTGGATCTCTCCCCTATATGTATGTGTTCCCAGTGAGTGGTTACTCGTTGTTTTGTTCTTCTTTTTTCTTTTGCTCGTGTGTCACCATTTTCTTGCACTCAAGCATCATTCTTAGAACTCATTTCAATATCAGCATTTGTCCTTTTGCATACCATTGTATCTAAGGGCAAAAATTTTTGTTTGCAATATTTAAATACCTTTCACCATGGTTCTATGGAGATCGTTAACTCTCATTTCCATCTGGTAAAGATATTTAAATAGGGGTGTCATACCCCAAATTTGTCCTACCTGTTTCAAATTTTTACTCGTCTGACTTTATTTTCACTTTGCATCGCTTGTACAGCATAACGTGCATTTTACTGTGAATAATTCCTAAAATGATTAAGCAGAATAAATATCTTGGATATGTGGACGGACTGGTTGATTTATGTTTCAAATATACGAAAAAAATTAACGATTGAAAAGCTTCGAATTTAAGCGTGCATGCAATAGGGATTTGACCTAATTTTCATTGAAACTTGACCTAGCGCGCTCATCTTATCTCTCGACAAAACATCAATCACTGTTGATCAGTATGAGGTTTTTTACTGGTCCCGTTCAATTTTCAAAGTTTATTGAATGCTGCATCTTTTCAAGTTATTCATTTTGCATTAATCTTTTGTGTGCATCCGATTTAATTCTTTAGGCGTTTTATCGCCTAATTTTTGTTTATTTTAACCCGAGTTATTTTTATATTTTCATCAAAATGTCCAGAATAATTAATTAGAATTTTCTAGGCTTGCATTTCCTTTTTAGCATATTTATTTAATAAGTTCTGAATTTTTTAGAGGTTTTTAATCGATTTAATTCTATTAAATTAATTAAGCTTCTAGAAAGGGCAATTTTGACATTTTTATTTAGGGGTGTTTCTTTGATTAAATGTGAATCGTCAGATTGAAATTTAATCAAGGATGCACATGCATGATCCTCACTTTTTGTCATCAACCAATCTCATTCTAGCATCTTTTTTTATTTTGAATTAATTGATAATAAAATCAAAAAATGTGTATAAATCTTTTTCATGTCATTAAGCTACATGGTCTTCCCCAAGTGGTGAATTTTCAATATTTTGTAATTTTGTCCAATAAGGAAATGACACGTGCCATTTGGTATTGTTTTTGTTATATTTGTTTTTATTTTTATTTATAAAACATTATGGTGTAATTATATTATATAATAATATATATAATAATAATAATATTAATTAATATAAAAAAGAAAAGAAAACAAAAAGGGAAACGGAGAGAGAGGAGATTAGGTTAAAAATTAGGGATAAGAAGGGTTGTTCATCTGCATCTTTTGAAAAACCCTAGATCCTTCTGTCTCTACCATCATCACCGAATCCCTTCCTCTTCTTCTGCCTCACCATCACAAAAACGATCAACTTCTACAAACCTAACACATCCACTACTGATCTCGTCTTCTCCTTCACCACCATCCATCCGCCGTCCTTTCACCACAAACGCCTTCTTCCTCACCTCTGGCTTACATTCTTCTTCTCCCTTTCACCGCTCAACAAAAGCACCTCCATTAAAACACTTCTCTACAAGTTAGTCTAAAACTCACACAAAAACGTAACAAGACAGTCATGAAATCCTTCTGTTGATGATTCTTCTCCTTTCCACTAGATCTCACAATTGCTCTTCATCATGATTTGCGTGTGTGACGATTTGAAGAGATTTATAAGGGTGTGTTGTTGTTGTTGTATTAACTGTTCGGCATTGCGACGATGACTCGAACGTGACTCTGCTACGGAGTAACACTCTTCATCTGCAATTTACCTTCATATGATCCAACAACACAACACTCAAACATACTGACAAAGATTTACCATCGATGCACTAGCTGAAGAGGACCTTGCTTGATGATGTGAGGAAGGTTGTTGCTGGTTCATCAGAAGGAGGAGAACATTCACCAATACTGTGTGAGGAATCAAAGTCGCGACACCATTAAACTCCAACAACGGCAACATTGTCTCGTCTCGGTTTCGCACGGATTCTGTAACACCCCAAATTTATTGGAATATTTATTAAATTTATTTAAATATGAATATTCGTATTTTTGGTAATTTTTGGTGGTTGCTATGAAATATTAAGAATTATGGATATTAGGTTATTTATTTAAATAATAGTATATAATATAAATATATTAATATTATTATTAATTTAAATAAATATAAGTGAATTAAGGGCAAAATGGACATTTGAGGAGGAGTTAGTGATTGTAATATTAGAAAAGCCCAATTTATAGGCCCAAAGTTAGGTTTAACAAAAAGGAATTTTGAGGGAATTAGGATTCCTTCTTGTTAGACTGTGAAAAGAGAAGAAATAGAGGGCAGAGCTCTGAGAAAGAGGATTGAGGCCAAAGGTTCGCGAGGATCCCACAAATCAAGGAGGAGGCTTAGAGACGGCAATTAAAATATGGGGAGTATTTCCTTCATTGTTTTCAATGTGTTTAAAGTCGATTTAAGGGTTTAAGGGTAGAAGGTTTTGTGAGCATTTGTATTGTTGTTGCCTTTTTAAGGTGTAAGAGTTTTAAGAGTTTTGAACTAATGGCCTGATAGATTTGAGGTCGATTTGGGTTTGAGGGAAAGTAGGCCCTCGTGGCCAAAACCTGTTGTTGAGGTTTCAACCCTGTAGGGTAATTAGATTGTGAGAAACTCTAATGACTGTGGTGTAGCTGTAAGGAAATCATGGGAATTAGAGCGTGAATATGATACGGGATTGGCCTAATAAGTCGTAGATTTTATGCCTTTATCGCCGTAATACCTTAGGAATGATTTAGGGATGTTTTTGGGTTATTAGGAAAGTGAATCGTGTGGACTCTTGGGTTGGTTTTGGTTCTGGTGCGTAATAGTGTTTTTCTGAAATCGTGTGTTAGCACATCGAATAAACTCACCCCAGACTCGCACAAGGAACTTTCTAGCAAGCGTAGCAGAGTTCTTGCGAACTCTGATTTTGTGCAGTGATGCCTTGATGTTTTAATGTTGTGATTTCTTTGAAGAATTTATATGAGTATGATTGTGATTTCTATGTGATTAGTACATGATTATATAATGATTCCCATGATGTAATGATGATGAGTTATGGCGATGATTCCATGAGTTTTGATGATTCTATGATGACATGATATATGATGATGATTTTGAAGATGATGATTTTGATGAATGATGATGCACCTATGATGTTTTTATGAGGATGATTATTGATGTGTGCATCAAGCATTCATGTGCATCCGGACTTCGGTTCAGGACCTTGATTTCTTTGGCTTTAGTCCTATTATGCGGATGTGAGGTATTTTGATGTGCTCTGGTTCTTGTATAGAATCGATCCTATTGATGGGGATCTTTGAAGGGTTGATTAACCAGTTTCCATCGAGTTGTGATGATTGGTACCACATGCATGAGTCTTGTTGCATTTGCATTTATGAGATAATCTTGAGTAATTTATGATGTTGTGGCCTTTGATGCCCATTGATGAATATGATGACGCATAATATGAAAATGACGTTGTTTTATATATTGATTTCCTATATTTATTATTATGAATCGTTTTACTCACCATGCCTGTTTGAATGTTTCCTCCACATGGGTAACATGCAGATAACCAGGTTTAGCCGTGGATGTCGTCAATGATCTTTTTGGAGTTTTGAGTTGTTGGCCATTTTGGTTAACTTAGAGGGTCTTGCTCTAGTAGTGTAATATTGGGTTGGGGTCTTTGAGTTAAACCATGTTTTATTTAATTTTTTGTTATTTTGATTATCTTTCCGTACAAGGAAAACTTTGGATTATGCCTTTTTGAGTTTCGCTGCCTTTTGAGCAATTTTTGATAACTTTTGGGAAAACCCGTTTACGGAGCTTTGACAATTATTGGGAAATATTCGCCCTTTGAGGTGATTTTTTTTAGTTTAATAATTTACTCTAATAAATGTGAATATTTTTCCATTAAAATTGTGGGGTAGAAAAAGGTGTTACATCAATGGTATCAGAGCCTGGTTGGTCCGTCCGACCAAGTTTTTATGTTGTTAGTTCCCTGCCAGTCAATAGCGTGAAAACACTATTGGATGAGTTGTTTCTTCTAACCCTGTTGGTGGTTGCAGATGGCTGGAAGAAATGATCGTGTTATTGTTTATGCGCTGGAGTCACTTGCCCAAGTGATGGCCCAGAATGGTGGACCTCCAGATGAGTTTCGTGTTTTGGGAAAGTTCCAGAGGAACAATCCGCTGACTTTTGTGGGCACTCATGATCCTGATGGTGCGCAGAAGTGGCTGAAAGTGATTGAGAAGATTTTCCAAGTTATGGCGTGCACTGATGCTCAGCAGGTGCAGTTTGGTACGCATGAGCTAGCAGAGGAAGTTGAGGACTGGTGGGATAACAGTCGTCCGAGATTGGGGGGTGTTGACATTGCAATAACTTGGAATGTGTTTAAGGAAGAATTTTTGAGGAAGTATTTTCTTGAAGATGTTCGGGGCAAGAAAGAGGTGGAATTCCTTGAGCTAAAACAAGGGAATATGATTGTGGCTGAGCATGCGACAAAGTTTGAGTCTTTAGTAAAGTTTTGTCCGCATTACAATCGTGCTGACACAGAAATGTCAAAGTGTCTCAAGTTTGAGAATGGATTGAGACCATAGGTTAAGCTAGGAATTGGGTACCAGCAGATTCGTCGGTTTGCGAAACTGGTGGACAAGAGCAGAATTTATGATGAGGATAGTCGAGCTCGATCTACTCACTACAAGAAGCCTAGTGAGAAGAAAGAGAAAGGTCAATATACAGGGAAACCATATGTGACTTCTGGTGATACAGGGGAGAAGAAGGCTTCAGATGGGAAAAAATCAAGTGGGGGAGCGGCTACTTCTCCAGACAAGTGTTATAAGTGTGGCGAGCAAGGTCACTATGTTGAGGTTTGTAGGGCACTAAGATGTCATCGTTGTGACAAGAGAGGTCATACAGCTACTTGTCGCTACCGCGAAAATAAGGTGCCGGCAAAACAGAAGAGTCGCCACCTTTCGTTATTTATCCCTCAGAACGGGAAAGGAAACGATCGGAAAAACCTGACGAAAAGGTATAAGACAAGGTCATCGCAACCAATGTCTGGGTTCGGAAGTCGGTTACGCAAAGGGAAGGTATTAGCACCCCTCACATCCATCGTACTCGATGGGATCCACGCTTGCTGGTTTGTCTACGGGTGAAAAACAATCTATCTACGGCTGCTAAATCTAAACGGAAAGAACTGACTCGATAGAGCATCACGCTCTATGCTTATGTATTCCCTCGTGTAATGGGAAACTCAGAGTCAATGTAGTTCGGCTAACTACGAGGGAAGGTTGCTCGCCAAGATATCGCATCTCGTGCCTACTTACTTTCACACTGCGTGAAAGGTCAGAGCAAACGTAGTTCGGGCTGACTACGGGTAACCGGGGTGTTCTCGATCACACAGGGGTGAGAGAAAGGATTGACGATACTAGCGTGTGCATTCTAGCAGTTAGGTGTATGTTGCTCGCTCGTCGGAGACTTAGGCGTTACCTGTTTGCGGTAGAACAGACGTAGTATGTCGGGGTTTAAAGGTATGGGAACCTACGGGATATAGAACTACGGTCTGGTCTCAATTATGCTAGGGCAAGAGAAAGGGAAAGATTAGTCGTCAGCAGGAAAGTCTCGATCGCACGGCAGCGAGAGAATAGAGAAGTTAGTTGTTAGTGTGCTCGCTAGGATATTGGATCCTATGCCTACATATTCTCGTCTGGTACGGGAAATCAGAGCAGCTGTAGTTCAGCTAACTACAGGAAAGGGGAAAAAAGGGAGAAAGGGAGCTCGCTAGGATCATCGCAATCCTATGCCTACATACTCTCGTCTGGTACGAGAGATCAGAGCAAATAGAGTTCGGCGCACGCGGAAAACGAGTCTCGATTGCACGGGGGCAAGAGAAGGGATCTCAATTGCCTGAATGCGAGAGACAAGGGTTTCGATCGCACGGGGACGAGAACAAAGAGGAAGCAGGCCTAACACGCCTAAACGGGAAGGAACTCGGGACACACACGCGAGAACCTAAGGCGTAGGAGCGAATGCGTCGTATATCACCTAAGGGGTGCTAAACTAAACACTCTAGACGATTGAGAGGAAACCCCTCAATCACCATTTCCTACGAATCTAACGCTACAGCTCACAACACTTGACGGTTGCACGAAGACTTGAATAAAAAAGATGTAATCAAACGAAGCGGCTCTGTTGGCCCTCGACATTGTGCGCAAGCTCCATTCCAATCTTCTCCTCTCTGGATCCTTGATGATGACGTTCGAATCAGAACCAATGTAATGCTAAACCATCATGATTTGACTTATACGATAAATCAAACTCTAAGAGGTATCGTATTAATATCCGTGTCAAAGACAAGATAGAGAAATGATATTGAAAATTATTCTCCAATTGAATCATGTCACACGGCCAACACAAAATAAAATCAGATAGCAGAAGAGAAATGAGGAGAGAAATCCAATAAAAAATGAAAATAATATTCTACTCCTAAAATTGAAAATAAATCCTAATAGAATAAAATCCCTAAAGAAATATAAGGAAATTGCGTATAGAAAAATAAAATGGAAATTCTATCCTATGCATAATATTCTATAATTTTCTATAAAGAAAATAGAAATGAAAATTCTATATACAATATCTATATATTCTATAATTCCCTACAAAGAAAATAATACTAGGAAAATAGAATATAAAATCCTATGCTAAAAAATATGTAATAATATTCTAAAGGAAAAATAAAACTATAAATCCTAAAAGAAAAATAGAAAAATAAAACTACAATCTATTACAAACAAATGTCCAATACAAGCAAAAACTAGAAAATAAAGGGGAGGGGGTACATTAGCAGAACAGGGTAATTCAGCCAGTAAACACAATTGGGCTTGAGCCCAAAATACAATAACCATCAAAAAAATAAACCAAAACAAAAAGGGATGGGGGTGCGCGTAAGGAAAACGGAGTGAATCCAGCAACTCGTTGGGCCCAGCCTAACAATCAGCAACCAAACAGAAGCAGGGGGGTTGCGAAGTGGAATGGGGTGTATGGATCCCAAACATCCAATTGGGCCACAAGGCCCACGAGCCACCAACGAGGTCTACAAAGACCTTTCCACCTTTCTTCTCCCAAACTTCACAGAAACCCTAGGTCTCTCTCCTCCACAACTTCCGCCGCCGGACAAACCTTCTTCGTCTCAACCTTCAATCCCGTTCACACCTTCTGGCTCCATACCCCAAAACTCTCTCCAACCTCGCTCGTCTCCTCCCTCCGACAAAAAAACACAAATCTGCCAAAAAAAAACTAACGCAGGTGATTGGACAAAGGACGATATGGAGAATCTTGAAGAAATGATGAACACGAAAGTTCTGGAAGTGTGCTCGATCTTGATTTCTGGAGAATTTGAGTATACAGACGGATGCGAAGAACACCGGCGATGAATTTGATGGAGTTTCTTGTAGACGCTTTGAAGATTCGTTGTTGAAGTGGTGGTGAATGTCCGTTCGTGTTTGTTGAAGCAAGGTTGAAGGAGGTTTTCCGTTTGGATCTTGATTTGCATGCTGAGATGGAGTTCGTGGCTGGTGAGGTTAATTTGTGGGAGTTTGATTTTGGAGATGATGTTGATGATTACGGATGAAGGTTCTTGAATCTGGAGATTCTTGATGAACGTCAAGATGATCTTTGAAGATGAACACACAGGTGAGGAGATTTTTGAAGAATCTCGATGAGCGTTCTTGATGATTCTCTGAAAAATGGTTGTTGATGGATCTGGAGAAAACAGTTACAGTTGGTGAAGATCATTGAAGTTTGATGTTGATCTGTGCTGGAAACAAAAGGATGAATGCTTATAAGAAGGTTACGTGTTTCTGGAAAACGGTTATGAAGATGAAGATTGTTTGAAGAATCTTGGTGTTTTTGAAGAAAATCTGGAAAAATATGGTTGTGATGAAAGATGAATATTCGAAGAAGAACTGAAAAATTGTATGAACATTGATGAAGTTCATGTGGATTCCAGCGGAGATTGAAGTTTTCGGTGAGTCCGACGACAGTTACAAGTTCCGGTGATGGTTACTGGTGAGATTTGGCCGTGATGATTTCTCCTGTGAGAACTCCGGCGGTTTGCATGGCCGGCGGTGAGGGAGAAGGCTAGGACGCGTGGCAGCACGTGCGTCCATGGGAAGAGTGAGGTGTCACCGTGTGGCCTGTGATGTGGCAGCGTGTGGATGAGTGATGGAATGAGGTGGCCTGGAAAGAAAGAAACGTGGCTTGCTTTTATAATGCCAAGTGGCACTGGACCCGGACTGGTGGGCCTCTAGAAGTTGGACATCTGGCCCACTAGACCCCACTGATGACTCAATTAATTGCAATTAAAGTTGAATTAAGGACCTGATTAGTGAATACTAATGATGATTAATACCTTAATTAAAACCTACACGAAAAACTAAGACTTTTTAATTAAAAACTGCCAATTAATGGACTAAAGCTAAGATTAAAAGTCTGACAATTAAACTAACTAAAGTGATTAAAGGGAAATGACACTTAATAAAAGATGACTAATTAAAACCTAATGCCAACAATATTCTAATTAAGTCCTAGAAATAAAATCTAAAAAGAATTTAAAACCTATTAATTTTTAAACAATCAATTAATATCTAAAAAAGAATTAAATCTATTAATTCTAAAACAAAACAATTATTCTAAAAGAGAATTAAGCCTATTAATTTCTAAAACACATTAAAAGAATAAACCTATTAATTTCTAAACCAAATTAAATCTAAAAAGAATTAAACCTATTAAAATAGAAAAAACTATTAATATCTAGAAAAAAAATCCTAAAAATTATTCTAGAAAAACAATTAAACTATTTAAAATCTATTTAATATTCTAGAAATTAAGGGAAAAAAAATCTAGAAAATGCAATAAAAGCCAATTAAATCGATTAAAAAAAGACGCGAGACTATAATGAAATAAACGGTAAAAACCGGACACCGAAATGTCCTCAAAACAACAGCGAAAGCTGAAAACACCGGGGAGGGGCACGAGTCCCAAAATAAATATTCGTACTTGAACTGGTCTGAAATGCCTGAAATGCCATGAAAAGGCTGTAATCTCAATAAAGTCGATCTGACTAAAAAAATGCAATGTACGCGGTATGCAAATGCAAACTGCAAAATGAGTCGAAACATAAGCCAAATACAATAATTGGTTGGTCAAATTTTAGGGTGCAACAGCTTCCCCTATTCAAACGGCTTGGACCTGAAGGGTTGAAGAGCGAACGACTTTCAAACATTCAAAGGTAGAAGAGGGTTGAATACCAAAGAACCTGGAAACTTGCCAACCTGCAGAAATAAACTGCAAAAACTGCTTGGGGAACAAATATCCAGAAAACTGAATCCAGTTGTCACGGAAACAAACTGATCAATCATCTGACAAAGAAACTGACTTTGGCACCAGTTACCTGTGTGACGCCACAGATAACAAACCCGAAGGTTGGATCAACATGCACTTGATCCCCTCACATCGTCTAATGATAGACAGGAAGAGAAATATACTCACATCGTCTAAAGACATACGGAAAGACACCATCCCGAAGGAGAACAATACCCGTACTCACATCGTCTAATGATAGACGGGAAGACACTATCCCGAAGGAGCACAATATCCATACTCACATCGTCTAGAGATATACAGAAAGTCACCATCCAGAAGGTTCACATTGTCTAATGATAGACAGGAAGAAAAACTCGTCCGAAGAACCACATCGTCAACGAGAACTAGCGGAAAGAAAACCGTATATGAACTTCCACACCACCCATCAAATTTCAGAATCCTTTCGTCTATAGGAGTTGATGGAAAGAACAATATCCTCAAAGGGGCCACATTATCAATAAGGATTGACAGGAAGAAAACCACCTTCAAAGAGCCATGTCGTCAATAAGAATCAACAACTAGGAAAATCGAAGATTCTTCAAAGAGCTTCGACGTCAATAAGAATCAACGGTCAGGAAAAAACCCCTCTTGAAATGTCATCTCATCCAATAAACAGAAAGAAAACCATATCTGAAAGATTGCCTTGAAACCTCACATCGTCTAAAGCTAGACTGAGAGAAAACCATACCCAAAACTCATAACGTCTAAAGATAGACGGAGAAAACGCCATACCCAAACTCACAACGTCTAAAGATAGACGGAGAAAACTCCTGCTGGGGAAACACATCGTCAATAGGAACTGACGGGAAGAAAACCTGCACGGAGGTACACGTCGTCAATAGGAATTGACGGAAAGAAAAGTCTGTCGTCATCAAATGATTGATGGACAAAGCATAACCGTCGTATGATTTGAAAATCAAATAAACCAAAGAGCTGTCTGAACAAAGCTGCTGGATAAATGCCCCTGAACTGATTGCAGAGTGCTTCACGTTGCCACGGAAGGCTAATAGAAAAACGGGCTTATGCTTCGCATGCATATGCGCATGTTTGAATTTTTCTATGGCGTAATGCTCTATATAAGATGGAATGCTACGCATTTGACGATGAAATGCAAATATGTTGCAAATATGATGATATATGCAAGATGCAAATGCAGGCTCGCCGCTAGAGAGAAGCTGTACATAGAAGGACCATTCCAGCAAAATAAATGCTGGAAAGGTGAAGCCAACTCCGCTGGGGATAACCGGGTATCACAGAATTACTTCAGCAAAATAAATGATGGAAAGGTAAACCGACTCCGCTGGGGATGACCAAATGTGCTAAGTATGATTGGACTTCCCTGGGGATAGCTTACCCGTGCCAATGAAAATTGGACTTCCGCTGGGGAAAACAGACGGAGTCTTCCTGCGTATTAATGAAGATTGGATTCTGAGACTGATGCGCCAACACGGATTGGGCATCACAGTGATTGCCAATATGGATTGGGCTTTAGGAATGGCGTGCCAATAAGGATTGGGCTTCCTGACGATTGCCAATATGAATTGGGATTTTAGGTTATCCGTGATGGGTCAAGTACGACTGAAGCTGGAAAATATTCTGTCTGAATTCACGGTTTCTGGTTGAAGGGTCAAGGGATAATAGCACGACTTCCCGACATTCGTCTCACACCTGAAGATTGGCTGAACCTGCTTGAGTAGCTCTGAGTAGTTCTGATGACACGGAGAGGAACAATTCCTTCACTTCTAATATGCCCCAGTCTGTGGGATCTCTGTGGGGATATTCCTCGAATGGAAATCTGAAAATATGTACCCTGATGGTCTGATATGAACTGCCCCAGCACTCTGAACCTCGAAGAGATGCTTCAGATCAAATGCCCCTCGGGCAAGAAACAACTTTCGCGCTTTTCTTAGAGTGGCTTGCCCCTGTCTGCAACGACTTTGCCCCTGATTGGCTGATTTGGAGTAAATTTTTTTGGCTTCGAGAGATTTACCGAATCTCGACCTGATTGCCCTGGAATAACTGACTTTGGATGGCTGACATCACTAGGGATTACTTGATATAGCTTGCCCCGGTTCACGGAGTACTCAGGCGTTCTGCATTCTATCCTGATCAAACTTTCCAATGTAGGAAACTTTCCTGCTGTCAAGCGCTTACTTGCAAGTAAAACAAGTTGTTCTGAATAAAAGATATATTAATGCAATGCATATGACAGTTTTGACATCCAATCTGTTCACTGGAAACGGAAAAAACAGTTTATGGCATATAATGAACAAATCATTTACCAGAATATCAACATTAGTACCAACATGGTAAGAAGAACCCTTTTAGGAGTCAGTTTCGACGCGATCTTTACCGAAGTATGCCTTCAAAACAAACCTGCTTCAATTAGGACTTTTTCCGATTGTAACATGGCCAGGTTCACGGTTTTGAAGGAAAGGATAAAGGCTCAAAATTTATTTTAACCCACTCGTTCGCCTTGATGTTCTCCAAGCCTACGTTTAGCTAATTCGACCTTAGCGCTCACTTCTCAGAGGTTGGAAGATAAGAGTGGTAGTTCGAGAAACCATGAGTTTTTGGAGTGACAGCCACTCACTTTTTGTCTTTGCCACTTGGGGTCACACGACTTGTATCTCGTTTGAGGATTTTTCTTTTGTAATCCTTTTCATCATTTTTTCTTCAGTTTTTCGCTTTCCCTAATTTTTGCCTGGACTGACTCTTTTGAGCTTCTTTTGATTATTAAGTCCAGCGGGATGCCCTCACTTTTGCCTAAGTCATTTGTTTTCAAGTTTTGACTTAGCGGGCTTTTGATTCTTTTTGCTCTTTTTTTTAACAAGTCGTGTGACACTGGTTGTCTGACTCTTTGGGGAATAATGTGAATGTTTCCCTCCTGACGCTTAACCACTGCGATTTTTTTTAGGCACGACCTCTAGAGGTGTGATTGATCCTCGAACGGACACTCCTTTCTGCAATTTGGACGCTCGATCAAATTAGCTAACACCTACCCTGCCCCGGGTTAAGATTGAGGGTTTTTTCGTTTTCCGAAAGAAACTCCTACTACTAGGCTCAAAGGGGTTGACAAAGGATTATCTTCCTTATAACTCCAGTGTTCAGGGATTTGAAATAATGCATGTACATCATCAGCAGGTTTTATTTTCAAAAGCATACATTCGGAAGCTTGCGCGTCTTTTAAACTTCGTCATCCTCCCCGGATTCCGCTTAACCAAGCGTTGGATATCTGTAAAAAACATTGAGTGAACACGAATGGATTTAATCAAAACATGCATATTCATTTCATTATCAATATCAAATGAAAACAAAAAGTTTTACAAACAAGATTGCAATTTAAACAGGGAAGAAACTACAAACATAAGGAAATGACAAGATAAAACAAAGGAAAATGCCAGCTTCTGAGAACCGGGCTTTCGCATCTGACTCGCTGCTGAACTAGCCCTCTTCAAAGTTGCTTACTGAAACCAATCTGCTCAAAACAGCAACCGGGTGAACTGTCTCTCTGACTTCATTGGGTTTTGCCTAGCATGCAAGTTTGACCGATAACGGTAAGGCTGCTGACTCTGGAGAGGAGCTGATGTCTGTTGCAAAAACTGGCTAGATTGTTGACCTTGAACAGTTGAAACACTCGGAGATTGAGTCTGAATAATCAGGGACTCCTTTTGTTCAGGTGCTTTCATCCTCAAACTTGGTCTAGGCACAGGCAACAACTGAGGACAGGGGGATTCTGACACCATTGATTGCAGGATATACTCCTGACCTACTACAGCTTCGGGAACATCCATCATCTTGGCAACAACTGAAATAGGACCATCAAGTACAGTTACGCTGCTCGGTGTGAATTCAATATCTCTTGAGTCAATCAGATCTTGAACCTTGTGCTTAAAAGCATGATAGTTCTCAATGCTATGCCCCAATGCCCCAGAGTGGAAGTCGCAACGGGCATTAATATCAGAACCTGATGGTAGCTTACCCTTAGCTGGATCCAAAATCCGAAGTTCGACCAACCGAAGATAAAGCAAAACATGCAACAACTGAGCGTACGTCATTGGGATCTGGTCATAAATTCTGCCAGCTGATTTTACCTTCTGAGCGTACCCCCCCCCCCCTAGTCACATGGTTATCCCAAGAAGCAATGCGCTGGAGAGCAAAATTCAAGGCTCTTTGTCGTCCATGAGATATCTGAGGCTTATCAACCCTTGGCACAGGTTCCACAGGCATAAGTGGAACAAGCATCTTCGTTGCGGCTTCAGGTAGCTGATCACCTTCTTTCCTAAGCACATTCTTGATTACTTCCATGATCAAGCCCACCTGGGTATGCAGCTGATTGTTTTCCTCTTTGAGTGTCTTCTAATCCAGACGCAACTCTTGCATGTCCATCATAATCTGCCTCATTTGGCCTCGGGCCTCACTCAGCTTTTCTCGTACCTGTTCCATAGCCTTGTGGGGATTTCTATAATCTTCCTGATCGGATATCCTGCAACAAACAGGTTAACACGGGGAATAAGATCAATGGTTCTGTGGTACATGTTATGCAAAATGATATGCAGATGCAAATGCAAACATGTAGCAAGGGATCAAGAGTGCACTGTTGAGGAGACCAAGGCTCTGTTTCAACGTAATCACAACACTGCCCTGACAACAAAACCCTGATGAGGACCATAATTATGCACTGTCGAGAACGAACATATCTCTAATGATAAGAACCCTCTGATACCAACAATACTGATTCACTGCCAAGAAAACCAGGTTCTCTGAAGGTTAAGGTTTCCTGCAATAACCAGACCCCGCTCACAGGTATGAACCTAATCACAGACAAGGTATGGCATCCTATGCGTTTCCCAGCGTCACAGACTTTCAAGAAACGATGATACGATACCCAGGAAGGTGTGGCATCATCATCTCTTGAAGTGGCCTCACTCAGCTGAGTCACAAATGATCGGTCCCCAGAGTTGACAATCCTCCAAACCAACAACCCCTCAAGCCCAAAGGGCTGGAAAAGAAGTCAACCGGGAAAATCTCGTCTGAGCGTGGATTTCGTGAGACACTAGTACATGCAAAGCATGCACGCGCCCACTACTTTCCACAACTAATGCTAGGTACAAGTCGCTTCCGCGAGAATAAGGTGCCGGCAAAACAGAAGAGTCGCCACCTTTCGTTATTTATCCCTCAGAACGGGAAAGGAAACGATCGGAAAAAACTAACGAAAAGGTATAACACAAGGTCATCGCAACCATTGTCTGGGTTCGGGAGTCGGTTACGCAAGGGGAAGGTATTAGCACCCCTCACGTCCATCGTACTCGATGGGATCCACGCTTGTTGTGTTTACTGGACGAGTTGGTTTTATCTATCTACCTATCAAGGCTGGCTTAAAAAGAAAAGAAAAATAACTCGGCAAAGCATCGCGCTTTATGCCTACGTATTCTCATCAGAGAATGAGAAATCAGAGTCAACGTAGTTCGGCTAACTACGGGTTACAGGGAAGGTGGCTCGCCAATACGTCAGTATTGTGCCTACGTACTCTCAACAGGCATGAGAGATCAGAGCTTACGTAGTTCGGGATAATACGGATTACGGGAATTCAGATTCCTCTGTTTTATCGAGTAGGGTTAACAAACAATTCCAGCAGTTTAGTGTACGCAGCTCGACCCTTGGAGACTCAGGCGTTACCGTTTGCGGTAGAACTGGGAGTTAACGACACCCTTTTCTTCAGAAAAGCTTTCCTTTGAATTACGGGCCCACGGGGCAAAAAGGTTTGAAGTTTGTTTTCTGTCTTTTACGAAAGAACTGTTTTTTATGGTTGTTTGCAACTAGTATCACACTAGAGACTATGACTTGAGAGTGAATGCGTCGCATGTCACCCAAAGGGTGCCATACTAAACATCCAGACTGTTGAAAAGAAACTCTCCAACAATCCTTTCTCAGATAGCTTAAGGCTCGTGACGTACGACGTCAGTTAACCTTTATTACTGTATTTTAATTTGTTTTGAGATGAGAAGAGAACAGGCTCAACTAAGAGGGGGACTATCAAGTCCTAATGTTGTCATGCCAAGGATTCATCCTATGGTTGAGGTTTGAAACAGGGAACTCCTAGAAGTTATCATGCATAGGTTTCAACCTAAAGTTCTAATCATCACTTCCTTATCAAAGGAAGTGAAATTCCTAGGGGATCATGTCAATGATAACCAGAAACAGGTAAAGCATCAGCTTAAACAGTAAACAAATAAACAGTAAACGACTGTAAAATGCATGCAATGCAAGTGAGGGAGGAAATGTGTGTGGGGCATCAGCCTCCACAAGCTCATCTCAACCTTAAGCCAGATATGAATAACTGCAATCATACAGAGGAAATAACATGATATGCCATCAAGCACACACAAACCACATAGGCAAGGGAGCAGGGCTCTACCGAATACCCGCAAGCAAAGCCATACAGTAACAATACAAGCAGAGGGAGCAACTCAACCTCTAGTGCAATCATGCTCCTACCTTACATCAGTCTATATATGAACTTATTCTAATGCGTCAAGCAAGTCAAACAAGGCACATCAGTACAGTTGCACAGCAAGCAAACAGACAAGAAAAGAAAGCAGATCAACCACTCCCACAGCTTCACAACAAAGCAATCTTCTGACAGCAGCTCAGTCCTCAGACTTCAATCACCCTCCAAGGACACCCTTTTCATGGATTGGGCCATGAGGGGGGTGCAGGTATCAACCAATTCGCTAAGCCCAGAATCAGCAACTAAATGAAATGATGTGTTTCATTAAAACTCAGATCCTTCACAAAATGAAACACATTCGTGGCCATTGGATCACTTCTCCAGTCAAAGGTCCACCTAAATCCAAGGGCTCTAAAGTCATCTTCAACCTTTTGAATCTCTGAACCTCGCGCGCAGCTCCGGCCACCACCGGTGGTGCTCCGGTCATCGTCCCCAACCCTAACTCTCTCTAGGATCCTCCATTGCAAGTGGTCTATACATGAAACTTGTCCCAAATTTCCTCACGAATTCATTCATGCCCTTTATTCTCTCTGAAACCTCAAGATTCGCAATAACCAATTCTCAACCGAAAATGGCAACATCCCTAATTGGTCACTAATTTTCAAATTAACTATCTGAAAACCTTCCTACACCGTTCTATAATGCATCTAACATCCTAATTCGTATTGATTCCACCGAGAACAAGCCAGAGATCAAAGGTTACCAACCTGAAAATTTCGCGTGCACAGAAGTAGCAAGACCTCGAATCAAGCCCTCAAATGCTCCAGACTCCTTCAGTGAATCACTTCCAAGCTTCTGTATGCAATAGAATTGATTGAAATGGCTTCAACTCTTGGATTCGAATCTGAGTTGCAGGTGGAGAAATCTGAGCTCAAGAACACCAATCAGCCACAAATTCCCTTTGATTATGATCTGGAATCATTCCCTAGCATCCATGGAAGAGATTGCAATCAAGAAAATGGATGGAAAGTGAGTGAAATGATGTAACCGAATTCAGTTGCAAGCAATGAAATCTCAATCTCAATCTCTGCTCTCTCCTTCAATCATCACCAACCTTTCATCTGAACCTCTTCTACTCCATATATAGAACATGTGTGGATGATCTAGAACCCTCTAGATCCTTCCAATGAGAAATCCAATCTCTCATGACATGAGAAGTTCACTTATATGCCATGGTGTGCACAACTCTGCAAACATCTTGAAACCAATCTCAATTCCTTCCAATTTCTCCCCTCATGACATTTTGAAAGTGTTTGGCTTGCAAGGGATCTTGATCATGCCTTGAATTTGAGTTTTGCACATGTTACTTAAGATGTAAGTAACTACTTTTCAAAGCAAGTCCACAAATTAGACCTCAATTCAAAAATGTGGCTAAACCAATGTTCTTAAAATGCTTTGAAGAGTCAAAATGACCTATTACATGCCTTGGTTTGGATGTGTAGATCAAAAGTATCAATTTCCAACTTTGGTTCATTTAACTTATACCCTCTTTTTAGGTCATTTTTGCAATTTTGAGCCACAAGCAAATCCAACATCCCATGACCTCTTAACTAGCCTTAAAACATCATTTTCAACAAGTTTGATGTTGAACATTTCCTCATTTGAAGCTTGGAAATAGGAGTTATGGCCTTATGCTTGAAATGACCTATAATCTCCAAATGACCAAAATACCCTTGACTTGTCAAAGTCATAACTTGAGTTCTACAAATCCTATCAAGGACTTATAGTACTCTCTAGAACGCTAAGAGGATAAGGAACAACATTCATGTTGACCAAAAGTTCATAGGAATCATCCTTCTTAGGAAAAAGTTTGATGCAAGTTGGGTAACTTTCAAGCCCCCAAATTCACATACCTCAGATGACCTGTAACTTGTCAAAGTCATAACTTGAGCTCTACAAATCCTATCAAGGACTTATAGTTCTCAAATTAAAGCTAAGAGCATGATATACAACATTCATGTTGGGGGCAAGATGAGATGACAATCCCACCTTGAGCTAAATTGCCTTGAAGATAGGGGTCAAACTAGGGGATTTTACACTGTCAAGCCTTAGAAACCCTAGCTTGAAACTTCTCAAACTCTTCAATCATGATGAGTTGACCTTGGAATCATCCTTATAACATCTCAATTCATCACTCCATGATCACATGGACTTTGAATTAGGTCTCAACCTTGTTCAAATCATCAGTTGACCTAGGGTTGACCCAGTCAAACCCTAATTACACCACTCATGGCTGAGTGTTCTTAATCTTGCACAATGAACTGTCTAGGCCTCAAAGTGATCTTCAACACTTCTCATGAGCTCTCTCAAGACCTCAAGTCTAACTTCATGGCTTCAGAATCATTTGATGACTTCCCACAACTCTCAAGTTAGGAGACACACACACTTGGTTTCAACCATTCTCTCTGAGGATCTTTTAACTTCTCTGACAAGGATATCAACCCTTGAACACCTGAATGACCTTCTTAGCTAGCTTCAAACTCTTGTGTAGCCCTTGATTGGTAATCATACCTCTTGATCTCCTGCATATATGTCAATGAAATGCAAATGATAATGCTAATGTGAATGAAATGAAACATAAGCTAGGTAAAGAAATGTTGGGCAAATTTTGGGGTGCAACAGCTGCCCCTATTCAAACGGCTTGAACATGACAGGGTGAGAAGCGAACGGCTCTCAAACAATCAAGGTAAAAGACGGTTGAATACCAATAAACCCGAAAATTTGCCAACTGCACCAGTACACGGTACTCTGATGGGAACAAATCTTCGGAAACTGAAATATTAGCTGCACGGCAACTAGCTGGGGAATCAGTCACACGGTAACCGGTAATACACGGTTGATCATGCCGTCAGGCCTCAGGATTCCTCGGGACTCATCAGGTCAACAACCAAGGTAATCATGCCATCGGGCATTCAAAGAAATTTTCGGGCATCAGCCGGACTTCATCACCAAGTCGGGAATAGAATTCTCAGTCAATCATGAACCAATTGGGGATATCCAAACTTCTACCATCAGACACTCTGCATCAGCTGAAAGAACTGCTTCGTTAATACGGTTGGACTTCAATCATCAAGTCTTCGAGGGAGGTTTCAACTTCGTTGTTCAGAAACCTGCTGGGGATGACCCATCTCCGCTGGGGATTCTGGAGAACTACCAAGTAACTCTGCTTCGGGGATCCGGAAATCCTTCTGGGTGAATCATCTCTGCTGGGGGAATCAAGAATCATCTTGAACAAATAACTCCGTGGGGACTTCAAGAATCATCCTGAACCAATAACTCTGCTGGAGATTTCAGGAATCATCCTGAGTAAACACTCTGTCGGGGACGCTAAGCATCAACTTGAGCAACCCAACTCTTTCGACTTCGCTGGGGATTTTAAGAATCATCTTAAATGAGCAACTTCGCTGGAAAATTCAAGAATCATCTTGGGCAAACGACTTTTGCTGGGGGGATTCAAGAATCATCTTGAACGAGCGCCCTCGCTGGGGAGTTCCTGCAAAACAAGAACGGTAACGACCTAGCTCATGTTTAGTATGCATATGCTTCGGCAATGGCGCAATGTTCCACACAGTGGAAATGCTACGCGTTTAGGATAAATGCTATGCAATCATGCACAATGATATGACCCCATCAGCAAAATAAATGCTGAAGGGAGAATCCTCCTGTCAAGGAGAAGGAACCACTCTGGTGGAGAGGAGGAATCATCCTGCCACGGAGAAGAAGTCACACCAATCTCAATTGGAATCCGCCTGGGGAAACGACTTTCGGTGGACTGCTGTAGGGGAACGAAGCTCTACGAGAACCTGGACCTGCTGAGGAAAGCGATGTCAATCGCGGAAATAAACTATGCGGCCTTCGCGACTACTTCCCTGGAGGTAACGACTCTGGTGGAGAGATACATCATCAGCTATTCAACACTCTATTGGGGACAACCAATCCTGGCCCGATCGCTTTCCAAGGACTCGACTTTCTTGGGGATTTGCCTACTCGGATGGGGAAGAAGGAATCGTCCTGCTTGCTAGGGAGAGTATGACTCTGCGGGGAATCTCGATTCCGCTGGAGACTTCAGTCTGGAACTATCAATTGCTACACACTTCAGTGTATGACTCAGCTGGGGAGATGACGTTCCTTCAGGATACATCTGATTGGGGAGAGAATCTTCTCTGCCTGGGGAGACATATCAATGCCTTACGATCTCACGTTCAGACTCTGTGGGGAGAGGCTGCTGAACTTTGCTGGAGAAGAAGGAATCATCCCGCATACGGCGTACTACCCGGTATATGATACACCTGCAACAATACAAACAAACAGACAAGATACCCTTCTCAAAGGGACCTATCAAGGTTATCATCTTGCGACAATGTTCAAGTAATTTATTGTTTCAACAATCAATGGCCTAAGCCAGTAGGTTTATGTATGCGCATTTTATCAAAAACATCGGCGTTCTTTTTCGCAAACAAAACAGGTAAATGCTAAACAAACAAACATAATTGCTGAATGGTATACATTTTATTGATAACGAACCCCTGAATGGGTCAAAATGTTTTACAACAGGGGCAAGCTCTTGGAATGAGGAAGCCGCGCAAATATAAAACATAAATATACATCAGTATATACAAATGTCGACAACGAGGCGTAGACGAACACCATGAGTTGATCCCTCTATGACCCACTTGACTTCGATACTTCTCCGACGCTTCAGCTTCAGAAGAGATTGATTCAGATAACCGGCCCTCAGGTCTTCCAAACCACTAAACAAACGCAGTCCACACGCGGAACGCAGTCATTTACTTTTTCAAATCCCTAACTTTTGCCTGAATCGCCCTTCCGGGTTTTCGATTCACCGGGATACCCTTTTTTGCCAAAGTCGCCCTTCCGGGTTTTCGTCTTTGCGGGTGTACATTCTTTTCTTTATATCCCTAATTTTTGCCCGAACCTTTATCCTTTTTTACGGTTCGCCGGGATGCCCCATTTTTGCCTGGATACCCTTTTTCTTTCCAGCGGGTCATTTTTTAAGCAAAGTATTTTTTAACTGCGTTCGCGTTCACCGGGGATGCAAAATCTTCACCATCCATCGTGGATAACAATAAGGTTCCTCCCGAGAAGACCTTGCTGACGACGTACGGACCTTCGTAATTGGGAGTCCACTTGCCCCGGTGATCGGAGTGTGGAGGAAGAATCTTCTTCAGGACGAGATCACCCATCTGAAAGCTTCTAGGACGCACCTTCTTATCATAAGCTTTCTTCATTCGGCTTTGGTATAGACGACCATATGCAATTGATGCCAACCTCTTCTCGTCCATCAGGCTGAGTTGGTTTAGTCGGTTCTTAATCCATTATGCCTCATCGAGTTTCATGTCAACCAAAACTCGTAAAGAAGGGATCTCCACTTCTAACGGTAGGACAGCTTCCATACCGTACACTAGGGAGAAAGGAGTTTCCCCGGTTGATGTACGTACCGTGGTACGATAACCGTGCAATGCAAATGGCAACATCTCGTGCCAATCCTTGTAGGTCACAACCATCTTCTGTACAATCTTCTTGATGTTCTTATTGGCCGCTTCAACGGCGCCATTCATCTTCGGCCGGTAAGGAGATGAGTTGTGATGTTCAATCTTGAAACTCTGGCACAACTCCTTCATCATCTTGTTATTCAGATTCGAACCATTATCAGTAATGATCCGCTCGGGAATTCCGTAATGACAGATGATGTCCCTCTTTATGAATTTAGCCACCACCTGCTTGGTCACATTAGCATATGAGGCTGCCTCCACCCACTTGGTGAAGTAGTCGATGGCTACTAAAATGAAGCGATGACCGTTAGATGCAGTAGGCTCGATCTTGCCTATCATGTCGATGCCCCACATGGAGAACGGCCACGGGGAGGACATGACATTTAATGGGCACGGCGGCACATGAACTTTATCAGCATAAATCTGGCATTTATGACATCTCTTCGCAAATTTAAAGCAGTCTGATTCCATCGTCAGCCAGTAGTATCCTGCTCTCAGGATCTTTCTCGTCATAGCATGCCCGCCGGCGTGCGTACCAAATATGCCTTCATGGACTTCTTCCATGAGCATACTCGCCTCTTTCTCATCTACACATCTGAGTAGCACGAGATCGTGGTTTCTTTTATACAAAACTCCATCAGGATTGAGATAGAAATTTCCAGACAGCCTCCTCAGAGTCTTCTTATTCTGGGTCGACGCTCCCGCAGGATACTCCTTAGTCATAAGGAAGGTCTGGATGTCATGGAACCATGGCTTGCCGTCGGAGGCTTCCTCGATTGCAAAGACGAATGCAGGTCTATCAAGACGAGAAAGGACAATCCTTGGAGCTTCATTCCAAAAATTGACTTTATACATCGAAGCCAACGTGGCTAAGGCATCAGCCATCTGGTTTTTAGCTCTGGGCACATGATGGAGTTCCATTCGATCAAAGAACGGAAGCAACCTTCTGGCATAGTTCATGTGCGGCACCAAATTCGATTGACGAGTCTCCCACTCCCCTTTAATCTGGTTGATCACAAGTGTCGAATCACCATATACATCTAGGTTCTTGATTCTCAAATCAATTGCTTCTTCCAGACCCATGATGCATGCTTCGTACTCCGCTTCGTTATTGGTGACTGGAAACGTCAGTCTCGCAGTAAACGGGATGTGGGATCCATGGGGAGTCGTGATGATCGCCCCAATGCCACTTCCATAAGAATTAACCGCCCCGTCAAATAACAACTTCCACTGGGATTTCCTATCTGGACCCTCGTCGGGCAACGGTTCGTCGCAATCCTTCGCTTTGAGAAACATGATATCCTCATCAGGGAATTCAAATTTCATCGGCTGATAATCCTCGATCGGCTGTTCGGCAAGGTAATCAGACAGTACGCTTCCCTTGATGGCCTTCTTGGAAACGTACTGAATGTCATATTCCGTCAACACCATTTGCCATCTAGCAATCCTGCCCGAAAGCGCTTGCTTCTTGAAGACGTACTTGATCGGATCCATCTTCGAAATTAGCATGGTGGTGTGATTGAGCATGTACTGTTGTAAACGTTTAGCAGCTCAGGCTAGTGCACAACACGTCTTCTCCAGCATCGAGTAACGAGATTCACAGTCTGTGAACTTTTTACTCAAATAATAAATGGCATGCTCCTTTCTGCCCGTCTCGTCGTGCTGACCGAGAACACACCCCATACTATTCTCAAGAACTGTCAAGTACATGATTAAGGGTCGTCCAGCCACTGGGGGTATCAAGATCAGAGGTTCCTGCAAATACTATTTTATCTTATCGAATGCCTTCTGGCAATCCTCGTTCCAGATAATCGCCTGATCTTTCTTTATCAGTTTGAACATCGGTTCACACGTGGCCGTGAGCTGAGAGATAAACCTTGCAATGTAGTTTATTCTGCCCAAGAAGCCACGAACTTCTTTTTCTGTTTTTGGCGCTGGCATTTCTTGTTTTGGTTTTATCTTCGCAGGATCAACCTCGATGCCTCTTTCACTCACGATAAACCCCAGTAGCTTTCCGGACCGTACTCCGAAAGTACACTTGTTAGGATTCAGCCTCAACCTGAACTTCCTAAGCCTCTCGAAAAGCTTCAGCAAATTGACCAGATGTCCCTCCTCCGTTTGGGACTTCGCAATCATGTCATCAACGTAGACTTCGATCTCATGATGAATCATGTCATGAAACAAAGTAACCATTGCTCGTTGGTAAGTGGCCCCTGCGTTCTTCAGACCGAAAGGCATTACCTTATAGCAAAATATTCCCCAAGGTGTAATAAACGTAGTTTTCTCCATGTCCTCCGGCGCCATCTTGATCTGATTGTAACCGGAGAAGCCATCCATGAACGAAAATACGGAGAACTGGGTTGTATTGTCGACCAACACATCGATATGAGGCAGCGGGAAATCATCTTTAGGGCTCGCCCTATTCAAATCCCGATAATCGACGCACATTCGCACCTTACCGTCCTTCTTCGGTGCAGGCACTATGTTGGCGACCCACGGAGGGTAAGTAGTGACTGCTAAGAAGCCAGCATCAAGCTGCTTCTGCACTTCTTCTTTGATCTTAACGGCCATATCTGGTCGCGTCCTCCTAAGCTTCTGCTTAACGGGAGGACAATCTTCTCGCAACGGCAAGTGGTGGACCACGATGTCAGTATCATGTCCGGGCATATCTTCGTATGACCAAGCAAAGACGTCACTATACTCTCTTAGCATCTCGACCAATCTTCGCTTGACATCACTCTGCAATGCAGCCCCTATCCTGACATTCCTGACAAGTTCTTCAGAACCCAGATTCACAATATCGATCTCTTCTTCGTGAGGCAGAATAACTTTCTCTTCTTGTTTCAACAAGCGGGCCAACTCTTCGGGAAGGTCTTCGTCTTCATCAATCTCTTCCTCGGCTTGATAGATCGGGCAATCAAAATCGAAGTGAGTCGTAGAGGGTCCAGAGTGGATGTCATCTGTTATGTGGATCATGCAATAACAAGGGTTAAGCTTAAAACAAGGATACGCAGGTTAGCACAAACCTCATTGCCATTTTATTGTTTTTCAAAACAAATATAAAACAGGAATAACAGAGATCACAATATTTGAATACGAAGGAAAATGCCTTTTGATTTATTGATAAAATGCATGTACATAATCAAACGAGGCCCTGACAATAAAACCACTATGCCCCGGGTAGGACATAGGGTTTTACAATGATTGGAAAAAGTAAATCATTACTCTTTGCTTGTCATCTGGATGATATCCTTGACGGACCAGTTGTTGAGGCTCTCGCCAGGCTTGCTTGGCTGGATCCAAGAGTCTAAGTCACAGTCGTTATCTCCGCTGTCTTCAGACACTGCGTTGACGCTTTCAAATATCACCCCGCCACTAGTAAACTGGATCGGCCCTTTACCTCGCGATGCGCTGCTGGAAGAGGAGGCTTCAGCTCCAGGAGAATATCCCAACCCAAACTTGTCTTGCTTGTTAGGTATCTCCAAAATTCGTCCCCATCCTGGGGTAGATCCGGCTTGAACAACGGCCTGGGCTTCCTTGAAGGAAGAAAGAGTCATCTCTGGCTTTTCAATGACCACAGGAGCTACGTCCTTGACTTTAACAGCTTCGAACACTTGGCATAGGGTTTCGTGGATTTCCCCATCCATCTCGACATACTTGAAGGACGACAAATGGCTCACCATTATGTCTTCCTCGCCACATACAGTCACGATGCTACCTCCGACAGCATACTTGAGCTTCTGGTGCAACGTGGAGGTCACGGCACCCGCAGAATGGATCCATGGCCGGCCTAAGAGACAGCTGTAGGCAGGCATGATGTCCATAATGTAGAAGACTGCGTCGAATGTTTCCGGACCGACTTTGATTGGCAACGTCACCTCCCCGAAAACATGGCGTTTGGTTCCATCGAACGCTTTCACAACCAGATCACTGGGTGTGCAAATCACTCCGCGAGTATCTAACTTCATTAATGCCTTCTTCGGAAGAACATTGAGTGACAAACTTATGTCTACCAACACGTGAGACATAATCGTTCCCCTACACTCTATCGAGATGTGTAGGGCGCTATTGTGGTTCCTCCCCTTCGGCGTCAGCTCTAGGTCAGTGAACCCTAACCCATTTCCAGCATTCACGTGGGCTACGACCTCTTCCAACTGGTTTACCGATATTTCCTGCGGTACATATGCGGCGTTCAACACCTTCAGCAGCGCATTGCGGTGCGCCTCAGAACACAGCAACAGGTTCAGGATGGAAATTTTCGAGGGTGTTTGATGGAGGTGATCCACGATCTTGTAGTCACTCTTTTTAATCAACCTCATAAATTCCTCGGCGTCTTTAACAAGTAAGTCTCTTTCTACCCTGCAGGGGATCTCTTCAACGACTTTACCTTTACCTTTATCAGTTGCATCAGCTCTGTCCGCTTTGTCTGCCACGACCTCAGGTGGTGCAAACACTCTTTCGCTGCGGGTAGTTCCACTAACGCCCGCTAGGTTCTCCACAGACGACCCAAACGGTTCTAGTTCCAACTTTTGTCCGTTGCAGTAAACCTCTGCCCCATAATGCCATGGGACAACATTAGTGCTTTCGAACGGTATTGGCCCAGCTTTGGTGATGGTAATCGTGGGCGGCCTGGGTGCAGAAATAGTTATCGTCTGGCGAGGGATGGTGATGGTGGCAACCTCATCATCTTGCTTCAGCATTACCTCTCCTGATCCGATTTCAGCCCTTCGGCTAAATTGCAGGATTCCTTCGGTCATTAGACTTTGAATCCCCTCTCTCAACGGTTCACATCCATCAGGACTTGTCGCACAGCCCATACACAGCTCTCCGCAACCTGGAAAGAAACCTCTTGTCATCAGCTTAGCTTTAACGAAGCTAAGCGGTGTCTTCAGATCTCTGACGTCAGTCAACAAATCCAAACTCTCGTCTTCAATAATGGCGTTTACTCCACCTCCCCTATGATTCGACATAGGGTTCTTCGTGACGTTTGGCACATTATCGGAGAAGTTGATGATCTTGGCATCCACCATGTCCTACACCTTATGCTTGAAGGATTTGCAATTCTCTATTGTGTGGCCTGGTGCCCCTGAGTGAAACTCACAAGTTGTGTTCGCGTCATAACCTGGCGGAGGTGCCCTTGTCAAGGGAGCCAGGGTTCTCTTCTGGATCAACTGTAGCTAGAGCAAAGTCTGTAACAGCTGCGCATACGACATGGGCGGAGTCTCGAGGTGACGACTGGACAAAGGTGCCCTGTTCTGATACTTTCTATACCCTTGTTGATTCGGTTGCGGCTGCTGCTGCTGTGGCTGTTGAACTGCCGGGATAGTTATGCTGGCCACCTGTTGGTGAGGGCCTTTACCCTTCATTCGAGCGTTGGTCACGACGCTCGTTTCTCCTTCCCGTATTTTGCCACCATAAGGTTTCTTGCCTCCTCCAGCTGAGGACGAATCACCTTGAATTTTCCCCAGTTTGATCCCATTTTCAATGTGCTCACCCGTGATAATGAGATCTGAGAAGGTTCCAGACATACCGCTGACCAATTTCTCATAATAAACCCCTGGGAGGGTGGCTACGAACATTTGCACAAGCTCACGTTCAACCATCGACGGCTGAACTCTGGCTGCCAATTCACGCCACCGCTGGGCGTATTCCTTGAACCCTTCATTGGTCCTTTGCGACAGATTCTGCAGTTGGACCCGATTCGGAGCTAATTCGCTATTGTATTGGTAGTGGTGTACAAATGCTTCAGCAAGGTCCTTCCACGTGCGCACACTGGTAGGTTCCAAACTCATGTACCATTCGAGGGAGGGTCCAGACAGACTGTCCTGAAAGAAGTGCATCAACAACTTCTCGTCCTCAGAATGAGCTGACATTTTTCTGTAATATGATCTCAGGTGGACGCGAGGGCAAGTGGTGCCCTTGTACTTTTCAAAGTCAGGTACCTTGAACTTGGGAGGCACCTTGAAATCAGCGATCAGTCCCAACTTGGACATATCAACACCCAGGGTGTTCTGGTTCTCGATATTCCTCATCTTGTCCTCGAGTGCCCTGAACCTTAGCCGTGCTTCAGCAGTCAGCTCCCCTTCAGCACCTCTCTGAGAGAACACATCATCTTGACGGTCTTCTAACCATGGCTGAGGCCTGAACAGATTTCCAGCACCCGCATTGTCGTTGCCCAGCCCAACATTGACGTTAGCTTCAAAATTCCCATTACCGACGCCCGTCGTATTACCGTTGAGTCCCATGTTAGCTATCACATTGCCGTTGGCACTGCCATTCCCCCCGGTCACGGGGACGCCATTCTGAGGAGTTTCGACAGGTGGAGGGGTAGGCACGGTCCCACCATGGAGTACGTCATTGCTATCGACCCTTGAAATTAGAGGCTGAACCAAGGTTCTGAGCTGATCTTGGCCGTTGGCGACCGCTTGCATGAGCTCCATGAAGCGGTCCATTCGTTCGCGGAGTTCTTGAACATCAGTTTGCACTTGCTCCATGATTCTGGTTTGATTTGCTCTGGTCGGATAGCGGTGGATTGGTCTTTGATCAATCCTGGAACAACCTAAAACAACCTGAAAACACAAAAGGGTTAGGAAAAACGTCAAAGTGCTCGCTGTGCAAATGCTTCATGCAAATACAAACGTGTGTCTATGCGTTAGGGAGATTTCCCCCGATCCTAGTGCCTGAGTGCTGATAATAAGAAGTCTGAGTCCAGTCATGGAAATAACATCTCATGTATAGAAAGAAAGCCCATCAAGGCGGTACACAACGTCAGTAAGTACAAAATGAATCAATAGCATGACCTCAACCAACAAGCCTGGTGATGGTCAGCATACAACAATGATCAAACAAAAGGAATACAAATAGTCAAGCACGGCCACGGGCGCAAAACTCTTCTAACAACCCCTTCGTTTCTGGATGACCAGGCCGAGTGAGTAACCCTCCAACGAGTAACTCCCTCTACATAATGGTGTATTGAAGACCTTCGACCGAATCTTCCCATGCTCCTTCGCCGAAACAATCTTGTAACTTCCGCTTCTTGGACTCAAACGTCAGTTTGCGCTCCTTCAGGTTAGCGAGAGCTTTGTTGAGCTGGCCTTCGGCGACATATCTGCGAGCGGTTTCTTCATCAAACCTTTTCTCACTGGCCTTCACCTGAGCTTTCATCTTGGAGATCTGTTGCATCAGCTTATCCTCCCGCTCTTTCCTGTTGGCTAGGGTGGCCTTCCAATGCTGGTTAAACTTTGATATTCTCCGGTACGCTTCATCCAAGTGCTGCTTCTTAGTGGCCAGTACATCGTTGACAGCTTTGAAGTCTCGACCCATGCGCTCGCGCTCAGCTATCTGCTTAGTCAGATCTGTCCCCAACTGGTTCACCAGCTCTGTCTGCCTTTTGAAGGAATGAACGGCTTTGCTCCTCTCGCTTCTGAGTTGCGCCAATTCTTTCTCCAATTCTTCATTTTCCTTCTTCAACTCATCTCTCTCAGCTAACACCTGATTATGCTGCTGAATAGGCACGGTGGTAGGCTCTTCAATCACTGGAGGGCTCTCTGGCTTGGCAGGAGGAAACGACATCCCTATAGCATCTGCTCTGGCTCTGATCCAAGTCACATATGGGGCGTAGGCCTGGCTATTACTTTTCCCCAGCAATGGTTTTCCCCTCTTACTGATACCATTCCAAGCGCGCTGAAGCTTAGATAACATATCCCCCTCTAGAAGACCAGTGAGGTACAGAGATTCCTGCACCTCTTCATCCTTCGGCGGAGTTCTCAAAGCATAAGCGAACTGTCAGACCAGCATAGATGGATTATAATTGATACATCCCTTCCTGCCTATCAAAGGCACGTTCGGAAACCCGCTGCAGCTGAAGATAATCTTGGTACCCAACCTATCTCTATCAAACCAGTCGATATCCTCCACAGATAGACTCATCAGACGCTCGAACCACTCAGCTGTGGCTACAGACGAAGCAAAGGGACCCCTCTTGGGTAGATGACTATCAAGCCATCTATAAAGCAGGGGCACACAGCACGAGACATTCTTGCCCCTTCTGTTCTCGTTTTTGTAGTGGATGGAATGGTAGACATCTCCTACCAAGGTAGGGACTGGATTCCCTGATGCAAAGATGTGAAATGCGTCGAAGTCCACAAAGTCAGGCATATTGGGGAACAGAATGATGTCATATATGCACAGAGCGAGAATGGCGTTGAACACGACCCAACATCCGTCTTTGGCGCACTGCTGAGATTTTCCACCCAAGAACTGCAAGGAGAAACCGGGAACCTTGTTCCAACTAGACAATACCAACTCGGAGGCATCCAGATGAAGTGAAGGAGCTAGACTAGCCAGATTAGGCTCAGCATCCATATGAACAAAGGGCATCTGACTCTTGATAGGCACACCTAACAAATCAACATACTCCTCTAGTGTGGGTGCGAGAACAAAGTCCTGGAAAGTAAAGCATCTCAACGGAGGATCGTAGAACTGCAGCAGAGCGTGCAACCCATTCAATTCAAACGCAGAGGGTTTACGAACCAAACTGAGCAATTTACCGTAAGACTTTCTGAATTCATCTCTCACAAAATCATCTGCTAAAACAATCAAACCAGTCAGCTGAACAACATCAGGAGCAGGGAGCTTGTAAGCCACGGTCTTCCTCAGAGAACCCATAATAGCATAATAGGACGCAAAAAATCCTGGATCGGGGGAAACGGTACCTGCAACACAGACACACGTTAATGAAATGCAAATGAGTATGCAAAGCAATGTAAAATGCAATCATGCAGCAGGAGATCAAAGCAACTGTGCTGTGGAGATTCTGTATCAACCAAACTATAATCCTGCTCTATCGAGAACAACCACTATATCTGATAAGAAAACCCTGGTATCGGACCACAAATCTGCTCTATCAAGAACACGCATCTGATAATAAGGACCTCTGATACAGGACCAAAATTCTGCTCTGTCAAGAACAAACATCTGATAATAAGGACCTCTGATACCGGACCAAAACTCTGCTCTGTCAAGAACAAACATCTGATAATAAGGACCTCTGATACAGGACCAAAACTCTGCTCTGTCAAGAACAAACATACATCTGCGAATGAGATCCTCTGATCCCAACCATAAACCTGCCCTGTCAAGAACAACATACACATCTGCTGATGAGATCCTCTGATCCCAATCATAAACTTGCTCTGTCAAGAACAACTACACATCTCTGAAGATAAGGTCCTCTGATACAGGACCATAACTCTGCTCTGTCAAGAACAATCATACATCTGCTGATGAGATCCTCTGATCCCAATCATAAACCTGCTCCGTCAAGAACAACTACACATCTCTGAAGATAAGGTCCTCTGATACAGGACCATAACTCTGCTCTGTCAAGAACAACCATACATCTGCTGATGAGATCCTCCGGTACCAACAAAACTGATTCACTATCAAGAAAACCAGGTAGTCTGAAGGTCAAAGTTTCCTGCAACAAACCCAACCCTGCTCACATGCATGGACCTAAACTGACACAAGTTCGGCATCCTATGCGGTCATCAGTGTCACAGACATTCAAGAGGGGTGATACGATACCCAGAAGGTGTGGCATCACCAGCTCATGAAGCGGCCTCACTCGGCTGAATCCCAAATGATCGGTCCCCAGAGTCGACAATCCTCTAAACCAACAACCCCCTCAACCCAAAGGGTTGAAAAAGAAGTCAACCGGGAGAACCTCGTCTGAGCGTGGATTTCATGAGACACTAGTGCCTGCCAAGCAAGCATGCGCCCACTAATTTCCACAACTAATGCTATGTTCACTCAAGCCTAGGTCTGGCTTCTCACTCATCAGAATGCCCCTCCCACAACAGTACAGATAATCATATCATACTGAAAATAAAATGCGGGAAATAAAGTGCGATAAATAAACACAACCCAACAAGTAATCATACAAGCGCTAGGATTGACTCTCGCAGGGGACGTTGGATCCCTAAACTGACTCGCATACGGGACGTTGGATCCCAGGAAACTATCAAGTCCTCAGCAGAGTCGCCAGCAGTTGCTTCCGCGAGAATAAGGTGCCGCAAAACAAAAGAGTCGCCACCTTTCGTTATTTATCCCTCAGAACGGGAAAGGAAACGATCGGAAAAACCTGACGAAAAGGTATAAGACAAGGTCATCGCAACCATTGTCTGGGTTCGGGAGTCGGTTACGCAAGGGGAAGGTATTAGCACCCCTCACGTCCATCGTACTCGATGGGATCCACGCTTGATGTGTTTACTGGACGAGTTGGTTTTATCTATCTACCTATCAAGGCTGGCTTAAAAAGAAAAGAAAAATGACTCGGCAAAGCATCACGCTTTATGCCTACGTATTCTCATCAGAGAATGAGAAATCAGAGTCAAGGTAGTTCGGCTAACTACGGGTTACAGGGAAGGTGGCTCGCCAATACGTCAGTATTGTGCCTACGTACTCTCAACAGGCATGAGAGATCAGAGCTTACGTAGTTTGGGATAATACGGATTACGGGAATTCAGATTCATCTGTTTTATCGAGTAGGCTTAACAAACAATTCCAGCAGTTTGGTGTATGCAGCTCGACCCTTGGAGACTCAGGCGTTACCGTTTGCGGTAGAACTGGGAGTTAACGACACCCTTTTCTTCAGAAAAGCTTTCCTTTGAATTACGGGCCCACGAGGCAAAAAGGTTTGAAGTTTGTTTTCTGTCTTTTACGAAAGAACTGTTTTTTATGGTTGTTTGCAACTAGTATCACACTAGAGACTATGACCTGAGAGTGAATGCGTCGCATGTCACCCAAAGGGTGCCATACTAAACATCCAGACTGTTGAAAAGAAACTCTCCAACAATCCTTTCTCAGATAGCTTAAGGCTCGTAACGTACGACGTCAGTTAACCTTTATTACTGTATTTTAATTTGTTTTGAGATGAGAAGAGAACAGGCTCAACTAAGAGGGGGACTATCAAGTCCTAATGTTGTCATGCCAAGGATTCATCCTATGGTTGAGGTTTGAAACAGGGAACTCCTAGAAGTTATCATGCATAGGTTTCAACCTAAAGTTCTAATCATCACTTCCTTATCAAAGGAAGTGAAATTCCTAGGGGATCATGTCAATGATAAACAGAAACAGGTAAAGCATCAGCTTAAACAGTAAACAGATAAACAGTAAACGACTGTAAAATGCATGCAATGCAAGTGAGGGAGGAAATGTGTGTGGGGCATCAGCCTCCACAAGCTCATCTCAACCTCAAGCCAGATATGAGTAACTGCAATCATACAGAGGAAATAACATGATATGCCATCAAGCACACACAAACCACATAGGCAAGGGAGCAGGGCTCTACCGAATACCCGCAAGCAAAGCCATACAGTAACAATACAAGCAGAGGGAGCAACTCAACCTCTAGTGCAATCATGCTCCTAGCTTACATCATCTAGATATGAACTTATTCTAATGCATCAAGCAAGTCAAACAAGGCACATCAATACAGTTGCACAGCAAGCAAACAGACAAGAAAAGAAAGCAGATCAACCACTCCCACAGCTTCACAACAAAGCAATCTTTTAACAGCAGCTCAGTCCTCAGACTTCAGTCACCCTTCAAGGCTATCATCCTCAATAACAAGTATCTACTTGCTCCTCCAAGGTTTCAACCCATCAAACATAAGTATCAACTTGTTCTCTCTTCTCCAAGCTTCAGCTCTTCAGTCAATTCCACCCTCAGGCTTCACTCCTAACTACAAGCATCAACTTGACTCCTTCAGGCTCTCAATGCATCAATGCAAGTGTCAACTTGTCCTTTATTCCTCAAGCCTCAGCTCTTCACTCAATCTCAGTTGGATCTTCTTCACAAGTATCAACTTGGTCTTCAAGCTTCAGCTCTCTTTGCTTTACCAGTATCAACTTGGTCTTCTTCTACTACAAGCTTCAGCTTCTCAAGGCAATCTTCAATCACATGGAAGTGTCAACTTCATCCTTCAATCTTCTTCAAGCAAGTAACTCGATCCTCTAACAAGGGAGAAAGATTCATCTATCCAGAGCAAAGTTTGGATGATTGGTAGCAGAGTGAAGACCAAAGGTCACCACTAAGCATCCTGTCATCAGAGAAAGGGACCCTCAAAGGTTCTACCAATTTGCAAAGAGCCACACATCCTACCAAATGAGGGATGAGGCCATTACAAAGGGACCTTTCATCATAGGGAAGAATGGAAGTGATCAACATCATCCATGCTTATGAAGGAAGAGAACTATCTAGAAGCTCTGCCTACAAAACCCTAATCTTAACCTAATCCAAACTACCCCACAAGAAGGGAAGATCTTCAAATCCAAGCCTCTTCAAGCAATCCAATGCACCTTCAACTTTCCTTCATCATCATCCAAGAACAAGCAAAGCAAAACCCTAATCTAAGGGAACTAAAGATGTTAATCTAGTAGAGTTAGAGCATTAGAATCATCTAAAACTAGCACCTAAACTAAAATCAATCAAAAATAGTAAACTATCTTGTAAATTTCTACCAAAATTGCTAAGGGATCCTAATTCAATTAAGAATGCCTCATACAAAAACCAGGGACTAAATCATCTATTAAGTCCTAAAATTAAGTCCTAAATCCAAAGGTATCAACCATAAACCCTAAAAATGGAGCTTCTAAAGGTTTCAACCTAAACTACCACCTATGTTCATCACAAAAATGTAAGAAAAATCTATAGGGAGCATGCATATCTATGCTAACTACTCACAAAAAATCAAGATCAAAATCATCATCACATGGTCACACAAAATTCCACAAAATCAAGTATCAAACATGACTATTTTAATATCAATTAAAATGTAAAAATTCCCATAAAATCAGAAAATGCATGAAATAAAAATATGTTTTATCTAAAAAATACTAGATTCTATCATGAATTCAATGCAAAAAGAATGGGATTGATTGGATCATTTTTCATTTTTTTTATGATTTTATCAAGAACCATGAATAAAATGAAGAAATTAAAGAAAATCCAAGTAAAATAATAAATGCACGGTGCAAATAGAAATAAAAATCAGTTCATATCATGGATTGGGCCATGAGAGGGTGCAGGTATCAACCAATTCGCTAAGCCCAGAATCAGCAACTAAATGAAACGATGCGTTTCATTAAAACTCAGATCCTTCACAAAATGAAACACATTCGTGGCCATTGGATCACTTCTCCAGTCAAAGGTCCACCTAAATCCAAGGGCTCTAAAGTCATCTTCAACCTTTTGAATCTCTGAACCTCGCGCGCAGCTCCGGCCACCACCGGTGGTGCTCCGGTCATCGTCCCCAACCCTAACTCTCTCTAGGATCCTCCATTGCAAGTGGTCTATACATGAAAATTGTCCCAAATTTCCTCACGAATTCATTCATGCCCTTTGTTCTCTCTGAAACCTCAAGATTCGCAATAACCAATTCTCAACCGAAAATGGCAACATCCCTAATTGGTCACTAATTCTCAAATTAACTATCTGAAAACCTTCCTACACCGTTCTACAATGCATCTAACATCCTAATTCGTATTGATTCTACCTAGAACAAGCCAGAGATTAAAGTTACCAACCTGAAAATTTCGTGTGCACAGAAGTAGCAAGACCTCGAATCAAGCCCTCAAATGCTCCAGACTCCTTCAGTGAATCACTTCCAAGCTTCTGTATGCAATAGAATTGATTGAAATGGCTTTAACTCTTGGATTCGAATCTGAGTTGCAGGTGGAGAAATCTGAGCTCAAGAACACCAATCAGCCACGAACTCCCTTTGATTATGATCTGGAATCATTCCCTAGCATCCATGGAAGAGATTGCAATCAAGAAAATGGATGGAAAGTGAGTGAAATGATGTAACCGAATTCAGTTGCAAGCAATGAAATCTCAATCTCAATCTCTGCTCTTTCCTTCAATCATCACCAACCTTTCATATGAACCTCTTCTACTCCATATATAGAACATTTGTGGATGATCTAGAACCCTCTAGATCCTTCCAATGAGAAATCCAATCTCTCATGACATGAGAAGTTCACTTATATGCCATGGTGTGCACAACTCTGCAAACAGCTTGAAACCAATCTCAATTCCTTCCAATTTCTCCCCTCATGACATTTTGGAAGTGTTTGGCTTGCAAGGGATCTTGATCATGCCTTGAATTTGAGTTTTGCACATGTTACTTAAGATGTAAGTAACTACTTTTCAAAGCAAGTCCACAAATTAGACCTCAATTCAAAAATGTGGCTAAACCAATGTTCTTAAAATGCTTTTTAGAGTCAAAATGACCTATTACATGCCTTGGTTTGGATGTGTAGATCAAAAGTATCAATTTCCAACTTTGGTTCATTTAACTTATACCCTCTTTTTAGGTCATTTTTGCAATTTTGAGCCACAAGCAAATCCAACATCCTATGACCTCTTAACTAGCCTTAAAACATCATTTTCAACAAGTTTGATGTTGAACATTTCCTCATTTGAAGCATGGAAATAGGAGTTATGGCCTTATGCTTGAAATGACCTATAATCTCCAAATGACCAAAATGCCCTTGATTTGTCAAAGCCATAACTTGAGTTCTACAAATCCTATCAAGGACTTCTAGTACTCTCTAGAACGCTAAGAGGATAAGGAATAACATTCATGTTGACCAAAAGTTCATAGGAATCATCCTTCTTAGGAAAAGGTTTGATGCAAGTTGGGTAACTTTCAAGCCCCCAAATTCACATACCTCAGATGACCTGTAACTTGTCAAAGTCATAACTTGAGCTCTACAAATCCTATCAAGGACTTATAGTGCTCAAATTAAAGCTAAGAGCATGCTATACAACATTCATGTTGGGGGCAAGATGAGATGACAATCCCACCTTGAGCTAAATTGCCTTGAAGATAGGGGTCAAACTAGGGGATTTTACACTGTCAAGCCTTAGAAACCCTAGCTTGAAACTTCTCAAACTCTTCAATCATGATGAGTTGACCTTGGAATCATCCTTATAACATCTCAATGCATCACTCCATGATCACATGGCCTTTTAATTAGGTCTTAACCTTGTTCAAATCATCAGTTGACCTAGGGTTGACCCAGTCAAACCCTAATTACACCACTCATGGCTGAGTCTTCTTAATCTTGCACAATGACCTGTCTAGGCCTCAAAGTGATCTTCAACACTTATCATGAGCTCTCTCAAGACCTCAAGTCTAACTTCATGGCTTCAGAATCATCTGATGACTTCCCACAACTCTCAAGTTAGGAGACACACACACTTGGTTTCAACCATTCTCTCTGATGATCTTTTAACTTCTCTGTCAAGGATATCAACCCTTGAACACCTGAATGACCTTCTTAGCTAGCTTCAAACTCTTGTGTAGCCATTGATTGGTAATCATACCTCTTGATCTCCTGCATATATGTCAATGAAATGCAAATGATAATGCTAATGTGAATGAAATGAAACATAAGCTAGGTAAAGAAATGTTGGGAAAATTTTGGGGTGCAATAGTACACTCAAGCCTGGGTCTGGCTTATCACTCATCAGAGCCCCTTCCCACAACAACACAATAATGACATCATACTGAAAATAAAATGCGGAAAGTAAAAATGCGATAAATAAATAAAAACCAACAGGTAAACACGCAAGCGCTAGGATTGACTCGCATAAGGGATGGAAAACGGTCCCAGCGTAGGGGGTGGGAAAAGTCCCCAGCAGCCATCGTCCCCAGCAGAGTTGCCAGCTGTCGCTACCACGAAAATAAGGTGTCGGTAAAACAAAAGATTCGCCACCTTTCATTATTTATTCCTCAGAACGGGAAAGGAAACGATCGGAAAAACCTGACGAAAAGGTATAAGACAAGGCATCGTAACCAATGTCTGGGTTCGGAAGTCGGTTACGCAAGGGAAAGGTATTAGCACCCCTCACGTCCATCGTACTCGATGGGATCCACGCTTGCTGGTTTGTCTACGGGTGAAAAACAATCTATCTACGGCTGCTAAATCTAAACGGAAAGAACTGACTCGATAGAGCATCACGCTTTATGCCTACGTATTCCCTCGTGCAATGGGAAACTCGGAGTCAACGTAGTTCGGCTAACTACAGGGGAATGTTGCTCGCCGACGTACTTTCACACAGCGTGAAAGATCAGAGCAAATGTAGTTCGGGCTGACTACGGGTAATCGGGGAGTTCTCGATCACACAGGGGTGAGAGAAAGGATTAACGATACTAGCGTGCGCATTCTAGCAGTTAGGTGTATGTTGCTCGCTCGTCGGAGACTTAGGCGTTACTTGTTTGCGGTAGAACGGACGTAGTATGTCGGGGTTTAAAGGTATGGGAACCTACGGGATCTAGAACTACGGTCTGGTCTCAATTGCGCTAGGGCAAGAGAAAGGGAAAGATTAGTCATCAGCAGGAAAGTCTCGATCGCACGACAGCAAGAGAACAGAGAAGTTAGTTGTTAGTGTGCTCGCTAGGATATTGCATCCTATGCCTACATATTCTCGTCTGGTACGGGAAATCAGAGCAGTTGTAGTTTAGCTAACTATAGGAAAGGGGTAAAAAGGGAGAAAGGGAGCTCGCTAGGATCATCGCAATCCTATGCCTACGTACTCTCATCTGGTACGAGAGATTAGAGCAAACGTAGTTCGGCGCACGCGGAAAACGAGTCTCGATTGCACGGGGGCAAGAGAAGGGATCTCAATCGCCTGAATGCGAGAGACAAGGGTTTCGATCGTACGGGGGCGAGAACAAAGAGGAAGCAGGCCTAACACGCCTAAACGGGAAGGAACTCGGGACACACACACGAGAACCTAAGGCGTAGGAGCGAATGCGTCGTATATCACCCAAGGGGTGCTAGACTAAACACTCTAGACGATTGAGAGGAAACCCCTCAATCACCATTTCCTAGGGATCTAACGCTACAGCTCACAACACTCGACGGTTGCACGAAGGCTTGAATAAAAAAGATGTAATCGAACGAAGCGGCTCAGTTGGCCCTCGACATTGTGCACAAGCTCCATTCATATCTTCTCCTCTCTGGATCCTTGATGATAACGTTCGAATCAGAACCAATGTAATGCTAAACTGTCATGATTTGACTTATAAGATAAATCACACTCTAAGAGGTAGTGTATTGATATTCGTATCAAAGACAAGATAGAGAAATGATATTGAAAATCATTCTCCAATTGAATCATGTCACACGGCCAACACATAATAAAATCCAAAATAAAATCATATAGCAGAATAGAAATGAGGAGAGAAATCCAATTACAAATGAAAATAATATTCTACTCCTAAAATTGAAAATAAATCCTAATAGAATTAAATCCCTAAAGAAATATAAGGAAATTGCGTATAGAAAAATAAAATGGAAATTCTATCCTATGCATAATATTCTATAATTTTCTATAAAGAAAATATAAATGAAAATTCTACATACAATATCTATATATTCTATAATTCCCTACAAAGAAAATAATACCAAGAAAATAGAATATAAAATCCTATGCTAAAAAACATGTAATAATATTCTAAAGGAAAAATAAAACTATAATTCCTTAAAGAAAAATAGAAAAATAAAACTACAATCTATTACAAACAAATGTCCAATACAAGCAAAAACTAGAAAATAAAGGGGAGGGGGTACAATAGCATAACAGGGTAATTCAGCCAGTAAATACAATTGGGATTGAGCCCACAATACAATAACCAACAAAAAATAAACCAAAACAAAAAGGGACGGTGCGCGTAAGGAAAACGGAGTGAATCCAGCAACTCGTTGGGCCCAGCCCAACAATCAGCAACCAAACAGAAGCAGGGGGTTGCGAAGTGGAATGGGGTGTATGGATCCCAAACATCCAATTGGGCTACAAGGCCTACGAGCCACCAACGAGGTCCACGAAGACCTTTCCACCTTCCTTCTCCCAAACTTCACAGAAACCCTAGGTCTCTCTCCTCCACAACTTCCGCCGCCGGACAAACCTCCTCCGTCTCAACCTTCAATCGCGTTCACACCTTCTGGCTCCATACCCCAAAACTCCCTCCAACCTCGCTCGTCTCCTTCCTCCGACCAAACAACACAAATCTGCCAAAAAAACCCTAACGCAGGTGATTGGAGAAAGGACGATCTGGAGAGTCTTGAAGAAATGATGAACACGAAAGTTCTGGAAGTGCGCTCGATCTTGATTTTTGGAGAATTTGAGTATACAGACAGATGCGAAGAACACCGGCGATGAATTTGATGGAGTTTCTTGAAGATGCTTTAAAGATTTGTTGTTGAAGTGGTGGTGAATGTCCGTTCGTGTTTGCTGAAGCAAGGTTGAAAGAGGTTTTTCGTTTGGATCTTGATTTGCATGCTGGAGATGGAGTTCGTGGCTGGTGAGGTTAATTTGTGCGAGTTTGATTTTGGAGATGACATTGATGATTACGGATGAAGGTTCTTGAATCTTGAGATTCTTGATGAACGTCAAGATGATCTTTGAAGATGAACACGCAGGTGAGGAGATTTTTGAAGAATCTCGATGAGCGTTCTTGATGATTCTCTGAAAAATGGTTATTGATGGATCTGGAGAAAACAGTTACAGTTGGTGAAGATCATTGAAGTTTGATGTTGATCTGTGCTGGAAACAAAAGGATGAATGCTTATAAGAAGGTTACGTGTTTCTGGAAAACGGTTATGAAGATGAAGATTTTTTGAAGAATCTTGGTGTTCTTGAAGAAAATATGGAAAAATATGGTTGTGATGAAAGATGAATATTCGAAGAAGAACTGAAAAATTGTATGAACATTGATGAAGTTCATGTGGATTCCAGCGGAGATTGAAGTTTCCTGTGAGTTTCTGGTGAGTCTGGCGACAGTTACAAGTTCCAGTGATGTTTACCAGTGAGATTTGGACGTGATGATTTCTCCGGTGAGAACTCCGGCGGTATGCATGGCCGGCGTTGAGGGAGAAGGCTAGGACGCATGGCAGCGCGTGGGTCCATGGGAAGAGTGAGGTGTCACCGTGTGGCCTTGGATGTGGCAGTGTGTGGATGAGTGATGGAATTAGGTGGCCTGGAAAGAAAGAAACGTGGCTTGCTTTTATAATGCCAAGTGGCACTAGACCCGAACTGGTGGGCCTCTAGAAGTTGGACATCTGGCCCACTAGACCCTACTGATGACTCAATTAATTGCAATTAAAGCTGAATTAAGGACCTGATTAGTGAATACTAATGATGATTAATACCATAATTAAAACCTACACGAAAAACTAAGACTTTTTAATTAAAAACTGCCAATTAATGGACTAAAGCTAAGATTAAAAGTCTGACAATTAAACTAACTAAAGTGATTAAAGGGAAATGACACTTAATAAAAGATGACTAATTAAAACCTAATGCCAACAATATTCTAATTAAGTCCTAGAAATAAAATCTAAAAAGAATTTAAAACCTATTAATTTCTAAACAATCAATTAATATCTAAAAAAGAATTAAATCTATTAATTTTAAAACAAAACAATTATTCTAAAAGAGAATTAAGCCTATTAATTTCTAAAACACATTAAAAGAATAGACCTATTAATTTCTAAACCAAATTAAATCTAAAAAGAATTAAACCTATTAAAATAGAAAAAACTATTAATATCTAGAAAAAAAATCCTAAAAATTATTCTAGAAAAACAATTAAACTATTTAAAATCTATTTAATATTCTAGAAATTAAGGGAAAAAAATCTAGAAAATGCAATAAAAGCCAATTAAATCGATTAAAAAAAGACGCGAGCCTATAGCGAAATAAACGGTAAAAACCGGACACCGAAATATCCTAAAAAACAACAGCGAAAGCTGAAAACACCTGGGAGGGGCACGACTCCCAAAATAAATCTCCGTACTCGAACTGGTATGATATGCCTGAAACGCCAAGAAAAGGCTGTAATCCCAATAAAGTCGATCTGACTAAAAAAAATGCAATGTACGCGGTATGCAAATGCAAAATGCAAAATGAGTCGAAACATAAGCCAAATACAATAATTGGTTGGTCAAATTTTGGGGTGCAACACTACTGACTGTAAAGATGAATCTCCAACTTGCTTCAACTGTGGAGAGAAGGGTTATATTAGTACCTAGTGGCAGCAGCCAAAGAAGACTGCTACTGTTGCTTAGACGAATGGTAGAGTATTTGCTTTGAGCGGTGCGGAAGAACCCAAGACAGATAACTTGATCAAAGGTACATTCTTTATTAATGATGTTGAATTGATTGCTATGATTGATACTGGTGCTACTCATTCGTTTATTTCGCTTGAATGTGCTAAGAGGTTGAATTTAAAGTTATCTTATATGGTTAGGAGTATGGTTATCGATACCCCAGCTAATGGTCCTGTGACTACTGCGTTAGTCTGTTTGAACTGCTCTTTGACCATTTATGATAATAATTTTGCGATGGACTTGGTCTATCTACCTTTGTATCAAATCGATGTTATTCTAGGAATGAACTGGATGGAGTATAACTATGTTCATATCGATTGCTACAGCAAGACTGTGAGGTTCCCAGAGTTTGGTGATTATGCAGAGCTGATGTTTGTATCTGCTAAGCAAGTAGAAGAACTCTTAGAAGATGAGGCTTAGATGTTTGCATTGTTTGCATCACTTCAAGTTGATTATTAAGTAGTGAGCATGAAACTACCAGTTGTTCGGGAATTTCCAGAAGTGTTTCCAGACGACGTGAGTGACTTACCTCCTAAGCGTGAGGTAGAGTTTACTGTTGATGTGATATCGGGCACTAGTCCTGTGTCGATGATGTTGCACCCCAAAATTTGGCCAACCTCTTTTTCTTTACTTGGCTTATGTGTCATTTTATTTCTTTAGCATTTGGATTTGCATAGCATTGTCCTTTTCAGGGGATCAAGGGATGTGTTCCTTTCAAGGGAAAAGTATCAAGGATTTCAAGCTCAAGCAAAAGTGCTTATTCAAGTCATCAAATGCTTACAATCATTAGGAGGTAGTCAGAGCTCTTTGAAGAATAAGATGGATGTGTGTTGCTTATCTCCTATCTTGGGGGTCAACAGAGGATCATCAGGGGTTCACAAGTTCATGGTTATGGATAATAGGTTTGAGAAACTCATTGGTTTCTTTGGAAGCAATTGTGGTGTTTATCTAAGCTTTCATTTCACTTGCAAGAGACCACAGTCAAGGGTTGTGCACTTAGGGTTTCATCTGGTTAGTTCAAGGTCAACTGTAGGCTTGAAAGAGTTTGAGACTTAGTTCTAAGTCATTGGAGTCATGGGGAGTTATGTTGAGAAATTTAGGATGTCATGTCAAGTCCAAATCAAGAAGAATCAAGGGTCTAAGGAGTTGCTAAATTAGGATTTCAAAGGATCTTAGTGTAAAATCCCCTTCTTTAGTGCATAACTTCAAGGACAATTTACCTTATGATACAAGTTCAATCTCATTTTAATGTAAACATGAGACTTTTAGGGCATGTTATAAGCTTTCTTTTGAGTACTAGAACTCATTCATTGGTTTTGTGGAACTCAAGTTATGATGCCATCAAGTTATAGGTCTCAGATGAACATATTTTTCAGTCAACAAAAGTCAACTCACTTCCAAGGCACTTTTGACCTAGAATCAAGTTTCTCCTCTACTTGAGATGAACATGAAAGTTGTTCCTCATGATCTTAGATTTCCAAAAAGTCTTAGAAGTCCTTGATATCATTTGTGGAGCTCAAGTTATGGATCTTACAAGGCAAGGGTATTTTGGGAAACTTTGGTTATATGCCATTTTGAGTATGGGTCATTTACATGCACTTAAGTACTTCAAATGAAACTTCAACCAACGTGAAAGTTGCCCCAAATGACCTCATTTAGACATAGAATTCAAGTTTGGTGTGAATTATGCTTGTTTATGGACTTTGGGTGAGAAATTTCAAGTGAAAATGGACTTTTAAAGGTGATTTAAATTGAACCCATTATAGGTCTTTTTCCTGTCTCCTTTTGATCCAACTTTATTCACAATGCACCCATGAACAAAATGCACAAGTTAGTGTGGTGCATGAAGAGCAAGAACACGTGGAAATTAAACCTTACTTCACAAGGAAGTTTCTCATTCAAACTTCAAATTGGACTAGATACAAGGCCCAATCCAATTCCATCATGAAATTCAACTTACCAGCTGCCAATTGGGATGATTTTCATATGTGTAGGCACCTGTTTGCACGTGTGCATGAAAGAATCACATTTTTGGGGCATTTTGAAAATTCATCACAACAAGGCTTCATGGGCCTCCAATTTCATTTCAAATCCAACATATATAAGTTCACAATGTGAATTGAAAGCTTAGAAGCACATTTTGAAGCCAGAAGGAGCAACTTCCATTTTCAAACTTTCAAAGAAAAATCTCAAATTATATTTTCAATTTCAGAGCAATTCAACTTCAATTGAGGTGTGATTCTTCTTCCTTGAGCACAGTGGAGTGGATCTGGACGTTTTCAAGCAAGCAAGCAAGCTGTTGAAGCACCAACGGAGTGTCTCCGTTAAGTAAGTTTCCAATCAACTTTTCTCTCATCCTAGAGTTGGATCTAAGTTCATATTGGCTGCATCTGAAGCCTTACCTCGTGTAGGCCATGTTTGACTGTTTAATTTTCATGTTTGATGAAGATCTCAAATGTGCATTCCAAACTTGATCCGTTCGATTCTCTTTACTTAGCCATATTTAAAACCAATGGATCATGGATTTGGAATGTACATCACTTCAGCTTTCATTTGGTATAGTATTTGGGAAGTTTGGTTGAGTTTGGGTCATCTGAGCTCCGGCCAGCTCGCCGGAGAAGACGACCGGAGCTAGGGCTCCGACGTCTGGTGTTAAACCCTCAGATCTAATGTGGATCCCCATTGACTCTTTGACTGCGCATGTGTTTCGTTTCCATTGGATTAGCTTGCGTGAGGTGGATGTTAACTCCACTTGTGTTTAATGAAACGCAGAGTTTCATTAAACTGGCTTGGATCTGGGCTGGTTGTGCTATGCACACCCCCTCATTTGGAGGACCAATGCGTGTTTTGCCTGATCCCTTTGTTATTCTGAGTTGCTGATACACCTCCCTTCCATTTCCTTGTTTTTATTTTATTACTTTTACTTCTGTTTTGCTTTTTTATTTTTGAAAATACTTCCAAATGTCATAAAATCCCACAAAAAATATTTTCCAACGTCGTAGAGTGTTATTTAATTTTCTATAATTTTTAATTCCATTTTTCTTTTATTTTGCAATTAATTTGGGATTTTACAATTGGAAGTGTTTTTGTGATGGTTTCGATATGTTCTTGTTTGTTTTTAGACAATTTGTAACCACCCGTGAACAAGGTCTCCTCTCTATTTTGATGACGGGTTGAGGTGCCTTTGAGGCTGCTTTTTGGTCAAAGTTTGACCTATTTTTGTTTGACTTTGGTTTATTTTTATTTGACCCTCGACAAATACCTTTCAAAGTGGAGCACCCTAGTGGATCAATTCCTTTGGTGATGCTTTGATTGGATTTTGGTTTTGATGTTTTGGCCTCTGGTGGACAACTTTTTTATGAGCTTTATGTCTTTTATTTGGCATTTATTGAACCATTTTCCATTTTTGGTGAACCTTGCAAGTCAAGTCACCCTAATGGAGGTTCATACAAACTAGTTGACCTAGTTCTTTTGGGAGATGAACCTTGTGGATCCCATATGCTTCCAACACCTCTTAATTCACATTTTTAACATGTTGAAGTTACTGGTTGCAAGTTTGTAGGTCCTACACTTGTTTGGTTTGTGTTGCAAGTTTCTTCTAATTAGGGCTTTCCATTTGCATTTGAATGTTGAAAGTGGTTTGAACTTAGGTTCTTTCCCATGCCCTATCTTGCAACTTGTCTTGTTTCCTCTTCTTCTTTCATTTGCACATCTTCTTCCCTTGTTCTCACTTCTGTCCATGGGAATTTGGAACTCATTCAAGTATATTTTGTGCTCTTTGTTTGCACTTTGAGTTTAACTTGGATGAGATGCCACTTTGAGAATTCTTTTGTGCTTTCTTGTTTGCATGATCATTTTGATGCTTATGGTTGAGATTTCTTTCTTTGTTGCTTTTTGACCAAGCCTATTCTCCCATCCTCATCTTGATCATGTCTTCTTCTCCTTCTTATTTGTTTGCTTTTTGGTTTGGTGATTGATGTTTGAATGGTTGTAGGAGTTGTAACTTCTCCTATTTCATCTCACTTTTGCTTGGACTTGTTCAAGTCTTCTTGCTTGCATTTCTCTTTTGTTTTGTATCCTTTTTCATGGTTTCAAGAGGTTGAGATATGTTTGTGGTTGTTGTTCCCCACACTTTTTCCTCCCTCTTTTCTTTGTGTTGCATTTAATGTTTGCATCTCTTTCTTTCATCTCATTTATGATTGATTTTATCTTGTGTTTACTTGGTGTTCTTTGCCATGATCCCTTAGGATTCCTAGTCCCATTTGTTTAAGATGGTTGTAGGAGAGACATTAAGTGTTCAATCCAAGCATGATAGCATTATGATAGTCCTATCCCCTCTGGATCTCAATCTTAGGAGCACATTGCATGATAACATTAGGGTTGAGTTAGTTTCCCTTAGTTGTGTCTTCTCTCTTCTCATCTCAAAACTTCTTCAAAACATATAATAAAGGATAATGAGTGTTGTACGCTACGAGCCTTAGGCATTTGGGAAGTGATGATTGGGGGGTCGTCTCTCAATTGTCTAGAGTGTTTAGCGTATGCCCTTTGAGCGATATGCGACGCATTCGCTCCTAAGTCATAGTCTTTAGTGCAACATGAATTAAAAACACAATTCAATTCACTTCTTTTTCATAAAAGACTCAAAAACAAACATCAAACTTTTTTATCCTTCGGGATTAATTGAAAAACATTTTAAGAAGAGTGTTGTTAACTCTTGGTTCTACCGAAAACAGGTAACGCCTAAGTCTCCAATGGTCGAGCATCCATACACCTAACTGCTAGAACTAAGGTTTAACCCTACTCGGGTAAAACACTTGAACTAATCTGTGGTCGTGTCAGCCTGAACTTTGTTTGCTCTGATTTCTCGTACTAGACGAGGATAAGTAGGCACGAGACGATGATGTCTTGGCGAGCAACCTTCCCCACCTTCACCCGTAGTTTTCCGAACTACGTTGACTTTGACTTTCCCATTGCACGAGGGAGTACGTAGGCATAGAGCGGCGATGCTCTGTCGAGTCTCTTTTCTTTTTTTCTTTGTCCCTGTTGCATGTAGTTTAGATAGATCAACACCCTTTATATAGACAACAAGCGTGGATCCCGTCGAGTACGACGGACGTAAGGGGTGATAATACCTTCCCCTTGCGTAACCGACTCTCGAACCCGAGATATGGTTGCGATGACCTGTCTTTTCCCTTTTTCATAGGTTTTCTCTGATTGTTTCCTTTCCCTCTCTTTGGGATAAATAATGAACGATGGCGACTCTTCTGTCCTTGTCGGCCCCTCTTTTGCAGCGATGCGACAGATGGCTCCTTATCGGATGCCTGCATCTGAGTTAGGGGAATTGAAGAAACAGTTGGAAGAGTTGCTTGAGAAGAAGTTTATTAGACCGAGTGTTTCTCCGTGGTGTGCTCCTGTGTTGTTGGTGAAGAAGAAAGATGGTTGCATGAGATTGTGTTTGGATTATCGACAGTTGAATAAAGTGACAATCAAGAAAAGTATCCACTTTCGAGGATTGATGATTTGATGGATCAATTGGTGGGTTCTTGTGTGTTTAGCAAGATTGATTTGAAGTCTGGTTATCATCAGATTCACGTCAAGCCTGATGATATTCCTACGACAGATTTCAGGACGAGGTATGGACAATATGAATATACTGTGATGTCGTTTGGTGTATCTAATACACCTGGTGTATTCATGGAGTATGAATAGGATTTTCCATCCTTATTTGGATCAGTTTGTGGTAGTGTTTATTGATGATATCTTGATATATTCTAAGTCTGAGGAAGAGCATGTGCAACATTTAAGAGTAGTATTGCCGGTGTTGAGGGACAAGAAAGATTTTGCCAAGTTGTCAAGTGTGAGTTTTGGTTGAAGGAAGTGAGTTTCCTTGGCCATGTGATTTCTAGTGGAGGAATTGTTGTTAATCTGTCGAAAGTTGATTTTGTGTTGTAGTGGGAGACTCCAAAGTCTGCTACTGAGATTCGAATTTTCCTTGGATTGGCTGGTTATTATCGCAGGTTCATAGAAGGTTTTTCAAAGTTGGCACTGCCATTGACTCAGTTGACTCGAAAGGGTCAAGCTTATGTATGGGATGTTTCTTGTGAGAAGAGTTTTGTAGAACTCAAGAAGAAGTTGATGACTGCTCCAGTGTTGATTTTTCCAAATCCGAGTAAGTATTTTGTAGTGTATTGTGATACATCGAAGATGGATCTTGGTGGCGTACTGATGCAGAATGGTCAGGTCGATGCTTATGCTTCCAGGCAACTGAAGATGCATGAGAGAAATAATCCTAAACATGACTTAGAGTTGGCCGATGTGGTGTTTGTGTTTAAAGTTTTGAGACATTATATTTTTGGGTCTAGGTTCGAAGTGTTCAGTGATCACAAGAGCCTGAAGTATTTGTTTGATCAGAAAGAGTTGAACATGAGGCAGAGAAGATGGCTTGAACTTCTGAAGGATTATGATTTTGAATTGAGATACCATCATGGTAAGGCTAATGTTGTGGCTGATGCGTTAAGTAGGAAGTCCTTACATATGTCGATGCTTATGGTTTGAGAGTTAGGACTGATTGAGCAATTCAGAGATATGATTTTGGTTTGTGAAGAGACTCCTAAAAGTGTGAAGTTGGGTATGCTGAAGTTGACTAGTGGTATTCTCCAACAAACTAGAGAAGGTCAAAGATCTAATTTGAGTTTGGTGGATCGTCTCACGTTAATCGATCAAGGTAACGGGGTGATTTTTGGATCGATGAGAATTGTGTGATGAGGTTCAGAGATAGAGTGTATGTTCCCGATGTGCCAGAAATCAAGAAGAGCATTCTTGAGGAAGGTCACAGAAGCGGGTTAAGTATCCATCCTGGTGCCACAAAGATGTATCAAGATTTAAAGAATTTGTTTTGGTGGATGGGTATGAAGAAGGAAATTGCAGAGTTTGTGTATGCTTGTTTGACTTGCCAGAAGTCAATGGTTGAACATCAGAGACCGTCGGGCCTGATACAACTGTTTAATATTCCATAATGGAAATGGGATATCATTTCTATGGATTTTGTGACAGGTTTACCGAAGACCTTGAAGGGATATGATTCAATTTGGGTGATTGTTGATAGATTGACCAAATCGGCTCATTTTATACCAATGAGGATCAATTATTCATTGTAGAAGCTTGCCGAATTATATATTGATCAGATTGTGAAACTGCATGGTATTCCTTCAAGTATTGTGTCTGATAGAGATTCGACATTTACGTCGAGGTTCTGGGAGAGTTTGCAGACAACTTTGGGTACTAAGTTGAGGTTGAGTTCTGCCTATCATTCGCAGACGGATGGACAGACGGAGAGAACTATCCAGTTGTTAGAGGTTTTGCTGAGAGCTTGTGTGTTGGATCGAGGTGGATTATGGGATAGTCTTTTGTCATTGATTGAGGTTCCTACAACAACAACTACCATTCTAGTATCGGAATGGCACCGTATGAGGTATTGTATGGTAGGAGATGTAGGACTCCTTTGTATCGGTATGAATCAGGCGAGAGTGTTGTACTCGAACCTGACATTGTGCAAGAGAAGACTGAAAAGATCAAGATGATCCAAGAAAAGATGAAAGCGTCGCAGAGTCGTCAGAAAAGTTACCATGATAAGAGGAGGAAAGCACTTGAATTCCTAGAGGGAGATCACGTGTTTTTGACAGTTACGCCGGTAGCTGGTGTTGACCGAGCTTTGAAGTCTCGAAAGCTCGCATCGCATTTTGTTGGTCCGTATCAGATTTCGCAGAGGGTGGGGGAAGTAGCATATTGGATTGCTTTACCATTGTTGCTTGCGAATTTGCATGATGTGTTTCATGTGTCTCAGTTGAGGAAGTACATTCCAGATTCGTCACATGTGATTCAGATGGATGATGTACAAGTGAGAGATGACTTGACTGTTGAGGCGTTGCTAGTACAGATTGATGGACGAGAAGTGAAGCAACTGCGAGATAAAGAGATTACCTTGGTAAAGGTATTGTGGGGAGGACCAGCTGGAGAAAGTTAGACTTGGAAGCGTGAAGATCAGATGAGGGAGTCGTATCCGACTCTATTTCCTTGAGGTAATTTTTTAGGGTGAAAATTCTTTTAAGTGGGGGAGAGTTGTAACGCCCCAAATTTATTGGAATATTTATTTAAATATGAATATTCGTATTTTTGGTGATTTTCGGTGGTTGGTGTGAAATATTGAGAATTATGGATTTTAGGTTATTTATTTAAATAATAGTATATAATATGAATATATTAGTATTATTATTATTTTAAATAAATATAAGTGAAGTAAGGGCAAAATGGACATTTGAAGAGGAGTTAGTGAGGGTAATATTGGAAAAGCCCAATTTATAGGCCCAAAGTAAGGTTTAACAAAAAAGGATTTTGAGGGAATTAGAATTCATTCTTGTTAGACCGTGAAAAGAGAAGAAATAGAGGCCAGAGCTCTGAGGAAGAGGATTAAGGCAAATGGTTCGCGAGGTTCCCACAAATCAAGGAGAATGCTTAGAGTCGGCAATTAAGGTATGGGGAATATTGCCTTAATTGTTTTCAATGTGTGATTTCAATATGTTTAAAGCCGATTTAAAGGTTTAAGGGTAGAAGGTTTTGTGAGCATTTGTATTGTTGTTTCCTTTTTAATGTGTAAGTTTTAAGAGTTTTGAATTAATGGCCTGATAGATTTGAGGTCAATTTGGGTTTGAGGGAAAGTAGGCCCTCGTGGCCAAAATCTGTTGTTGAGGTTTCAACCCTCTAGGTTAAATAGATTGTGAGAAACTCTAATGACCATGGTGTAGCTATAAGGAAATCATGGGAATTAGAGCTTGAATATGATACGGGGTTGGCCTAATAAGTCGTAGATTTTGTGCCTTTATCACCGTAATACCTTAGGAATAATTTAAGGATGTTTTTGGGTTATTAGGGAATTGAATCGTGTGGACTCTTGGGTTGGTTTTGGTTCTGGTGCGTAACAGTGTTTTGCTGAAATCGCATGTTCACACAACGAATAAACTCGCCCCAGACTCGCACAACGAACTTGCTAGCGAGCGTAGCAGAGTTTTCGCGAACTCTGATTTTGTGCAGTGATGCCTTGATGTTTTAATGTTGTGGTTTCTTTAACGAATTAATACGAGTATGACTGTGATTTCTATGTGATTAGTACATGATTATATGATTATTCCTATAATGTAATAATGATGAGTTATGATGATGGTTCCATGAGTTTTGATGATTCTATGATGACATGATATATGATGATGATTTTGATGATGATGATTTTGATGAATGATGATGCACCTATGATGTTATTATGAGGATGATTATTGACGTGTGCATCATGCATTCATGTGCATCCGGACTTCAGTTCAGGACCTTGATTTCTTTGGCTTCAGTCCTATTATGCGGATGTGAGGTATTTTGATGTGCTCCGGTTCTTGTATAGAATCGATCCTATTGATAGGGATCTATGGAGGGTTGATGGCCCAGTGTCCATCGAGCTGTGATGATTGGTACCACATGCATGAGTCTTGTTGCATTTCCATTTATGAGATAAGCTTGAGTAATTTATGATGTTGTGGCCTTTGATGCCCATTGATGAATGTGATGATGCATTATATAAAATGACGTTGTTTTATATATTGATTTCATATATTGATTATTATGAATCGTTTTACTCACTCTGCCTGTTTGAATATTGCCTCCACATGGGTAATGTGCAGATGCCCAGGTTTATCTGTGGATGCCATCGATGATCATTTTCGAGTTTTGTATTGTTGGCCATTTTGGTTAACTTAGAGGGTCTTGTTCTGGTAATGTAACATCGGGTTGGGGTCTTTGAGTTAAACCTTGTTTTATTTGATTTTTTTATTTTGATTATGTTTCCGTACAAGGAAAACTTTGGACTATGCCTTTTTGAGTTCCGCTGCCTTTTGAGCAATTTTTGGTAACTTTTGGAAAAACCCGTTGTTTACAGACTCTTGACTTATATTTGATTTATTGGAAAATGTACGCCATTTGAGGTGATTTTTTTTAGTTTAATATTTTACTCTGATAAATGTGAACATTTTGTCATTAAAACTGTGGGGTAGAAAAGGGTGTTACAGACTCAACATCAGCTCTCTATTCAATAAGGACAGGGCAGAACTTCGACAACAATAACTCGGCAACAAAACAGTTTCGCCGACAACTCATGCACCTACCGTTGTATTTGAATCAATTGGTATATTCGTCTTTCCTTTCAAGTACTACTTCTGTTTGGTCGTTGTTATGAATTCTGTCGCAATTAGGAAATGTTTTCAATGTCGATGGTATAACTTTATTCCTTCGATTTGTTTCGTTCATCGCTTTTACGTTGGTCTGGGTGTTGTTTTGATTTCAAAACATTATGGTGCTAGTTTTGGCTGCCTAATATATTTGAGTTTTGAGGCGGTTTTATTGCATTCTGATGTTGTTCCATAAACATATTTTCTTACGGCCAGAATCAGCTCTTGCCATGTTGCAGCTTAGCCTTTGTTTTAGCAGTGTATTTGTTGCCATGGTTTGATAGATTGGCATGATTCTTAACATGTTGCCCGTGTATTAGTTTGGGTTGAGTTAAAGTGGATGACCTGCTGATGTTTCACGTTTTAATTACAATACGGTTTCGTATCGATTCAGTTATGTTATTGGTTATCTTGTTGAAACTTTGATTTGGTTATGTACTGATTTGTAGCATGTTATTCTTGATTCGGTTTCGCAGGTATGAACAAAGCAATGTACTGGTAATAGCATACGGTTCAAATTTGGGGCAATCTTAATATAGAATATATCATTTTTAGTTTCAATTTTATTTGTCTTAAGTTTGGCAAATGTTTCAATTAATTGTTGAAATGTGGCTTTGTGCTGCTGTTGTTTGGATCAATTAGAATTTGTTCACATTAATTTGCTCAAAAAATTTTGCAATGTGCTAAATTCGATTTCGACGTCATTGTGTAACCTTTCTTATGTAATTTCAACAAGATTTTACATTGTTATGTTGTTCCGCCTTGAAGGATCCTGCTTTCCGACGTTAAGTTTAATCGTATGTCCACTTGTTCCTTTCTCACGTTTTCTTTAAAGTTGTGTTTCTTTGATTTTTTTAGGCTTTTGCTCATATTTTACACCGGTGTGAGTATGCATATAGCTTTGAATTACAATGTGTGTCTTAAATATTATTACATGTATTTTGTAGGTACTATGAGTGTGGTATATATTTTGGACAATGTATATGCTCTATGGGCATTGTAAATAAGTCTTCATAAATGTCAACATATAGTATAGTTTTCTTTTAGTATTTGTTGGGCGGTGCATTTGGTTTTCTATTCTGATACGTTGAACCAATGTGACAGTATTATTGCACTATAATAATATTTATATGATTTAATTACTATTTTTTTATACTAACTATTTATTGATAATAGTAGTAAATTAAGGTTATTATTAATTTTATTTTGTTTTAATCCTTATAATTAAAAAATATATATATTAAATATATGATAATTAATAAATAAATTAACTTATAATCTGACTTGATAAATTATCCTTAACCCGATTAAATCATTCTTATTATGGTTAATCAAATCTTTTTCTTAATTAAATAACGAAAGTGGTGGATCTTTGGAGTCTAGCACTCCTTGGACCCTTGAGCGAATGCTCTCGAAGTGCACGCTTCGGTTGTATTCGCTCCGTCTTTCATCTCTAAAAAGATTTTAGTCAATTTGGATCTTTTCTTAAATTAAAATATTAAAAGACAATACTTTATCAATTAAAGTTAAAATCTTTTTTTAAAAAAAATATTAAACGTTTCTCACTACAATTAATTTTAAATACTTTCTTAAATAAATCAAAACCTTTTGCAAATTTTGTTAAGCTCGGTTTTACAATTAACTTAAAACACTTTCTCAATCTAATAAAAATACTTAAATATTTACAAATATCCATCTTTTTCCTAATTAAAGTCATATTTCATTTTGATGAATCCTTTTAAAACTACTTTTTAATTAATAAAGGAAATATCAAATTCTTGAGGTCTAGCACTTCTTGAACTCTTGAAAGATTGCTCTTGAGACGCACACCTTAAGTTGTGATCATTTTGATCATTTAAAATTCACAATTCGTTTAAAATAGTTAACGCGTCTATTCCAAATACGCTAATCTATTCAAATGGTTTTCCTAACTAAATTACGAAAGAATTGAGTTCTTGGAGTCTCGCATTCCTTTGAATTCTTGAGTGACCACTATTGAGGCGTACGCCTTGGGTAGCGTGTCATTCGAACATCCGTTCCTAAAACACAACCCTAATTACTTGGACAAAGCGTTTACTGTCCAACAAACAAATTTAATAAATTAATAGAATGAAAAAGGTATCGTTGGAATCTAGCATTCCAATAATATCCCGATTAATTGGTTGCGAGGCCGACATCTCGTTTATCGAATATTAGTCATTCTCCCTTAATAATCGCCCTAATTATATGGATAAATTTGTTTATTGTCCTACAAACACATTCCATAATTAATCGAATGAAAAAGGTGTCGTTGAGATCTAGCATTCCAATAATGTCCAGATTAATTGGTTGCAAGGATGACGTCTCGTTTATCGAATAGTCGTCATTCTCCTTAAAAGTACTCAACAAATTAAATCTAGTTCTTCTCTCCCCCGTGCAATTGAAAATTTGCAAATACTAATTCCTCGCCCCACAACTCAAACACCTTTCCCAAAGAAGATTGTTTAGTCTATTCTTCCGCGCATAAAAACTAGTGCTTCAACCTCCCCTAACAAGCAGATAAGCCAATGTTTAGCAGTTAGAATGCGACCTAAACTCTCGTTCGCTTCATACACAAACCAACTAACTGTAGTATTCCGAACTACGAACGCTTTAATTTCTCATTTGTCAATGAGAATACGTAGGCATAGTGTAGCACCCCAAAATTTTCCTTTTGGTTTTGGCAGTATCTGGCTTTTGTTTCTGTGCATTTTCGCCTTTCTGCATTTGCATAGCATTCGTTCGTGAGACAGGGGATCAAGGTTTTCTCGTGGCTCAGTTTTCATCTCAGTGCACGAACCGGAACAACGAGCATCAGGGGCTCTGGTATTTATTTTGCCCAGCGGTCGGGCAATCGATTTTATTTTATTTTGCAGGGTATTTTTTAGCTCAGACAGCAGTATTCAGGTTATCGCAGGCATTTTCATGGTTATGATATTCGAAAGCAAGTTTCGGAAGTTGAATAGAGCTCACAACGGCCAGAAACGGACACACGGGCGGACTTCCTTCCGAAAGGCGCCATAATCGATTAACCAAGGAAAAATCAGGCCAGATTTGAAATTTTAAAGGTGTTAATTGGTTAACACATATGGTTAACCGATTAACCAGTGCAATTTTTGCCTCTGTACGTGATTTTTCAATGTAGAGCCATTTGGGGTCCAATTTTGGTCATGTGCAGGCTTGATTTTCACTTTGGGAAGGATCTAGAACCTATTTGGAATTTGATTAATTACATTTTCCCTCCAAAATCCCATTCCTAGTGCCAAACCAAAATTCACAAACCAACTTCTGAGCCTCACATTTGGATCCAAGCCTAATTGGTATTTAAGTGATCCACTCCATACCAACACATCTAATCACTCATAATTTCATTTTCAAATTCAGAATTGATATCAATCTCTCTCAATTTTCCATCTTCCAAAACCTACACCAAAGCTCTTTTCCATTGAATTCTTTGATTCTTCCATGGAATCAATGGATTCTTGAGCTCAAACCTTCATCCATCATCTTCATTGGATCGATTTCTCCATCCAAATTTCGTGCAAAAGTGGATTTGAACTTGGAAGTGATTTTGGAAGTGATTATTTGGCTTATTTGGGATTAATCTTGAAGGATCTCCTTTGCTATCACAAGAATTGGTGTGGATCTTGAAGTATTCCGGACTTCTAGCATTGGATATGTTCAATTCCAGTCGAATCAACATAAACCGGAGCAAATCTCCGCTCCGAAGGTTGGATCTGAATCTGTTTTTAGCTTATTTTGCATAATCATGTGGATTTTCATCTTTTATTGAATTTTGGTTAATTTGATCCGTTTGATACATGATTTGGTTGTGTTGATCTGTTTACATGTTGTTTGAATCATGATTTGCTGGTTTAATTTCATGATTAAGTGATTATGCGATCATCCGGTGGATCGGATAAGTGCTTATTTGCTGGAAATGTTGTTCTGTTGTTGTTTTTCTGTTGTTGGCACAGTGTTAATCGGTTAACGCATATGGTTAACCGATTAACCATCACAGATTTTCAAATTTTTCAAAGTTTTCAGAGTGTTAATCGGTTAACGCATATGGTTAACCGATTAACCAGTTTAAATTTCCAGATTTTCAAGCATTTTTCAGTGGTTAATCGGTTAACGCATATGGTTAGCCGATTAACATTGTGCTAGTGGGTCTGTTTTGCTGATTTTCTTGCATGTTTGAGTACCATTTCACTTCGAATCATCGTAATTCGATATGATGCATTAAAAGTGAAATGTTTTGGAATATATGTCGCTATTTTGATTGTTTAATCGAGATTTCGCCGACATTCATGTTCTTTCCCACTTGAATACATGCTTATGGATGTGGTTCAAGGTGATGATTTTTTGCATGTTCATTTGTTTTCATCTTTTGCACTTTCCTTCAAGTTTGCATCATTTTTGCATCGCTGTTGAGGTCGAGATGCGCTTGTGGCGGCTGTTGCCCCATACATTTTTCCTCCCTCCCTCCATTCTAAGTGTGCATTTTCATGTTTGCATCTTCATTTGTGATTGAATTTACTTGGTGATTTCTTGTGCTTTTTGCCATGATCCCCATAAGGTTCCTAGTCCCTCCGTTTAGGATGGGAGTAGGAGAGACATTAAGTATTCAATCCAAGTATGCTAACATTAGGGTAGATGTTTCCCCTTTCAATCCACACCTTAGGACCATTTTGCATGACAACATTAGGGCCGAGTTTCCCTTAGACCTTCTGTGCGTCTCTCTTTCTCATCTCAAAACAATTCTAACTCATCTAATAAATGCGATGAATGTTGCGCGCTACGAGCCTTAAGCTACTTGGGAAATGATGATTGGGTGGTTGCCTCTCAATTGTCTAGAATGTTAGCATATGTCCTTTGGACGATATGCGACGCATTTGCTCCTAGGTCATAGTCTTTAGTGCAACGTGAATCACAAACCGAATTAATTCACTTCACTAAAAAACACAAATAAAATTCAAAAATATTTCCTTCGGGATTAATAGGAAAACCTTTTTCAGAAAAGAGTGTTGTTAAGCTTTGGTTCTACCACAAACAGGCTTTGTACCTAACTGCTGGAACAGATGTTTAACCATACTTGGTTAAAACACTTAATCAACCTGTGGTTTCGTGTCAGCCCAAACTACGTTTGCTCTGATCTCTCATAACTGTTGAGAGTACGTAGGCACAAGACGCGATGTCTTGGCGAGCAACCTTCCCCCCTTTTCCTCCGTAGTTAGCCGAACTACGTTGACTCTGTCTTTTCCATTACACGAGGGAATACGTAGGCACAGAGCGGAGTTGCTCTGCCGAGCCTCTTTTCTTTTCTTTTTGTCCTGTGAGCCCTTAGCTAGATAGATTAAACACAACCTTAGATAGACAACAAGCGTGGATCCCGTCGAGTACGACGGACGTGAGGGGTGCTCATACCTTCCCCTTGCGTAACCGACTCCCGAATCCAGGACTTGGTTGAGATGACCTTGTCTTTCCCTTTTTAGTTAGGTTTTTCCGATCGTTTCCTTTCCCTCTCTTTGGGATAAATAATGAAAGGTGGTGACTCTTATGTTTTCCGCCGTGTGTTTTTCGCAGTTGCGACACATAGGATTGCGAGATTCTAGCGAGCTACATTTTCTTTTATCTACCTTCCCTCCACATTTTCTTTTTCAACCTTTACCCGTAGTCCTATGAACTACGATATTCTGAATTTCCCATTGCACGAGGGAGTACATAGGCACAAGGGCCCCAATTCATGGCGAGCACCCTATCTAAAAACCACTCATTTTCCCCTATAAGCAAATCTTTAGAAGAAAATAAATAACCTATCTAACTTTCTCTCGAATCGAATCAAAAGGTTCTCGTTGAGTACAACGGATGTTTAGAGTGCTAATACCTTCCCTCTGTGTAATCGACTCCCAAACCTATAATTTGGTTGTGATGACCATGTTCTTCTCTCTTTAAAGGTTTTATCGATATTTTCCTATTCCTTCGTTGGAATAAACAAAGTTCGATGGCGACTCTGTTCGAACGTTTATTTTCGCGTCCATCGCGAGGATCATATTTTTCGAGGTACGGTAGATGGTGACTCTGCTGGGGAAATGCATTCCCTTGTATAAGAGAGACTCAAGCCTAACTTGACTCGATTTGAGAGTACTAACTTCACTTAGATTTTTTTCTTTATGATGATTTTCTCCTATTGTTTATTTATTGCTTTTGCTTTTTATTGTATGTTGTTTATTATATTTGCCTGCTGGATTCGGGGATAGCATTGCAAGTAAAGCTCTACACCCGAGCTTTGGAAAAAGAAGAGAGAACACTTAGTTTAGATTTTGGAAGTAATTAGTGTTAGTCACCAAGAACTCGCTCCTTGTGTGCCTATAATGAAAGCTTTCCCTAAGAGTATACCTTTTCGTAGATCTTGTTGTAACGTAACTAGCCTATTACACGACTGGATTTATGAAGGGTCCGTGACTCTGGGAACCACTCTTAGAACCAGTATCTATATTGGTGGTCGTGTAGTGTTGGTCTCCGAGGACCTGCTCCTTGTGTGCCTGGCATGAGAACTCCACTCAGGAGAGACCTTCTCATACTCTCGTCGTAAGGCAGCTAGCCTGTTGCGTGATATTGATGCGATTGGTGTCCGTGACCCTGGGAACCTTATCCACCAACATAGAAACTATCCCGTGAGTGGGTCTGTGGGTAAAGTGTAATGCCCCGATTTTGATTATTACGTTTTATTGAGTATTTTATTTGATTTGAGTGATAATTGTATTAATTGTGAACTTGATGTGTTAATATGGTATGTTTTGATATTTTACCATTTCGGAGAGTTTTCGGGTAAAATTAGATTGGAGGGTATTTTGGTCATTTTACGTTTAATAGTGAGGAAATATATATAAAAGAAATAGAAATAGAAAGAAAGAGATATAAGAGTAAGTAAGAGAGAAAGAAAGAAAAAAAAAGAGAAATAGAGGGAAAGAGAAGAGAAAGAAGGAAGAAGAAAAGAAAAAGAGGAAACTTGGGAAAATCATCAAGAACGCTTGCTAGGAATAGAATAATCGGGTAAGGGTGTGAAATATTTATATCTTATCAATGTGTGATTATGTATGTGTTGGGTTGGATTGTTTGGTAGTTTTTCCCCATTTTCCATTTTTAGGTCGAAATGGATTAATCGATAAAAATCGAGGTTTTAACGGTTAGAA